>JABBWI010000014.1:600000-1174794 GCA_016647755.1 Suillus subluteus | reverse complement strand
CCTGCAGTACTCAGCTGCAAGGAACATCATTTTCGTTGTTCCAAGCCCGGTTGCTCATATTCTTCAGTTGATTCCCGAGCTCACCTGGAACATGGTTCTGGACCACATCTTTTCATCCACCTATGCCAGTTTCAAGATGTTGCAGATCTGGGGGATCCCTCCCGCATTGTATCCACCTATGGTGCTCAATGGTGGACCGGACCAACTGCCATCCCGAACGAATTATGGCCATGGGATCAGGTATTCGCTAATTGTGTCTGTCACTACCAGCATTGGCTAGTAAGACTTTACAGAATTTCCTTGAGTGATGACTAATCCTTTCTAGTCTGGCGTTGAGGACGAATGTCTTGTTGTTCCTGAGCAGGTGGATGAAAGCTCGGTTGCAACACTGAAGGCACTGAAGTGGATGAGGGAACGCCTCCTGACAGTGATTGAGGATCAACAAGCTGGCATCCGTGAAAAGATGGCAGAGATTCAGATGTACACCGCCGTCCTAACCAAATTGAAACCAAGGGGACCAGAGTAGTTCTAATGCTTCAGTTCACAATGTTGAAATCTAAATTCTGTACATGATGCAATCAGCACTGAAAATTACATAATGACTTTCAAATACCTGACCTATTGCTATATGCAGAGTCCTGCATACCAAATATCGAGTCCCGAACATAGAGTCCCCAAATTTCGAGGCCCAAATATCGAGACCTGAAGTTGTCTCCACTATCAACTATCAAGTCCCGACTACCGAGTCTTGAAACCCGAGTCCCGACAATCAAGTCCAGAAACCCAAACCCCAACCATTGAGTCCCGACAATCGAGTCTCGATTCCCGAATATCGACACCCGAACAGTACAGAGTCCCGAGTAGCATGGAGTCCCGAGCACCGAGTGCCGACACCCGACACCCAACACCCACGAGCACCGAGCACCGAGCACCGACTACCGACTACCGACTACCGAGCACCGAGTCCCGAGTCCCGAGTCCTGAGTCCTGAGTCCCGAGTCCCGAGTATCGAGTCCCGACACCCGACACCCGGAATTCGGCACTCAGGCACTCAAGACTAATGATTGGAAACAACAAAACAAAATTCGAAACTCGAAAGTACTGACTACCGAATACCGAGCACCAAGCACCGACTGCCGACTACCGAGCACCGAGTCCCGAGTCCCGAATATCGAGTCCCGACACCCGGAATTCGGCACTCGGCACTCGAGACTAATGATTGGAAACAACAACAAAATTCGAAACTCGAAAGTACTGACTACCGAATACCGACTACCGAGCACCGAGTCCCGAGTCCCGAATATCGAGTCCCGAAACCCGAAACCCGGAGACCCGAAACCCGTATCTCGAGGATAGAGTGCCTGATATCTAGTATCATGTATTTGAAGGTGGGTACTAACATGGGTCACTACCTTTTCTACTTCTTCCAATCCAACCTTGCCCATCCACATGACGGAATCCCGGCATAAATATGAACAGCATCCCTCATATACCATGCCCAGGCAATCCGATCCCCTTCCACTGCATGAACCCCATGTCTGACAATCCTTCCCGAAAACGCAATCATGCACCCCGGATTGTATATGAACTCCAGCTGAAGGCTTGGCATACTCATCCGAGCATTAGAATAATTCCCAACGCTAGTGAGAATATCGAAGCATTCGGGAATCGATGAGTGGTCTCGGTGATTCGGGGTTTCCCGATTGCATATGACGGTGAGGCTGTTAAACACCGTTGCCCAGTACTGGAGAGTCTCTGACATCTTCGGCAGTTCCTTGCTTCGTGCCTTTTCTCCGAGGCTCGCAAAGGCTTGCAACCCTGCCCAGTACTGCTCAGGATGCATCACCCTGAGCGCCGCTGTGGCAATGGCTGCTGGCCTTGCAATGGCTTTCAGGATGTTCTCAGAGGATGGTCCCTTCAATGATGCAGATACCTCTGGATCGGACTGATTCTATGGCATTGGTGAGTTTCACTACCGAGATTGCCATCTCATCAGATCCTACCTCGTGCCCCTGTTGAAACCACGCCGGAGATAAATTAACGCATCCGGGTGTTAGAACATCATTTTCCGAGCTTGGTGTGAACCACTGTTGATTAGTACGCCAAATCCCATCGAGCTTGATGCTTTTTTCGAGCATGGGAGCTAGCAAATCAGAGGCCACCCAAATTTCCTTCTGTACGTACCATTTGATGTTCAATATCCATCCAGTAACAATATATATAACACACCTGGGTGGCATCGGTCAAGGCGTCTGGGAGGTACCATGCGATGATGACACCGGATGCATCAAGAATTGTTGCGGGTATGTCGATCAACTTTGTGCCCTCATGGCCGGGAGGACACCTCTCAAGCAACTTTGCCTCTCTCTCTTCATTATGCCCCGTGTCCTTCAGGGAGATCAATTTGCTATATCTTGCAATATCAATTGGCATCCGAACTGTGTTGAAGCAATTTGACTGATAAAATGAAATTTCCGAACTTGCAGTAAGACTCACTGGGATTTTTATATGCCTTTATGAGCTGATCAACCAATTGATCACAAGCCATCACCAGATCAGTGTCTAGTTTCGGAGAAGGTATAACTGGGTCTCCTCCTGTCTTCTCTGCATTGAATTTCTGTTCCGTGTAATCACATGCCACATGAGTGACAGTCAGGGCCCAAGTGTGCCAGAGGGTTATTTCATCATCGGAAGTGGAAGAAACATCCATGATTGAATTGATCTTGTGAGATCAGAAGCTGAATCCTGAATGTCCGCACTTTGGTGTTAAAGGGGGTGGAGATAGAGAGGATCAGATAAGGGAGCCTTGGATGATCTTAGCTTTCAAAGATCTATTATCTATTATCATCTATTGCTCAATGAAATACCAGATGATTGGAGGTCTGTTGGATGTCAGATATTCGTTTGTCGAGACCCGGGCCTCGGATCTCGGTACACCTCTCTCAATTTTCGATACCCGGGACTCCATAGTCGGAACTTGAGTCTCGAATCTCAGGTGTCGGGTGTCGGGTGTCAGGTGTCGGGTGTCAGGTGTCGGGTGTCGGGTGTCGGGTGTCGGGTGTCGGGTGTCGGGTGTCGGGACTCGATTCAGGACTCGTTGGTCGGGACTTGATACTCGATTGTCGGGATTCAATGGTCGGGCATCGGGTTTCAGGACTCAAATCTTGGGCTTAGGGACTCGGGTTTCAAGACTCGGTAGTCGGGACTCAATGGTCGATTTTCGGGATTCGATAGTCAGGGCTCGGATATCGGTATGCTTCACTCGATTTTTGGTAGTCGGAACTTGGCATTTGGCATTTGGTAGGCTTGGATGATGTTGGCTTTCAAAGATCTATTATCATCCATTGCTTGGAAGTGTGCTGGACATCACATATTCGTTTCTCGAGACCCGGGTCTCGGAACTCGGTACCCTTCGCTCGAGTTTCCACTTCACCCCTTTGCAAAGCTCCGTGCCATACCACATCATTAGATGACTTTGAATTATTACCTCCTTTGATTTGGATGATATACAACTAGCTGAGCTCCATGTCTACAATTATCATTCTCCTGGGCCCACCTGTCCATATTATATACCCCCACGTCGGCCTACCCGTCTATGCAATATATGTCTACTGTCGGCCCACCCATATATAATAAATCTTCACCGCTCCCTCGGCCCACCCATCTACAACATAATACCAATATGTCGGCCCACCCGTCTACAAAATAATATTAATTCGTCGGCCCACCTGTCTAATATGATATATATCTGGGCCCACCCGTCTGCGATAACAAGCACCCTTGATATACCCGGCTATTTGATACATATCTACCTTGGTACACCCACCTACATAATATCCAACTACCTCGGCCGATCTGTCTATTGAAAATTCACGTCCATCGGCCCACCCATCTACTTCACATATTCCCCACCTGGGCCCACCCATCTCCATTGGGAATAATAACACTCCCGGCCCATCTGTCACAGTCGAGGACATATCTACCATCGGCCCATGGTCCGCTGGCCCGTATCATATGGTATATTATGCATGTCCGTTCACCCGTATAATACGGAGATATGTTACTGCAATATGTGGTGCATGAACAACGGGGTTATCACAGTTGACCAATGTTTTTCAGCGTTTTTCAGACCTCAAAACTTTTCTGAAAAACGGGTGAAAAACACCTTACCAACGCAACTGTGAACTCCCCTATTATGGAATAACATATATGTCTAAACAATATTTTACATGATTCCAACTGTTTGGCCATAGGTAGAGTTCACTGGGGCTGACGTCCGACCTAACTGAGCTGCATTCGCATTACAATGTAGCATGAAAGACTTATGACAATCTTTGTGTTAGTTTCGTCCACTGGGGTTTGGTAGATGGTGTCTATAATGGCCATCCTCGATTTCATCTCCACCGTCGCTGACAGCCATCTGTAAAGGAAAACGATGACGAAAGAGAACAAAAGTCCTATTGGCTGCGCTAAACTAACATTTCCGATTGTAGAAACAAATGTGTCTCACGCTAATAATATTTTTTTTGCAAAAGTAATTTGATACTCCTTGGCAACCATACACGTTCTATTGCTTTGCATGTTATGGATTCAAAAAATACATATGTGGATTCAACTGATGGCTTCTCAAACTCCGTCCCCGTTCTACTTGATTTCATGACAATTGCTGTTGCAGTCAATCAAGGTTTTGATTTAAGAACATATATCTAGCCTGATCACTATAAAAACGCTGGATGGCGAATACCTACACAAACACCATCGTTCACCAAGTCCCCCCAATACGACCTACATTTCGAACGATCCCTCTAATTGGCCGTATCTCGAATGGAGTCGTAGATACAACTATTTTATAGGTTCATCCCATGATGATTGGTGATATCTCAGTGCCATTGACCGTGGTTTCACAGTTGCGTCCTTGACCGCGGTGGTATATGATTGGGGTGAGCAAGATAATACTTTTGGAGGGGACCAATTGATTCAAACTTTTTTCAAGTACTGACGTCTGCACAGGAGGCAAGTTGATTCCATTACCTGTACAGCCATCTTACTAAGAATGCTTTAATAGTTCGAACTGATATGGGTGAGCAAAGTCCTATATTAGAAGCAAACAGGATAACATAGTTGATTCGAGGCAGAGGCGACCCCGCTCTCTCATGAACGTTCTCTATGTTTGCGTACGTATTTGATATCATAGATGCGGTGTAGAGACTCGCATTTGAGCAGGCGCATATGGGCACATTTCGCACCTTTTCACGACTCATGACAATTGGCCTTCACTGCACGACTTGCACCATCATCCATATGACTTCCACTATGTCTTCAGTTGATTCCACATATCACGCGCAGCTTTCCTGCAAAACGCGCCATAGGTGCGATACTTTCCCACACAACGCGCGCGCGCCTTGCGCGCTTTCTCGCGCTTAAGCGCACTGCGTCGCACATCATCCAGGAGCATCCATCCATCGTCCCGACCAGTCCCTTGGTATGTCCCTTTTCATTATCTGACCATATTTTGCATATTACACTTCCTATTTCGTTATGGACCCTTACTTTACATCATTTACATACTTAGAGCGCTCCCTATTCGGCTCCGAGCCCTGGGAGAGCGCTTAGGTAGAACTTACATACTTTCATGTTTGTTTTTACAACTTAGCTTCTGGCAGTCACCATCTATCACCAGTTAGTTCCATGCAATGCATGTATCCGTCGTCATCTTGAGGCCCTAGCATCAGTCTATAGCTAGTGGCAATATCAGTATCAGTCTTCAGTCGCTTTTCATCACATCACCATCTCCCTACACTTGTGCACTGCTCGCACTACCATTCCTGTTCTCCGCACCTTTTCGCCTTTTTGCACTTTTGCCTTCCCGCGCTTCGCACATTTTCGTGTTTCACTTTCCTGCGCGCGCCTTCAGCGCGTTTCTCGCACTTTTACCGCCATTGATCAGGGTTGATCAGCATCACTTCGTGGATCCTTGCTTTCTTTGCTTCCCTTAAGGGTCGAACATATTGCACGGCATATCAAGACCCAACATAGAGAGTGTTTGCTTGTCATCTGACTTGCAGTCACTTTTGTTGAGATTGCCTCAGTGGTTGCCAAGTCGTGCTGAATTTACCATATGCTAGATTCGCTACACTGGAATACTATTTTCGATGTATGTTTTCAATGCTAACCAGATGATATTTCACTGTACTAATAAGCCATCTCTCACAGCGTCTACATACTGGGTATGTGTGCTCACATATGTTCGTTTCTTCTGACTGATGACATGCAGCAGATTTCCCAGTCTCAATTACAGATGCAGTGGGTATTCTTCACTGATGCTTGCCATTCCCATTCAACTCCTAACTGCACCCCTACACAGGGGTGAGTGATATTCTCCGCTAGCTTTTGTCTTCAAGTTAACGACTTCAACAGCTGTGAGTTGATTTGAAGTATTTATTTAAACAATGCACATCGTAACTTGATTGTCAGGCAACACCATTTGGTTCATACAGGCATGGACGCCTACCATAATCAGTGCCATGCTGGGAGGTGAGTATGGTACCTAATGATATTAACTTGACTGAAATTTTTGCAAGTCATCATGACAACTCGGATACATGCTATGTACCAGGGATCCAAAAGGATACTCATCTTCCTCCTTGTAGTCTTACTGGCTTGTACGATTGCCTCTGTGGTTATGGTGGTGATAGGAAACATCGGTGTTTCAGGAAGTAAGCTTAAATTATGAAAGAAATCCTCAGGACTCATGCACGAGTATCAGTGGAGAAAATCCTTTCTGGCATCCATCAGTGTTACGAAAATATGAGCGCAGAGGACATGATTCTGAATGCCGAGACTGCGGTACCCACCACTATATGGGAGATCCTTGCCTTGTGTCTTGCAGTCTGGATTGTTATCAAGCACTTCCGCGAACTACAAAAGTCACCGACAGGGGTGAACATTAGAGACTGTTTCATGGTGTTAATGAAGAGTCATATGCTCTACTTTGTAATGTGAGTTCAAGTGATTTTGATATTATTACCTTGCTGAAGTTCTGGATGTGCTAGCTTTGTTGCTGTGTCTTGCTTCAACCTCGGCACGCTGTCTCCAAATCTCTTGGTGCGTCGATTGGTGACTGTCACCTGCATACTGCTAATCATTTATAAAGTCCTTCTCTGTGGGAGTCAGTTTTTATTATGGTATTGGCGAAGTTGCCCAGGCCATGCAAATGTTTGTGCTGGGACCATGTCTCATCCTTAGCCTTCGAGAATACCATGCTCAGCTTGTGGCGAGCTCCAATGAAGGAACTTACTTCACTACAATGGATTTCCATGAGCGCGAACACGCATCAACCGGTGCTGGTAGTGTGTAGCATGGGAAATGATCAAAGTGATCAACCACGCCGCGGTACTGAGCACTGCATATAGTAAAAGTTGTGTGTTATTTGGGCCTTCTTCGTGGTATTTGTTTGACATTTTTTCGAAGTGGTTTGTAGGATATAATTTACTTTAGGACAAGCCAATGACATGTTACATCACTACGTAGATTCTTTTCCTTCTATTTGGTCTGCATGCGGCTATGGGATAGCATCACTACTGGCCAAAATAACTGCCACATGCACGATGAAATGTACTGTGACTTCAGTCCGAGTCCTGTTTGACGCATGTGTAAAATGATCTGAGAGTGGCTCGTCAATTCTCCAGGGTGTTCAGTTTCACTCATCAACTGCTTTTGAAGTTTGTCCTGACCTAAAATGATTATCTATCTGATTCTATCCGGCATCCGCCCAAGGGCAGCTATAAATATAAAGGGCAATTGTGGCTGTGCCGTCCTCCAACTTAGCTGCAGCACTTTACTTCAAATTACAATCGCACAATCACCTGCTGTACATACTACGACCATGTGTTATGATCTGAGGACAGAAGACAACCATCAATATTTCTCGTTCACTACATGGTGCAGTCGATTGCAGTGACTTTATTGTACCTGACATTTATAAAGCTTGTTTGATCCTTGCACATGAGTACTATGGTGTACACCACCTAGGCACCGCTACTTTTGTACAAAATTTATCACACATGTTTCAAATCCTTAATCCTCTCACAGAAACAAGCATCTGAGTTGCTCTACTACAGACCGATTTCCCATATCTCAAAATTTGAGGGAGATATAAATTTCCTGCATCTAAGAATTGGCCAGGTGGCACGGGAACTACTATATATGGTAATTAACACTGATCAAGCAGACGGGCGACTACCTCAGGAGTCAGGAATGCGTCTGTGGGATTTGTACGTCCTTGAGCTGAATGCCTTCACTTGGAATTGATCATCTTTTCCCCCTCGCCCCGACTCATAAGCCTCCATCCACCGCTTCATCTGATGCTCCCATTTTCGAGAAATGTTATTGATTTCTTGTGAGCTTTGGCAGCATGAGCAGCAGCAGTGTTGGTGGCTTGGCGGCAGTGTTTTTTTGAGAGAGGCATTTGTCGTTACTGCACTGGAGTACAACAATCTCATATTTGTTATATGAAGTTACTCTAAGCTCAAGGTAGCTTAATGTTGGCTTAATGAAAGCTTACATAAACATGTACACATGATGTTGCGGAGTTTTTGGTCGACCAATTTGGCCGCTGTCCAAAAGTAGCGGTGACTAGGCACCGCGCACCATAGTCTCCATAGTCTCCACACCTGTGTGTCACCATTAATAGTACTCATTAGTAATGTTGATGCAACAGGATCTTCCTTACTAAGTAGTGGGGTTCACCTATGCTGCAGCACTTCAGCACTTCCCTCAGCACTCAGCAGTCCCTTTGTAGAATAAAATATATTCTGTATGTTATAATCCGCCTATATCCGGGTGGCCGAATTACCGAGAATTACCGGGGGTACATTTAGGCCGCTAATTGCCGATTGATGCTCCGCATGTTTCCGCCGCCTCACCATAATTTCCCACGTCACCCAAACCACCTTGCTCATCGCCACGCACGACGAGCTCACTCAACTCACTCAAATCTCATACTTTTTCCTTGTTTCTTTCGTGTACTGAGTTTAATAAGGTATTTCACCCATTTGATCTATATATTACATCTAACATATGCTCAATAGCTAAGTAATCTGTGTTCTGCTTACTAACCTTATATTCTAGTCTCTACTGGCGCCTTGCACCTGCGCCCCCACCGTGTCAGCCAACAATATGCGCCATTCCAAGTGTATGTCGACATCTTCATGGGTGAAGATGTCAATCCTTGATGCATCTCATTCGCTTTGTACTACTACGGCTTCACTAACTCAAATACGGCGCGAAAGGCTGGAGGGAGAGCATAGGCGGGCAGAAAATATGCGAGGTACGTAGTGCTATAGTCACCTTTCATTCTCATACTTACCACAGTTTAGAAACACAACACCTTCGTGCCCTTATGGCTGAAGCTCAACTTGAATCAGGGCGAGACAATGACGATGTCATGCAGTATGACAACACTGCCCTCGAATACAAAGATCTCGATCAGCAAGAGGACAGCAGTGATCTTGCTAGTGGCCCACTTTTCTCAGAACTTTTGCAGACGCGTGTGCAACAACGGTAAGCTACATCCTTCCTTTCCAAAATCTACTCAACAACTAGGACAGCGGTGCAACAAGTCATCGACACCAAGATTTGCGCACCCAAACCCAACGCTATCAACGAGCCCACGCTGCATGGTCAGAGCAAATCCCCCTTCTGGTTGAAGCTTATATGCAGTGGACACACAAAATGACCGAAGCCAGCAGTGATCATGAGGGTCATTCATTCAGTGTAGCTGCTGTTGGTATCATGGGTATGTTTTACTTTCTTATATGTAGTGGATGCTAACACTGTCAGCAATGTCATAGATTTCACCGCCAACATAGATATTCTACAATGACCCGGGGAACCTGCCAATGTGGTGCTACTGCACTACAGGTTACTTGGCTGCTCTCCAGTGCAACCCACTGTTGCTATTCATCTCCACTGTCTCGAACTCTACCATCAAATTCGTCGTCGCCAATCTTCATTTAGCATTCAATCCATTACAAAAGTTCTTTGTACCCTTCACAACGTAAGTTTTTGTTTTGTTTGTTGATCATTGATATGTTAATGACACGAGGTTTAGGTAACTTATTCTCGTCACTTGCATGAGCAGTTTACGATCGCATTTGATATCTACCTTCAAGTCAAATGAGAGGTCCAGCAATTAATCGACCATGCACTCAACCGGGACGGTGCTGACTGGCATCTCAAAGGTTCTTGCCCGTGTTGTGCATTTGAGGTAAGTCCAATACTCAAATTCCTGTACTTCGGTCTAACATCATATTACTGCAGCAACCCAATGAACCACCACTCATTCCACGCAGACTTCACAGCATGGATGGCAACCACTCAGCCAAACGTCTAGATGGTTCGGGGTCTGCAGATCAGCGCTTGTTTTGCAGTCGCTATTTCATACCTGTCTCCGCAGTTGAGCGGTTTCGCGATGATGTTCGTAACTGGCCGGGTGAACATTCAACAGGTAAGAATATTACCTGCACCGAAAAGTGGACCACCGCCAAGTCTGTGGAGGAGGACAAGATCTCTGTCTTCGAGCAGACTGGAATATTTATCTTAGCATGTTGGCATGGCTTCGTGGAATGAAGCGGAGTGGTGAACTGTGCGTCTCTCATTTAACTATATACATTTGACTTTATTCTTTTCTAGTGCAAAGTATGGACTTGCCGTCATCAACCAGTTGCTTGAAGTCTGTGGTCAAGACCAAGGACTCGGCCACGACATTGGTTGCTCATCGCGCAAAACCATCGCTGCTAGTTCCATTGGCCATATCGCCACCGAACTGAATCTCATTGTCGCAGTCAATGCTTTTCATGGGTATGCACACAACCGCCGGTGCCAGCTGCACCATCATCCCCTTTACCTCCAAGGCTTCAGTAACAAAGACCTGGAGACATGTGAACATATTTTCTCCAGCTCTAATGGTGCCGCAGCTCTGATCCGTCACGCATCATATTTTCATTGGGTGCAATTTATAGACCTTCATTTTGACCAGTGGGACCAAGACAAATATCTTGAGCTGGGTAAGTCTGATATTATTTAGGATATCGCGCGCTTCTCATTAATCTTATGTAGGCCACTTCTTGCACGACAATTATGTACAAGCACTCGGCATTATTGAGGAACACACTCAATTGCTAGAAGAATTCATGACTTGAACGTCAGTAACTGAGGATGACTTCATCCGATGGCTACAAGAAGAATCCGAATTTCTCAGTAATCTAGCTGAAGAACCGCCGTCTGATGCCGTCGCAGCATCATATGTTGAAGAACTTGAGAAATTTCATATTGCAGAGTAAGCAATTACCATTTTACTCAATCTCGTCAACTGACCCCAAATATAGGTCGATATATGGCAGCATGACCTCAGTTCCTTACCTCACATACACCCCTGCAAATTTTAGCCCATCATCCGGCTTAAACGCAAGCACCCACCAGCAATCAAGAACTGCCGAAGCCCAGCGCCTATCTGCGCTTCGATGGTATCAGTTGCAAATGAACGTTGTCGAGGATTTTGAACGAAGGCATGGCATCACCGAACGTTGGACACCTATGCACCATGAGTATACTCTGGCACTGCAGTACTTGCGTGAGTGCCACTTTGTTCGGATTGTGGAGGAACTGGAGGGCCTAGTAATTCAGCGCTTGTTTGAGTTATCGAAAGCCAATCTTGCAGGCACAGGTGTGATTATCTCAAATCACGCTAATGCATTGTCCAAATCATGCTAACTCATTAAAGGTTACAAAATGCGGAAATATATCTCGAAAGCTATTGCTCGCCACTCTGCTACCATCTGTGGTGCACTGGAGAAGTATAATAAATTGGCACCGCTACAAATGCCTCCTTGACCTATCCTCGACTACGCAGAAGTTGTTGGGTATGCCACTCTTGGCGAATTCACCCTTCTGAAATATTCTCGTCATGATTTTCTTTTGAAACCATGGGCAGTACCTGAAACTCGGGAGATGGGCGCCAAATACTTTAAACTCATCAGATCTCGCGAGGAAATCACCCGTTTAAATGTGGAGATAGGCCGTCTTGACGCTTGGGTTGAGTACGATGACAGAAAGATGCTCAAAGTCATCGAGATGTTGGTTGCTGATGATCCGTCCTCTCTCCTTGCTGCCGAGTTGAAGAAGCAATACTCAGTCTGCCATCGCATCAATAATGTCCACCGCTGTCGCTTATACAAGATTCGCTAACTTAAAGGCTACAGTGGCCCAATTCCAGTTATGCAACATGACTTCGCTGAGATGGAGGAAGATGATGAAGGGAGTGGAGACCCTGAAGGGAATGATGAGGTGAATGATGAAGCTTCGCGCCTCGAAGATACAATCAGTCGCATTCGAGAATAAATTACTACACTAGATACCATCTCAATGTATACGAGGAACTCGAGACCATAATGGCATCATATGCATACGAACTTAGTGGTGCATTCAACTTCTCTGTTGCCTTTGCAGAGCTCTCCGCCATCAAGGCACGAGTTCAAGGTGCTGTGCTTTTTGCAGATAGATTTGCAGAAGTGATGTGTATTCCTAACAATATCTTATGAGCCCTTTCACAAACTTCAACTTCTCTGTTGCCTTTGTGGAGCTCTGCGCCATCAAGGCACGAGTTCAAGGTGCTGTGCTTTTTGCAGATAGACTCGCAGAAGTGATGAGTATTCCTAACAATATCTTACGAGCCCTTTCACAAACACAGGATGACGCAGATGATTGAATTTCACATTTTTGTAAGGGAACAAATGAGAATGTAACGTCGCGAGAGGGTGGATAATAAGGGAACATGCGAGAATGAGACATTGCCGGACAACATATAATAAGGGAGCACAACAGATCCTACTATGAGAATGAGACCGTGACATTGCAAGATGACAGATAATAAAGGAATATATGAACATGAGATGGCGCTAGACAGTTGTAGTAGTTGCATGATGAGGGTCGAGTGACCCGAGTTCAGGTACTTGTTGAATGTTGAGTTGTGATAGTTGAATGAATCGGCTGGTTATTGCATGATGAAGTTCTAGGGGTTGACATTGAATGTTGAATGTTAACATTTGAGCCAATCGACCAGATGCAGAAATTGGCAAGTCTGACCGTACCGTAGACTTGATCATGTAGATCACCAGATATCTCTAACTAAAATGTTCTAAGTTCTTGCTTCTTTTCGTTCACTTAGTACTGTTGTTTTGCACAATGAAGATCGCCCAGGGCTGCACACATCTACTAACAATTTGAAGGAGCACTTGTAATGATATCACCCGCACCGTAAGTTATAATTAATAACACCATACTTATTACTAGTTGCAGTGCTGCTTTTGACTACTTTCAACTTTTCCTTACAGACTACCATGGCTTTTCAGTTTCCTGAGGGATTAAACCATCTTGACTATCTCGACCTGCATGGAGCACTTGTTAGTATTATTTTTTCTGGCTTTTGACTCAATATGTTATAATCAAGCTGCCATGTAGAAATCGCGGTTTGATATCAAGCTCAGCGCCGAGTTTTTGTTTGAAAAGCATCCAGGTTTCTTCTGTCTGTTCCCTGCCATCCAGACATCACTCAAAGCATGTGAATCTATCAAGAGGCGCCCAGAGACACTCATGCTCGACAAGATCCACACCCTATTCTCCAGCACAATCGCACCTGAGGTTTGTCGGCGCTGGTTCGGCTGGGAAACTGTTGAACTTCCTAAGGGCATGCTCCAGAGTAAGTGTTAGAATTGCCCTGAGCTTTATTTCACAATAACTTGGATTACTGCAGGGCTTGCTGCTTTGGACGAGCTCGAGCGTGAGACTCAACAAATGAACACATCATCATATTTCTTCCCAGATCCTCTGAATTCTCACCAAGTATCAGCTGAAGCTTCTCACCAAGCACCAAATGAAGAAACCTCTCACTGGGACGACCGCAACTACAGGGATTCACTCACTTCAGGTCTTCCATCTGCACACCTTTCCACATTGTCTAGTACCGCTACATGATCGTCCCTACACTCACTTTCTGATTCTGACAACGACAACAACGAGCCCTACCTTCTAAGTTCTCCATTTACACCAAGAAGAGCGCCCAGAAAGAAACATAATTTGGTTGCTGCTTGTCAACTACCAAGCCCACCGCCTTTCATCATTGCACCTTGCTCGCCTCCATTAAAATTGCACAAAAACCCTGCTCAGCAACTCGGTTCTAACTCAGACAAGCTCTCGCATAATTCTGTGAGTAATATTACACACTTTTCACACTATTATACTCATGGGTAAAATAGCCTCAAAAGACTGTAACTAATGCAAAGGGACAGGTTTTGGAAGCTGCACTACAGCCATCGCGCCCTTTCATCTTCGCTTCTTCACCTTCAAAGAAGATTGCTGCTAAAGTCCAGGAACGTGATTTGGAAGCCGCGTTACAACCATCGCGCCCTTCCGTCCTCACTTCTTCATCTCCAAAGAAGAAGATCGCTGCTAAAGTGCAGGAATATGATTTGGAAGCCGCACTGCAACCATCATGCCCTCCTCCTTTCACCATCGCGCCTTCCTCGCCTTCGTTAAAATCAAAAAGAGTACCTGCTCAGCACAACTCGGACGAGCCTGGGCACAATTCTGTGAGTAATTGTGCTACGTTTTTATGCAGTCAGACTGATGGATAAAAAAGTGTCAGAAGAAGACTGGTACTGATCTGAAGGCTACCCAGCAACACGGATCTAACACGGATGGGCCATTGCGCAAAGCTGTGAGTCAATATACACATTTCTGGACGCAAAACTGACGGATACATGAAATCAGACTACTGGTGTTAAAGTTCAGGCTCCAATTCCTGTGCAGATTACACAAGGGAGTGAGCAGGGGATCTCAATCACTAACCATATTTATCTCACAGTGGATCCCGTTTCCCGGAGCGCCCATTGGATCCACACGTGAATCAGGTCTCAGAGAGCATTCGCACCTGTCTCCAGGACCTGAAAGTTCATCCCATGACAATAGGCGAGATTTGGAGGTGCATTGAACAGAAGGAAGGATACGAACCTTTTGCATGGCAAGCTATCCTTGCAAAACTGGACATTCCAGAGGACCGCATGACATCAATCCTCGCCGTGATGGCCAATGCAAGTAATTACTATCTTATTCGTAAGTTTTCGCTCAGTCATGTTGTTTAATGGGCCTGGGCTAATTTCTTGGTATAGCTACGTTGTGAATCAAATTGTGATATGGTTAGATGTTGTATTTCGGGTTTGGCTTAGCTATGAAAATTTGATTTCATCTTGACCTCTTTCATCACTGGAAGTTCTTCTTTCTAACTCTGGATTTATGCATCGTGATATAAAGTGAGTCGATCTGAATGCTTTTATTTTCATTTTCATCGCATACTGCACATGGTTCGTGTTGGAAAGGTTCAACGTCCGTGAGCGAAGTTGTCTGCGGCTCACAAAGCAGAACGTCGGACTCGACTGGAAGCTTTGACCACTGCCCTTGATTCTGCCAAGTCCGGGTATGCAGAAGAGGCTATCCATATTGCAGAAACACATGGACGGTAATGTCAATTTATTGAAGAACTGAATTGTAGCTAACTTAGTATACGGGTCTAGTGGACTCGAGGTCAGTTATTCCTGAAGAGCCGCTTGCTCCAGCAGCGTCAGGGTGTCAATTTGTGGAATGGCTTTGTACGAGCAAAGCTCAAGGAGGCCAATGAAGGTATGCTTTGTCTCGGTGTCTGCTATAATATATTGATCAACTTACTTTCATGCAGATCGCGAAAAGGGCGAGCGCATAAAGCTTACAGAATTCATCGCTCGGAATAAAAAAGAACTTGACCGTATTTATTCCAAGCTCACCTTCGCGCAGAAGCAAGTCTACAAAGCACAGATTCTCGAGGCGCGTGAGAAGAAGCAACGGACTGCTCAGGCAAATCCAAAGGCAGTTCGACATGATGTCAATGCTTCATTTACTTCAATGGATCGCGAGGTATCTATTTTTTTTAAAATTTCATTATATCTACTTGACTGATCATTGTCTCAGTGGACGGCGCTCAGTGCTCGAACTGGCACGGAGGGTTTTTATATTGCAGTGCACGGAAGCATCAAAGACCTCTCAGAGCCCAAAATATTTTTCACTCAGAAGGCAGAAAAGTTTATCAAGGATGTTCTCCACATGGAACCACGGCATTTGGGACTCAAGCTGGAGTCCTACATTGTCAGCGGCCTGGGTTAGTTCCTTGATCATCTTACTATCGATGTATTAATGAATATTGTCATTGCAGATGAAGGTGTCACACCTAACCGCCAGCGCCCATTAAATAAACTCATCAGCGAATGCCGTACCTTTATTCAGGATGCACTAAGTATATTTTTTTTTCACTCGGTCAGGGATATTCCACTCATATTCGAACAGAGTCTATTATGCATAAGAATAAGACTAAAGGCTCCGTTAAAATGAACTACACTAATTATGAACGCCAAATTGTTGAGCACCATGGTGTCGAGCTGGTGAACTGGCCTCTCTCTGGTCCAGTCCGTAACCCGAGTAAAGTAGGTGGAAGGAGCGAAGTTGAAAATTTATGGGCAGCCTTGGATAAGGGGACATGCCACTGGGTCACTCTGTCTGATGACGAACGTCAAACATGGATGCAGCTCAACTGAGAGCACCACGCCCAGGGAGAACCAGTGTATGTCATGAGGAAGCAGAAGACAAAAGCCAAAGAGCCAAAGAGCTGCGCTACAATCAACACGGACACCGAGGATGATGAATCTGATAGTAGTTCATCAGATTCAGACTAGAATGTATAGATAAAATAGCTTACCGCTGTCCTCTCTTTTATTGTCGTTGAATGCGATCCTGCTATTTGTGCTGTCTAGAGTAAAACTCCAGTGATAGGCATGCAACACAGTGGTATCAGTGTAAGCGAGAGAGAGAGGGATGTACAACACTACTCACCTCGAATTATCTATACTGACTGCCTCTGTTCCTGGTCTTATTGTATCTGAGTGAGCAAGGCTGCCGCTGTCATCCTGCCCTCTTCTGCCACTCCTCCTCTTATATTTCAGTCTGTGAGGCTGCTGTGGCTCAGAGACCTTCCTTCGTGGAGATGTCGGCATAGGCTTGAAACAGCGCATGCCGCTGGCTGGTGTGGTAGGGGATGAAGACAAGGCACTACTAGAAGGTAAGGGTGGGGCTATGGTGCATATGTTAGATGTAATACAATGGATGAAATACCTTATTAAACTCAGTACACGAAAGAAACAAGGAAAAAGTATGAGATTTGAGTGAGTTGAGCGAGCTCGTCGTGCGTGGCGATGAGCAAGGTGGTTTGGGTGACGTGGGAAATTATGGTGAGGTGGCAGAAACATGCGGAGCATCAATCGGCAATTAGCGGCCTAAGAGCCCGTTCAGCAACCGGTGTTTGAGCAAAGTTTGTGTTTATGTATGGGAATGCGTTGGAGCAGCACAGAAGCCGTTTGCAACGGAGTTTCAATAACTATTACCTCCCAATTATGACGACTCCTTGCAAGGTCCAAGGTCGAATCAGCCCTTATCAGCGAAGGCAGATCGTCTCAGCTGCAGCTTCTATTGTCCTTTGTACCCAGTTCCAACTCTTCTTGATGACTCAGAAGAAAAGCACGAAACCCAAAGCCCAGTGGAGTGAGGAGGAGGTTGATGTCCTCCTGACCTACCTTCAATCGCAGGTGGCAAAGATCGCTGCGACAACTTTCAAAGATGAGACCTTCAATGAAGCAGCACAGAAGATCGCGGAACATCATGCTAAGAAGGGACTTCAGAATCAAGGCGCAGCAAAGGACATGGCACAGTGCAAGGGGAAATGGCAATCAGTGCAGTCTTTTGTATCATACTCCCTAGTCGTATCACTAACTGATTATTAATACCCCTCCAGCTGAAGGAAGTCTACACCGCCATTGACACATATCGCAGGAGTCGATCTGGATGTCACTGGGACAATATCAATGGCGCTAATATTCAGGGGGACTCGGAAGTGGAGGAACTCCAGTGGAACCAGTATATCAATGCTAGCAATTCAAACAAGGTATGTTTGTGTTAGTAATGTTTCTGTCTGCTACTCACCTTATTTTCAGGCGATGAAATCTTTCAAAAACAAAGGATGGAGATACTGGCCAAAGATGTTGGAGATTCTCCCAAACAGGAGTAGCGCTCGGGGGGTAGCTGCCTACAACCCAGCTTCCTTGGCCACAGCTGCTGCTAATGCTGAGGCCAGTGGATCCTCATCGTTGGCGATACAGCCATCAGAGAGTCTTAGCGCCTCTGGACTTGAAGCCGCTGTTGTGCCGCAAGTCAGATGGGACCAGATCGAGTCAGCTGCTGGAAGTTCCATGAATATGCCCCCTCCCCCCTCTTCTGTCGCACCCTCTACTACTAGTAAACACACACATTCTGATATGGTCTTGTCCGCCAGCGCCACTCAAAGTATGGCATCACCCATGGGTCCACCCAATGTCGACAAAAAGCCGAGGTTGTCGACGCACAGTAGCAGTAATGTCGCGAGGAGTCGCAAAAGTTCCAAGGCTGCAAAGGATGCCGCCAGCACTGCCGTCTTCATGAACCTCCAAGGTTCCCTCAACCGCCTCACTGACAGCCTTCACATGTCAGCATCCAACACAGATGAAAATGAAACTCGGGTGTCGGAGGAAAGGGTGCAGGCGATGAACTTTATGCAGGAAGAGGATGGCATCTCAGATGATGAGCAGATCACGCTCATGAATGTATTCTCCAGGAGCCCGTCGATATGTAGCATCTATTTGGCTGCAAAGCCTGAGAAACGGGTCCGCTACTTAAAGTCTGTTCTTGCTCAGGCTGCCAGGGGGGGATTTGGTGTGTTTTAAATTGTCATTTTTACTCTTGCATGTTACTTGTTTGTCTTCTTACTTGTCTGTTTCTCACTTCTCGCATCATGTTACATAGCCGTCACTATTCAATATGCAGTGCATCTTCGTTTGTAGCTCTATGTACATTACAAGTGTTATTCTAGAGATCTGCGTCATTGTCGTCCTCGCTCCCATAATACTCGTCAATGTCCTCGATGTCCTCAGGATCCTCGTCAAGGTCTAATGAGTGAGCTACGTCTACTAAATCGCGCTCGTATAGTATGTTCTGATAATCATCCCACATCTCAGTTGCCATGCAATCGCGAAACACATTCGCATCTACATCATCACCGACAATTTCATTGTCGTCAGGAACAGCATCACCGGGTTGTCCCTGATGGGTAGGATTGTTGTTGAATATAGCCCTGTGAGGGAGAGGTGCTTCATGTGGGTCGTGAATGCAGATATAATTGTGGAGGGCACATAACGCTGCGGGAATGCGAGCCTGAATTGTTATCTTGTACTCTGGAGATACTAAGAGAATGCGAAAGTGCCGCTTCACGACACCAAAAATATGCTCGATAACGTTATGAGCAGATGCGTGACGAAGGTTAAAGAGTTCTTCCTTATTAACAGGTCTAAAAATTGTATTATTAGAGCTACACTACATAGAGAATAAAAGTCTTACCTGACGCTAGCACGACCCCACTCAGCTAGATGGTACCGAACACCACGGTAAGGAACTAAAAGTTGTCGGGATGAGGGGAAACCAAGGTCCGCAAGAAGGTATTTCCCAGGCGGAAGATCCAAGCCATCATGTTTGGCTACACCCCAGAGCCGTGCGTCTGTTGCCGACCCTTCCCATCCAGTTAGCGCGAAGATAAACTTAAGGTCGAAGTTACAGGCAAAGAGGCGGTTTTGCGATACAAAGCCTTTGTGGTTATAGTATAGATGGTGAGTGGCTGAGGGAGGAAATGCGTGGATGTGGCTCCCATCGATCGCTCCAACAGCATCGCGGAAGTACAGCCAACGTTTAGGGTTGTCGCGAATTGCACTCGAGACTGGTGCATCAGCAGCAGGAAGGTGGACGTACTCCGTGTAAAAAGGGTGGGATGAAAGTATGTCTAGCATCTTGCGGAAGTATCTACAAAAGCGTTAGTATCAGACTGAGTGGGAAATATACTAAGATCGAAATATGTACTTAGAAATTGTAGCATTTGACCGCTGGAATCATTCAGCGACATGCCTGACAGTCAATCCTGTCACACATGTGTAGAGGAATATAGATAGTTGTTCTTCAAGTGAGACGTAACGTGAATCGCCGTGACCAAGGGCGCGAAGGTCTTGTACCAAGTTCTCAAAGACATGGAGATTGACGCCAAGTTCACACCGAATGCGATCTGGGTGGCCAAGAATAAGTTCCATCACCCACTCTTGCCCTGTCAGGGCTGAGGTGTGATATGGCTCGGGATCATTGGGAGTATCATCCATGAAGACCTGCATTGTAGCGGTAAATAGTACACTGAGGATAAGTGCAACATAGCGAATAATGCGCTGGCGAAGTGCAACACGGTGAGGTTGTGTAGAGCGCGTCTGTGTCAATGGTTGAATGAGTGGAACTACGAGTCGCTGCTGTAGAGCATTCATAGCTTGTTATCATCGCGTATGTTATCACAATCAATGTAATCGCTCACCGATTACTTTCAGACTCAGCTTGAATCTCGGTTACATCGTGCCGATTCGCAAACGCAAACTTTGCTCAAACACCGGTTGCTGAACGGGCTCTAAATGTACCCCCGGTAATTCTCGGTAATTCGGCCACCCGGATATAGGCGGATTATAACATACAGAATATATTTTATTCTACAAAGGGACTGCTGAGTGCTGAGGGAAGTGCTGAAGTGCTGCAGCATAGGTGAACCCCACTACTTAGTAAGGAAGATCCTGTTGCATCAACGTTACTAATGAGTACTATTAATGGTGACACACAGGTGAGTCTCCATCATGATACTGTATGATCAGTCTATTTCTGTGTCATACACAGCTTAGATATAGGGAAGTTCTGTAATTGGTCTGCATTGCGTTAATAACTGCATGGTATCTGATGGAAGTGATACAGAGCCTCTCGAGCACGCGGTATTGACTCTTGAAACAAGTCCCATCACGAACAGGTTTTTACCGATGTGCCCATGATCAATTGGTATTCCATAGCATCCGGATCCAAAATCCCCGAAAATTGTACTTTGATTTTATGTAAAGACTCCGGAACTACTTCTACTTGATTTCATTCGACAATAGTTGCATGCTGCCATCAATCGGGATTCCAATTCAAGCAACGGAAATGCAGTTTTACGCGGCTACAAAAGAGCTGGACTCGGTGGTGGTATATCTTTGTGCAAACGCCACTACTACACATTTCCAAGTACTCCAATTCCAACATGACTATCCTATCAAATGACCCACTTTGGTGGCCGACGATCAATTTGGAACGTGGTATGAACTATTTCGTAGGTACGTGGAATGGAAAGCACGTCAGACGACATTCACTCCATCTTTGGCTCTGATTTCACAGTTGCATCCTCTACTGCAGTGGTATATGATTGGGGTGAGCGAGTTACTCTTACTGCGACAACCATTGATATCTACATGGCACACAAGCACTGACATTCGCGCAAGAGGTAATGCGACGTCATTATTGGTCCAGCTATCTCACTAAGAGTCCTTCAACAGTTCGAATTGGTCTGGGTGAGCAGTCTACATGACTCACAAGCACAATACGATCTGACGGTTAGTTCGGGGCAGAGGCAACGTTGGTCTCTTATGACTGTCCTATACATCAGTGTGCGTAGATGATGTTATAAGCGTAGTTGGCAAGCTGTATTAACTCCAAAATGTTAGGTTCGCTATGTTGGAATACCGTTTTATGTGTATGTTTGCAATGCTAGCAAGTTGGCAATACACCGTGCTAATAGGTGATATCTTAGATCCTCTCTTACAATCAGTGGGGGCATACTCTGTCTGTACCTTCACATACCCTGTATTCATCTCCTCTGACTGGCCAGTCATGTAGCAAGTATCGTGTCGGTCTCGATGTCAGATGCAGTGCGTATCCTGCATTAATTTTTGCAGTTCTCATTTAACTGCTGACTGTTCTTCTACATAGGGGTGAGCGATATTCTCAACCAGCTTGTTTCTTCATAACAACTTTGACAGCTGTGAGTTCATTTGAAGTATCGAGTCCACCAGTGCGCGTCACTAACTGGAGTTCTTCAGGCACTACCCTTCGCTTTGCACAGTCATGGATACCTGTCATCGTCAATGCCATGCTCGGTGGTGAGCTGCTCAGCTGCAACACCTCTTTACGTTGACTTCGCTGAAATACTGCGCAAGTCATCATGATGACTCGGATACATGCCATGTATCAGCGATCTCAAAAGATGCTTATTTTTCTCGTTGTACTCTTACTGGCCTGCACAGTCGCCACTGGAGTGATGACCGCAATAGGAAACAATGATGTTTCATGGGGTAAGTTTTAATAATGATCATGGGTGAAACCATTGAACTTCATGTACGAGACTCATGGACGAATAACAGAGTTGTTCATTCTTTCTGGCATCTCTCAGTGTCTCGACCAATACACCAATCCAGCAGCTATGTTTCTGACTCACGAGACTTTGATACCCACTCTTATTTGGGAGATCCTCGCCTTGTGCCTTGCACTCTGGATTGTTATAAAACACTTCTATGAAGTGCGACAAATGCCGACAGGAGGAGACTCTTTCATGGTGTTAATAAAAGGTCACGTGCTAGACTTTGCAGGGTGAGCTCGGTTATTTGGATATCATTGTCCTGTTCCACTTAAGTTCCGCGTGTGCTAGCTTTACTGCTGTGTCCTGCCTTAACATTGGCTCACTGTCTCCGACGCTCATGGTGCGCTGAACTGGGATTGATTCATCTACTCCTCATCATTTCTAATGCAGTACTCATCTTCCCCGACAAGTAACATGATCTATTTCGGCATTCTTCAAATTGCCCAGCCTATTCAGATGTTTGTGCTGGGACCGCGTCTCATCCTTGGCATTCGAGAATATCACGCGAAACTCGTGGCCAGTTCTGACGAGGGTACTGGTATGAGTACAATTGCTTTTCAGGAACGCAGACAGGTCTCAACGGGCGACGGTGTGTAACGCGTGAAATGATCGGAGCAAACTTCTGTATGGAGGATAGAATTTGGTCTGGGAAAACCAACCCACTGCAAAGCGGGAACAGGAAGGAAGAATTTAGCTGTCTTTCTATTACATGTTTAATTTACTATTGGTACTGTATGATGCCAGTACGCGTCACTGTTCCATCTTTCATCGAAAATCGAACCAGCTCCTCGAGCTTTCTCGAACGCCCGTAAGTTATGGATGATAACTGGAAAACTTTTCGAGGAAAAGCTGAAGCCATCGCAGGGCATGAAATTGAATCCAATTTCATGGAGACTATCACAAAAAAGAGGTTTCGGCACGATGACTGGGCCTAGTTAAGATGGACCTCCAAGGATCTATACACCGCAAAAATGTTGTCAGTAGGTTTCGAACCAACTCCAGGGGAAACAGATTTTGACTCTGTTGTGGTAACCACTTGGCTAAGACCAGTTAAATGCGCCTCTGAGGAAACCATCCATGAGTCGATGTCAAGGTTTGATCCGATAGAAAAATGATATCCGGCAGGTTTCAAACCTGCGCAGTCGAAGAGAAACAGATTTTGATTCTGTTGCGGTAAGCACTTGGGCAAGACCACTTAAATGCCCCTCTGAGGAAACCATCCATGAGTCAATGTCAAGGTTTGATCCGACAGAAAAATGTCATTTGGCAGGTTTCAAACCTGCGCAGTCGAAGAGAAACAGATTTTGATTCTGTTGCGGTAACCATTTGGCTAAGAACGGTTAAGATGAACATTCAACGAAACCATCCATATGCATGAGTGACTGTCCGAGTCGAAGTGTGCTCTGAACTTCTTATAAGGAAAAAAAAACATTGTCGTGAGCAGGTTTGACAGATTTTGATTCCGTAGTGGAAACCACCTGGCTATAATACCAGTTAGGATGGACTCCAAGGAAATCATCCATGAGTTAATCTTCAAGGCATGTTCCGATAGGAAAAAAGTCATCGGCAGGTTTGGAACCTGCACTGGGACAGTCCAGGAGATTTAGATTCTGTCGTGGTAATCACTTCAAACTTGTAGCCAGGACGAAGTTGAGGTAACCCCCCGAGGAAACCATCCATGAGTGACCATTTGAACCTTCAAGGACCAAGGTGTGTTCCAGTAGGGAAAAAAATGATAATCCGCAAGTTTCGAACCTGCACTAAGAGAAACAGATTTTGATTCTGTTGTGGTAGCCACTTAGTTAAGACCAGTTAGATGAACCTTCGACAAAACCATCCATGAGTGATGTCAAGGTGTGTTCCGAGAGAGAGAAAAACTTGTTTCGAACCTGCGCACAGTGCGCAGTACAAGAGATTTCGATTATAGGAAAAATTGATGCCTGCATGCCATGTCATGTCATGATCTACGCTTGGGGGTGCGCAATCACATCCGCGATAGATTTATTCCCACGGGGCTGTGGCAAATGTTTGTATAGGAACTCGGTGACACAAAAAACATCGCTGCAGCGTCAATCGGACGAATTTCTGCACATCACAAGCATCAGTAACTTTGAGAGAGAAAGTTGTAGCTATGGCATCAAAGCCTTAGTTGGTGTGGAAAAATGAATAATTCTTGAAAACTTCCCTGAGGTGTGATGGACATCGCGAGAGTTTTCCCTCCAGCACCACCAACAGCTCAACCAGTGATAAAATTTTCACAACATTTGAAAGATATATGTCTACAAAGTAACTTTCATCAATGAGTTGAGACGATTTTGAGGTATGTAAAATTGTTGCCCTATAGCAAGTTGGAAGGTGTGCAATTGACAGGCTCACAGCCACAGACGCGTCAAATGTGATATCGATCACATCGACTTAACGCGTCTTGACCACCGTCAACTTCGCTACACCTCATGCACAGCGTAATTATCCATTCTGATTGTTATTCCTAACATACTACACATAATCCAAATCCTGAAATGCCCCTCGCAAAACAATTTCGTTCACAAGCACAGCGAGCCCACCTCGAACGAATCAGATCTGCACAACTGAAATCACAGGAAGATGGCGAGGACACACTTTCTGATGAAGAAGTCACAGCTACTAGTTCACATTCAAGACGCCTCACACGAGCAGCTGCACTCAAAGAACTTGATATCCTGCATGAAACTGTCTCAAAATATTGCACTGACCTTGAGAGCTACAAGCAGGCACTCGTCCAGCGAGAAACTGAGATCTGCGATCTTCGTGATGCCCTTCAATCCACCCAATCGCAATATGCGAAGCTCCAAGACATCGTCTCACAACTCCGCAGAGAGCATGCCATCAGTCAGAAGGCTTTGGTCACTGTCGAACGAGCACTTGCAAAGGAACAGCACAAGCATGTCACTTACTACAAAGAGCTCCATAACGAGCGGCGAAAGTCTCTACGTGCATGTTCATCTGCAAGAAGACAATCAGACCAAGCCAAGGAACTTCAGGAAGTGATCATCCCAACTGCAAACACTAAAGCCGAGTCAACAATACAACAACTTCAGGCTCGTGTTTTAATGCTCGAAGGCCATGTTATTTCCCTCGAAGCAGAACGTGCTCAGTTGCGCAACAAGCTCTCGGAGTCTCGTAAAAAAACTCGCTGCTTTCAGATGCAAGCTCTACGTGCTAAAAAATCCATCGGACGGTCCTGTAACAAGGCCAGTGAGCTTGCACAGACACAAGAATTTTCCTTTAACATATTGATTATCATTGATCCCTCGGACTCGGAGGTGCGTACATGTGCAAAACCTATCGTGACTGTCTTGTTGATATCTGAAACAGCCGTAAATCATAATGCTCCACTTGTACTACTATGCAGCATACCTTAGACACCATCCGACAGTCAAATTGATGTTTCTTGTGCACGGTACTTCACATTTGAGGACTTGTACCATCGAGTTTTGAAATTTTGCCTATGGGAATCTTACATAAGCGTCACGGTGATGGAACCGAGAATGCGCACCCCACCTGGCCTTCCCAATAAGTAGCTTTACTAATACAGGACAAATACGTGTACCGTCAATTACTAGAATAGTCATTTGCGCTAAAACGTCGACACCAGCCATAACCCTTGCCCCAAATCCTGCGCGTCCTTAGATATATCTACATACAAGCCTCGGGGAAACTAGGTAGGTTCCGTTCCGTGTACATTCCGCCCCGATGCTAATTCGGCTGTTCCCGTTTCGTCGCTAAACCATCCGCTCCGCTATACGAACTGTTCCCACGACTTTCCTTCCCCTCCCTCATCATCGTCTGTGATGTCGAGGCTGTCAGCGACATGTAGGCTTGGTTCTGGACATCGGCCTTGACGAAATCAACAGTTCTAGTGCTCATCTCCCTTTGTTTGTCACCCCTTCTCCCTTTGTTTGTCGCCTCTCGTTGGTGACTCTGGTGTTGGCAAGGTACGTTGCTGCCGCGTCTACTAATACCAAGTACCTACTAACTAATGACCTGATGTCGTTCAACAGTCTTGCCTCCTCCTCTGTTTCGCAGACGACATGTACATCGAGAGTTATAGCACTGTTTGGTGTTAGGTACGTTGCTGCCGTTCCTACCAATAGCAAGTACCTACTGACTGTTGTTCAACAGTCTCTCCTCCTCCTCCGTTTCGCAGACGACACGCACACTGAGAGATATATAGCATTATCATGTGTTAGGTACGTTGCTTCCGTTCCTACCAATACCAAGTACCTACTAACTCATCAGGAAAATGATGGATCTCTTGTTTGCAATTAATTCACTTATTGTACCTTTTTGTGGCCTTTTACTTGGCAAGTGGATCAAAGTTGTTTTTTGAAAAGTCGGATGCCAGTTGAGAAAGGTGGTTCAGGCGGATAAGACGAAAAAGACGCAGAAAGAGATGACATTGTGCGCTAAGTACCAACAAAAAAAGAAGCTCGAAAAAGTCTCCAGAAAATTAAAAAGCAATCTCGAAGGCATGGTGATCTGCGTACTTATTCACGTAGTATGCTCGAAAAGTATCGTAAGACTGATAGAACTTGAGGTCATAGGAAACAGACCGTCCACCATAAATTGGAATTAAATGTGCTGCGCGATAAATCGAGTCAATGTGAATGATAGATATGTGCGGGGCGTGATTAGCATGGTAGGCCGGCCGCACGACCCACATACCGGTATCTTCGTCAGGAGAGTTGCCAACGGTGTCAAACCACCGGATAACTGCACAGGGATAAGTTATTCCTTGAAAAGTAAAGGAAAAAAAACATAGGACACGAGCAACATCGAATCCTTGCATTCCCTCGAGCTCTGGGTTGGTATTAACGAACACACAGTCATTCCGTGCATACTCGTTTCGCCACTGAGGACATGCGTGAATGTACTCTGTGCGCATGCCACCGATACCGCTGAGGTTGCTTGGTGAATAAAATCTAGATGACGCGGAGTTAAAGACAGATATTCTGCCGTCGTAGCCAGGAAAGTGAAATTCAGGAACTTCGGAGAGATCTTGAGGGTCGTCTGGATGTATCTGTTCGAAGAGGAACTGTCGGAGGAGGTTGGGCAGGTGCGCTATGTTCAATTCCACTGCGAGGGCAGAAACAGTTTTTGCCCGTTTTCGTTCTAAAGTGATGTTAGTATTAAACAGTGGATTTCGATCCAATGAACGTACGGGGTGTTCGCACAAGCTCGATGTGCGCTTGTAGCACTGTAGGGCCGTCATCCACTTCGCCATTGTCATTTCCTTCCTCATCGATGTTCAGAGTGCCATCATTTGAGACGTTCGGTGCTGCATTGTCGGCAGCCTGAATATTGGTGCCTCCCGCATCACTGACTCGGAGGTCTTGAAATGGTCCTGTCAGAAGAGAATGAACATTTGTTAGTGTTGTTGAATCAGAAAATAATTTTTGATACCTATGAAGAGCTGCCACGATTGTGGACAAACACGTGCCATCCAACATATTGCGCTTGGTGAAGTCGGCACGCAAAGCAGCGAGCTTATCTAGCCGCTGGTTGGTCCGAAGCATTTGCCCGAGTGCATTGAAGCGACTCGAGCGTCTCCAAGGCTCTTTCACTGCCTTGATATGTTTTGTCTCCGTAATGGAGGAGCACAGCCCGTTGGGGGCACCGAAAAGCCGTATAAGTTGGACGTAGTGCTTGAGTGAGTGCTGACGTGGCAAGGAAAATGTAGAAACAATGCCAGCATCTCGAAATACTTCATGGTAGTGGTGGAATCGTGCAAGCGCGTCTTGAATTTCGACGAGGGTCTTCTCCGTGATGATGTTACGGCGCACGAGGTAACAAAATTCTAAAAGGGCACGAAATGTGTGCACAATGTCCAATGGGACATGGCCCTCAATTGCGGGCAAATAGACCTGTGACAATCAGCAGTAAGAATTGAGAATTGAAAAAAAATCGAACCTTCATGAGTGCTTTTGAATCATCGCCGGTCCACTGTTTAAACCCTCGTCCTTCAGGAAAGCGTCGCAAACCTGAGAAGGATGCGACAGCTGCGATTCTGTTGCATATGAATGAGCAAGTCTCCAGCAAAGAAAAAAAACACACACCTTCGGTCAATATCGTCCATGATTCGTTGACCCTCGCGTTTTCCGTGGGTTAGTATTAAGTATTTCTCCACCCAATCAACGAGGTGGTCCTTGAAGGCTCCCTTTATGAGCTGGTGGAGGAGGTCGGGAGCGATGAGTTGGTTGATATCAGCACGGGGGAAGTCGTTGGTGAATGGCTAGAAAGTTAGATAAAATGAGCACTCCGGACATTTGACAAAGGAATCGAAATGGGGTCAGGAAAAACTCGCCCCATTGATTGTAATGGGGTCGGGGGAAACAGTGATGCCAGAAAATCACTTACAATGAGGTCGCCAACGATTCCATAATCATCCCAGATCCCCAACAGAGTCCCTTCCTCCACTAGGGCATCCACGTATTCACGAGAACGGTCCAAGGCATCTTGATCGAGGTCATGACGTGGTGCGAGGCACCTTTAAATGTGTTGCAGGTTGATGAGCAGCAAATAGTGTAAGACTCAGAGACACCTTACCTTGCACACCAACGTTTAACGATGCATCCTAACAGGACTTGCTCTTCGTAATCGGCGATATAGGGACCAAGTCCATAGATCACGCGACGGAAGTGACCATCTCCGAAACGAGCTACTTTGGGCTTCATCATTCCAGGCTTCAGCGACTGAAGAATTTTCGAAAGGGAAGAGTGGAACAGTTGGCAGCGAAACTTTCAGAACCTCGGATCCTCAGAATATGCGCGTGTAGCTTTATATAAAACCAATCATTAGCGCCTATTAATGACATGAAATTAAACAAACCTTACTCTTTGGCATAGCGAGAAACCCTATAATAGCTACTGCGTCTCGGTGCGCACGACGGACATTATTTCGGACATTTCCAATGGATAGATATAGTGGGTAGTATGCATTGTTGCCAGTGCCGACCGATACAGTCGTCTTGTCACTGCTGAGAATAACGGGAACGAATGTTGCCCCAACTGTGCCAGGATCCTTGGAAATTTCATCCTGTATCCAACAGTGCTCTAGTACATGTGTTGCGCTGGAATTTTTTAAAATAAACACTCACTGCTTGATCCCATGCCCAGTCAGCAGACATGAAGTCTTTCCACTGGCGTTCATCAGTCGCTGACGCGTACTCGCGGTAAGGCTGATAATCCATTTCGTCGGCATACAGTGGGTTTGCAAGCATATTGCGGACGACTTCATGAGGGTCCCGAAACCATACTTCATATGAGCCGTTCATCCACGGCGGAACATCAGTGTCTGGTTTTTCACCACAATATTTCACCGCAAAACTCTGCCACGGCACATCTCCGAGTGGACTACTATCAATTGTGCGGTATAGGTCTCGGTGGTCAGCAAACGGTGGATGGTCATTGTATTTTGCAAGTGTTGCAGCCCATAGGTCAAGTAAGGTATCGATTTGAGGGCCGGACATTTGCTCTCGAGTGTATAAGAATTCGGCAGTTTCAAATTCCGTTTGATTACGAAACGGAGTCCAATCATCAGCAGGACGTGCAACAGGTGGGGATGGTGGAGCTCCTGGGGGAAGAAAAGTGCCATTCTCATCACAAGGCCGACCTTAAAAAAGCGGACCGTCAAAGGTTATTTTGCGGGTTTGTGAGAAGTGCAAGAAATCACTCACCATCGAGACCTTTATGATAATTTCGATATAAATGATTCCCCGGTCCAAAGAATTCTGCATTGACATCCGGAAGTGGAGATGACGGCCTGGGGACTTCAAACTGATCATCAATGTTGAGAGGAACATCGTCAGCATGTGGGACATTGTCTTCATGATGCTGCTCATTCCTTGGGTCCAAAAGCTCAGGAGAAAGTGAATGGTGAGCTGGGACAGGTTGTGGGATTGTTGGATGAGCTGAAAGCCTATGTTTTGTCCTTCCGGCAGCAGTCTTGAAATACCGCTGGCAGTTTTGATGGCCACAAGGAAGCTGGAGTGTACTGTGATCCGGACGAGGGTAGGAGTTCGTCCCACTGGCAGGCATTGCGACACTGAATAAAAAAGAGATGAAAGCAAGAAAAACAACGAGAGACTGATGCCGCATTTTGGGGCCTAGGGCTGGTGCATAGCAAGGTGCGCAGGCAGGTAGTTGGGAAGGCCTGCGAAAGTTCAGTGTTTGTTTGGTTGTACCTACAAAATTCTATTGAAAGTCAAACGTACTAAACTGAGTTTCTCCCATCACCAGCAATACCTCTGTCTTGCTTCCGCCATCACCCTCATAATGCCTTCAGCAACTGGTGTCGCTGCTCGTCGAACCCGCGCATCAAACGCTAATGCCCATCCTGGTCAGGTTGTTCTAAATGCAACGAGAAAACGACGTACGAAAGCTCAAAAAGCTGCTGACGATAAGGCTCTCGAGGAGGAACTCAAAGCAAAAGAAGCAGCTGCTCTACAAGGCATCCAGCGTCTCGCCAATATGCAGGCCGAGATGGAGCAGGCACAGGCTGCTGCAGCTGTGAAGAAACCCAAGGCAGTTAGACCACACCCACGTCCGGTTGCAGCCAAGAAGATGAGGGCGTCTCAGCTGAACGATGTGGCGGCAGCTGCAGAGGATGGAGTTGAGGATCAAGAAGGTAATGAAAGGCAGAGCCAACTGACCTCTGATATCAACCAGGACGATGTCAATATTGAAGAGCTTGAGGTTGTTGTGAGGCAGAGACCTGGCAAGAAGTCGCTGAAAGATGCAGTTGATGCTCGATTGAAATTGATGAAAACTGATCAACTTGCACGTGTTAACATTGATCTTGCAGACAGGAAAGGAAACTCTTTACCGTACGTTGTCTTCAATTGCTGCCATGTTGTTGCTCTCTGAGTCGACATTCTTCTTCCTCAACTTGACTGCGGAATTTAGGTCAGCTGTCAAAACTTCAGTCGGTGGACACATCAAGGCCTGGGCTTCAGACATACCAAGCCCTCCAAGCTGTTCATCTGAAGGCCGCTCCCAGTTGCATTCTGGTTCACACGCCTCTGTTCCCCCATCCACTATATTCTCCCGCTCTCAAGCCACAACCGCAGCTTCAGATGCGACTAGTCTTAGGTCGCAGGCCATCTCACAGAAAGGCCCCAACATTTCTGCTGTTCCCACTGATGATCTGGTTGGAGGATTCGGCGATGAGGATGGAGATGACATGTATGAACGTGAAGCTGCCTTCCAAATAACAGGAGGGCAGCCAGTCAAGGTATAGTATCTCTCCCTTTGATCTATCAAGCTTGTGCGGCTCACTTTTTAAAGCCTATACTCCAGATTGGTGAAATCACAGACTCGGAGTCTGAAGATGTTGAACCTGGTAGCAAGTCTTCGGAAATGGTACGTGATTTTCCTTTGGCTATTGAAATATTTCTTGACTATTGAATTTTTTTATCGCGGTTCTCATGGGCTGAATAGTTAAATCCTCGGCTAGCAAACAGTGAGCTTCCCCCGCCATCCTCTCAGCTTCGCATGTTGGAGGCTGCCCGCCGCTTGGCCGCTGAAAAATCGGATGGAGTTCTCCGGGCCCCACCATCTACTCAGCCTCGCAACACACAGGCTACCCGCATTGCAAGTGGCACAAAACGGAAACTCGCAGTAGAGTCCAGTCTTGGCTCTGTTGAGATCATGGAAAGTTTCGATGATCAGGACAACTCCTTGGCATTAAGCGACATCGAATTCGTCGATGACTCTGCGATGGTAGTTGACGAGCCTCAGAAAACGCAAGACGCACCCCTCACCAAAGCACCTGAACCCACAGTCATCAAGAAGGCTCCACGGACAACATCATCGGCGCGTTCTTTTCTTTGTAGCCCCGCATCAATATTAAATGACTAACATCTTATTATAGACTACTGTTATGACCACCGATGCTAGGGTACCACCTGTAAAGAAGTTCAAGCCCGAGCCCAAGGTCAAGCCTGAGCCCAAGGTCAAGCCTGAGCCCAAGGTCAAGCCTGGGCCCAAGGTCAAGCCAGAGCCCAAGGTCAAAACTGAACAAATGGACGTGTCAGAGACTGCCCTAGTGTCCACTGAGGAAGATGGCACTTGGGTTGAAACAACGAAGGCTCGATCGGCCTACCGGAACACGGATCTACCTCCTGCGTGTCAGGATGGGCATTGGCCTAAGGTTTTCCTTCCCACAATTTACCTGTGGGCAGGAAGTCAACCGAACCTTTGGAACATCAGCGATGATGCGCTCCTGGAAGCTATCCAACATACGTTCAACGTCGTCTATCCAGATGTTGAGTACACGCCCACCGTGCAAGGCTCTGTTTTTGGTGTTGTACGTTTGTCAGCCGTCTAATTTTCCCCTCTCACATTTAATTGTAGACTAATCAACGTCTCTCCGAGTGGCGCAGCAATTTTGGCTCCACCGCAATTGCCATCATCATCGATTTTATGGCTCGCAATGATGACACTAGCCCTAGCGAGCTCGCTGAGTACCTCCTGTTGGATTATGGGTTCCTTTATGAAGATCCGGATGTTATTGACAAGACGAAGACTTTCCAGTCCCCATTTATGCTGCAGCTCATAGCCACTGGCCACCTCAATGCAACAGCCGGTCATGCTGATGTTCCGGCACTCAACACTGACACTCTCGTTGTGAATGGGATTGACGGCGTGATTGGGATGTGTGCAGCTGCGGCAAGCCGTTTTTTTTCTTTTGATCGAAGACAACGCTAATTCACTCATGCAGTTGGAACGCGCCCTGAGGCTCATCAACGACAATATCATTAACGTTGAGGATGTACTTGCAGCTCCCCCGGCGCAACGCAAGCTCATGCTCAAAACACCAAAGGTGCTCAACAAGGCCACCGGAAAGGAGACTTGGACTGTCTATGCATTCTCAGTCAATAATTGGGGCTCAGCTGTTACGAACTAGGATAGTTCTGACGTATGGCCACTCGATAAGAGTGATCGGCCAAGGTCGGTTCAAGGCTTCGGCATATACCGAAGTTTCAGTGGTTCAATAAGACAAGGCAAGGAGAGTGTCCTTGACTTGAATCAAGTTCAGACGACTTAAGAGTGGAGGTCTTAAGCGAAGGAAGTTCCAGGTAAAACCTAGTAAGATTAAAGTAAAGAACTACATAGTACAACGGTGACTTTATATAGTGAACGAGAATGACCTTTAGGGCAGGCGTGTACAAGTCAGAGTGAGTCAGAGATAAGACCAAGTCATAGATAGTAAGAATGGATCACCTAGCGACGGCTTAGTAGCGATCATGATGTAATACAATGAGTAATCAATAAGAAAGACAAGTCTAGCGGCGGCATCATGCGGCTCGTGACGTAATACAAGTGAAGAGTGAAAGAAAATGAATAGGGGCGTACTTGACTGTAACATTACCCCGTTATTATCGTTGAAGTCACCGATTTCAACATTCAAAGTTGTGGTCGTACTCATAGTCATCGCGATCTCCTGCGCACTGACTGAACATCCTCTCGTCTTCCGAAAGCGAGATTTGTTTGTGTTCCACGTCTTTATCAGCTTCCCACTTGGCGAGAGCTTCATAAAAACCTTCATCCGTCCAAACCATGGGTATAATCTTCTCTCCGTGAAGTTCCTTGCAAAAGGCCGACAAGTGGCCTGGTGCTAAGTCGCGACATACGCGACAGAAGTATGTGGGGCAGTTCTTGTGGCGATGGCCGACAAGGTTGCAGTTGCGACATATAAAGTTGTCACAGTTTTCGGTTTTCACGATGGTGACGGAAGACGTCTGGGGCGGTGGGGATGGGGTCTTGGAACGTAAGATACGGTTACGGGTGGCGGGGGAGACGGAGAGCTCTCTCTTGAGCTTGGATGGACCTCGGCGGGTAGGACGAACATGAGCGGGTAGTGCTGTGTTAGACGTAGTAGCAGTCGGTATGCTAAGTACATTAGGAGGAATGATAGTGTTAGGCGTGTGCTCAATGGGAGTAGTCTCAACCGGAGGTGGGATAGGGACGGCAACGTGAGGTGACGGTGGTCTGGCGACCGGGTTGTTTGCAATTCGTTCGGTGACGATGTGGATGGCTTCTCTAACAATCTCTTTGGTAGAGGGAGGCATGAGACAAACTGCAGTGTTGCGAATGCGAATATGAAGGTGACGAAAGATTGTCTTAATACGTTCGTCATTGAGGAGTTCGGAAGTGCATTCAACGAGCTTAGCGGCTCGGATAATATTAATAAGCAGGGTGCTAGAGAGGGCTCCTCTTTCAGCGAGAAGATTGTCAATCTCTATAGCGTATTGCTCAGAGAGAAGGGCGGACTCGAATATAGTGTTGGTTTCGATGTCGTCAAGGACAGCGAAGTAATGGGACGAGGACTCGGAATCACTGGCAAGGGTGGTCGAAGTTACGGTGGGGGAAGCAAGGGTGTCGGTCATAGTATCTATGTGGGAAATGAGGACGCGAAGTTGTGCAAGGCAGATCTCGAGGTTACGGGTGTGTTGAGAGCGAGTGGTCATGACGGTTTATGAGGGCTTTATAATCCGTGAGCTTTCTTATAAGCGGCGAGGATAGAAGAAGCGTTATCAAGATTCTCTTGGGGGATCCATTCGTTACTGGCGGAAGAATATCCTTTCCAGGATACCAGATAGCGTCTTCATTTACCCGTTCCCTTATGCGATAGGATAGCTTCGACTTCGTATTCTTCTTCGTTATCGATGATGTCAGGCGGAGGATCGTGGAAGTTGGGACCGTGGATTTCTGTCTCATGATAGGATGATAATTCAGAAGCATGGAACGTGGGATGAACTTTCCATTGCTTGGGTAACTGGAGTGTGAACGTGATCGGGGATAGTACTGCGGTGATGGTAAAAGGTCCGTATCGTTTCGGGGCGAGTTTCCGTGATGGTAGCTGTGTGATGAGGTTCTTTCCTGACAACCAAACCTTATCTCCAATCTTCCACGGTTGGTACTTCTTTCCGTGTGATCGTTCGGCCATTCGCTGCATTGTGATGTTGTGGCAAGAGATGGCTTCTTCACGTATCTTCTGAAGAGTACGGAGCCGTTCTTCTGCTGCAGGGACAGTGGATTCGGGGAGTACGTGAGGGAGAGCTCGCGGCTCGTATCCCATCATGAGGCGGAATGGGGAGGCGTTACGGGAGTCATGTTTTCTGTGGTTGTGGACAAATTCGGCCATAGGAAGGTGTTCGACCCAATCTTCTGGGTTGTTGCGGCAATAGATGCGGAGATAGGTTTCAAGTTCTTGATTAAGGCGTTCTGTTTGTCCATCTGTTTGCGGGTGATAAGCGGTAGAAGCGGCGATGTCGTATTTCAATAGCTTGGTGAGAGCTTTAGAGAACTTGGAGATGAATTGCGGACCTCGATCAGAGATTACTTTTTCATGGAGTCCGAAACGGCGGTAGACATATTTGAAAAACTTCTTGGCTACACCTTCCGAGGTGATGGTTTTCGTACAAGGGATAAGAATTACCCCCTTCGTAAGCCCATGGTCTACCACGACCATGATAGAATCAAAGCCGTTACAGGGTGGGAGGTCGGTGATGAGGTCGACGGATACCTGGGCAAAGGGAGTGGAGACTGAGGACGGGATGGGGACGAGCGGGGGAGTCGTAGGATGAGTGTCAGATTTCATCTGCTGACAAAGGGCGCAGCCTTCAACATATTTCCAGATGTAAGTTCCCATAGATGGCCACCAGAAGTCGCGTTTCACTAGTTCTTCGGTTTTAAAACGACTGGGATGTCCCGCGGTTGCATGATCGTGGGTGCGTTCTAAAATAGCATGTCGTCCGGCAGGACGGATGTAGGCACGATCTTTATAAAATAAGATATCGTCCTTAATCGTCCAGTCAGAGAGAGCGGATTTCATGGGGGGAAGGCAGAGACCGTTCAAGGCATCAGAAGCGGCTTGGAAGATAGGATCGGTGTCATCAGGATCAGGGTTTGCAAGGGTTGTCATCAATTCTTGATCAAGGAGGCGAATAAAGAGGGAGTCGGGAAGGAGGGTGACATCTTCGTTGTCGTTTTCAGTAGGAATATGATCAGCACAGCGGGATAAGGCATCAGGAGCGATAAGCTTGGTTCCAGCGACGTGATGGAGTTCGAGATCATAGCAAGAAAGAATCAATTGCCAGCGAGCTTGGCGACGGGTGAGTTTCTGTGCGGTTCGGAAGTAGAGAAGATTCATGTGATCAGTGAATACTACGACCGGGTGGGGGTTTCCTTCCAAATAGTGACGCCATTCTGTCAGCGCTCAGATCACTGCGAGAAGTTCTCGATCAAAGATCTGGTAATTCCTTTCTGCCGGGTTCAAGGATTGCGAAAGATATCCACATGGATGGTAAACACCGTTTTCATCAGTCTGAAGAAGGACAGCTCCAGTGGCTACCAGTGATGCATCAGTTGCGACTGCAAATTGACGCGAGGGATCAGGGTTACGAAGGACCGGTTGTCGTAAGAAGCAATCTTTCAACGTAGTAAAGGCTTCTTGACAAGGGGCCGACCAAGAGAAAACATTGTTTTTCTTTGTCAAATCAATAAGTGGTCGTGCGATATCGGAGTAATGAGGGATAAAGTTTCGGTAGAAGTTGCAGAATCCGAGGAATGATCGTGTCTCTTTGACAGTGGTAGGAATTGGCCAATCACGGATTCCATCAGTTTTAGCGGTGTCCATGGCGACACATCCAGGGCGAATAATCATTCCGAGATATTCTACTTCCTGCGCATCAAAGGTGCATTTCTCCGGTTTCAAGAAGAGCTTTTCGGCTCGAATCTTGGTCAATATGCGGTGGGTCCGTTCATGGTGTTCGTCAAGGTTATTCGAAAAGATAAGGATGTCGTCCATGTATATCACTAACCATCCTTCGTTGATCTCTTGTTGGAAGGTTCGATTCATGTAGGCCTGGAATGTAGCTGGGGAGTTACAGAGACCAAAAAACATGACATTCGGCTCGTAGAGTCCGAATTCCGTGGTGAATGCTGCCTTCCATCTATCGTCAGGGTGGATACGGATGTTGTTATAACCGGATCGGACATCCATCTTGGTGAAATACTTGGCTCCGTGTAATCGTGCGACTAAGGATAATGGAAGCGGCAACGGATACGCGTTCTTGATTGTCCAATCATTGATATACCGATAGTCCTGACATGGTCTGAGATCCCCACTTTTCTTTCCAATGAAGAAGAATCCGCTAGCTTGTGGTGATTTCGATTCAGAGATGAAACCTTTCTGTACATTCTCGTCAATGAACGCTTTGACAGCAGTTCGTTCTGTGACAGAGAGAGGGTAGATTTTCGATGTTTTCGGGATGAATCCGGGCTTCGTTTCAATGCGGTGGTCAATACCAGGTCGTTCAGGAGGAAGAGTGTTAAGTCCATCTTTAGTGAAGATATCGGCGAAGTCGTGGAGATAGGAGGGTACGAGTTCTTCGAAAGTTTTCTTCTTTTGTTCCAGCCCCGCAGCTAGAGCGAACTGTTGGGCTTTGTTACTAACTTTCGTATATTCGTTAGACCGTGGCAAGGGTGCGACCGTGGGTTTCTGTTCCGAACGACTAGTTCCGTCGGAAGTAAGGGGAGTGTCCATAGAAACGTTCGTGACAATTCGAAGTTCAGAGGCATCGGTGGAGTATTCTACCAGGAATTCATCGTCATCAAGGTCGTATAAGGAAACTTCTCGCACTGGTGCGGCAAAGTTTTCCTGAGTCCATACGTCTTCCTTGGTATCAAAGGTTTCGTCGTCATCATCTGGGATAGGAAGTAGGTCGGGAATAGGAATGGGAGCTTCTTCGTCAATAACTTCCTCAATGGATGCCTTCGGATAGGGGGGGTTCTTTGTGATGGGTTCTTCTTTACGAAGCTTGGAGTTCTTCCACGTGCGATCGATTGGTTCGGTCTGAAATAGGAGGGGAAGGGCGCCTCTCTTCCTCTCTTTGTCAACCTCTTCTTCGACCTGACTACTCTTCGTGGTTCGTGAGAGTACGAGGGTTTCAGCGGCCCAGTCGATGACCGGGTTCATTGCTTTCAACCAAGGGATACCAAGGAGGATCTGGTCTCTTCGTCCTAAGCGGGTGACGTTAAATTTCCTGATCATGGTACGTTCATCAATTTTGATGGTAAGAACGCAGTAGCGGCGAATGGCCCCGCTCTTCGAATAACTTCCATCGGCAGTAGTAACTTTGAAAGGTTTACTGAGTGCGTGGGTTCGGATCTTGTGCTTCTTTACAAAGTCTTCGGAAATGAATGTTCCGGCTGCTCCGGAGTCTACGACTGCGGTTGTTTCAACGGTTTTCAGACGAGTTTTCGAAACGAGGGAAAGTGGAACTCGAAGTTCCTTTCGTTCACCAACTTTTCGTACAAGTCTAATGGGTACATCGGAAGATACTGACGTTGATCCAGTCCTCCACATCAAAAATCCTCGTTGAGGCGACGGACTTCCGCTTCTTCTTCTTCTTCATCGTCGCTTTCAACTTCTTTGCGACGGACCGGGGTCTTCCCGTTCTTCTTCTTCTGGGGGCACGCCCTGGATAAGTGTCCTACCACGTGGCAAGTGAAACACTTTCCAGTTCGGAAGTGTTCTGTGCGTTCTTCTTTGGTGAGTCGATCAACTACCATAGCATTGGGGTCTCTGGAAGGTGTGTATCGGCTAGATCCGAAGTTCTTCTTCTTCTGGGGTTGGTTACGTGCCCTGATGGCATTCAGCTGGAGGCGGGAGTTGTCGAGACTAATGCAGGTAGTTAAGACTACCTCAAAATCATCAGACACGTCTCCTGTGCCGAAGAGGCGGGCAGTTAGCCCTGGGTGTAATCCGTCTAGGAAGAATTGCTTCTTCGAGATGTCATCATGGATTCCGGAGCGTTGGCAGAGCATGAGGAATTCCGAAATATAATCCTGGAGTTCTGGGCCTTGCTTCAGGTTTCGAAGTTTAGCTAAGGCGGTCCCTGCGGGATCAAGCAGTTTAAACGCCTTGTTAAAATCGGCGAGGAACTCCGTCCAAGTTCCATAACCCTTAATGGTTCCATCTGTTCGCTTGTAAAGCGGATCTTGTGCGTGGGAGAGGAAGTCCTCTTTCCAGTAGCGGGCGTTGCCTTCGTTCATGAAGGAGGTGACAAAAATGATTTTCTGTTTATCGTCTACGTAGATCTTCTCATTGATGTCGAGGTAAGAATTACACGACATGAGAAAGCCTCTAGACTTGTCTCTATCGCCATCAAAGATGGTAGGAGTACCGATCTTGATTTCGACGGGTTTCGAAGACATCTTGGGGTTCAGGGGTGGTATCGGTGGTAGAGCGCCTAGTTTTAGTGCGCCGATCAAGGGTGTTAATGAGGTCGTCAGTTTGGACCTGGGGTTCTATCTGTCGTGATGACCAGGGTTTGTCTTTCTTCTTGGTTTCAAGGTATGCGGCACACGATGGTGGCGCAGGGGATCAGTGAAGACTTTAATCTTTTGTTACGAACTAGGATAGTTCTGACGTATGGCCACTCGATAAGAGTGATCGGCCAAGGTCGGTTCAAGGCTTCGGCATATACCGAAGTTTCAGTGGTTCAATAAGACAAGGCAAGGAGAATGTCCTTGACTTGAATCAAGTTCAGACGACTTAAGAGTGGAGGTCTTAAGTGAAGGAAGTTCCAGGTAAAACCTAGTAAGATTAAAGTAAAGAACTACATAGTACAACGGTGACTTTATATAGTGAACGAGAATGACCTTTAGGGCAGGCGTGTACAAGTCAGAGTGAGTCAGAGATAAGACCGAGTCATAGATAGTAAGAATGGATCACCTAGCGACGGCTTAGTAGTGATCGTGATGTAATACAATGAGTAATCAATAAGAAAGACAAGTCTAGCGGCGGCATCATGCGGCTCGTGACGTAATACAAGTGAAGAGTGAAAGAAAATGAATAGGGGCGTACTTGACTGTAACATCAGCAACGAACTCATTCTCGAAGTCGGCTCGTATGAAGGGGAAACACCTTATGAGGGACATCGCCTCAATGGCCCGGAAGCTTCTCAAGAAATCAAACTCTAGACTCGACGACTTCCTTTCCAATGATGACTCCGAAGAATTCGACGAGCGCGCCTTGGTTTAGTGAGTTGTCGGTATTTTTGCATGAATTTCGCACTCAATCAACACCCTTTAACAGAGTCTGGGTCCAAGTCTGTGCAGGTCTTCGTCATTTTGCTTACTCGTCTGCTTGTGCTTGCCTTTCCATCGCTGTTCGCGCATTGCTCACCACTTTCCACATCTTTCCAATTCGCTTTTTTTGCCCTTGTCTTGCATTGATATCCCTTCCCGCGTCATTGTGACCTCCTGGACTCTCGCTTTTTCACCACTTAATGCCATTTTTCATACCCATTATGACGCATTTTTCTCACTTTAATAGTTGACACAGTGCTTTTTAAAATGCCATGATCTCATTTTTAATGTCCAAAAAATAGGCCATCCAGTGAGTATTAAGTAAATTTAAGTCGAAATCAGAGGACGAGTGGCCTTTTTGCGACTTTTCTTGCATTACTCTTAATTTTTACTTCGGGTCTCTTAAATCTATCATAAGTTGCTATTAAGTCGTGATAATCAATCCGTGGTTTTCCTGATGCTGTTGTTCAACAGTCTCTCCTTCTCCTCCATTTCGCAGACGACATGCACACTGAGAGTTATATAGCATTGTTTAGTGTTAGGTACGTTGCTGCCCTGTCTACTAATACTAACTACACACTGACTGTCATTCAACAGTCTCGCCTCCTCCTCCGTTTCGCAGACGACACGCACACTGAGAGATATATAGCATTATCATGTGTTAGGTACGTTGCTTCCGTTCCTACCAATACCAAGTACCTACTAACTGTTGTTCAACAGTCTCGCCTCCTCCTCCGTTTCGCAGACGACACGCACACTGAGAGTTATATAGCATTGTTTGGTGTTAGGTACGTTGCTGCCATGTCTACTCATACTAACTATGTACTGACAGTCGTTCAACAGTCTCGCCCCCTCCTCGGTTTCGCAGACGACACGTACACTGAGGGTTATATAATATTATTATGTGTTAGGTACGTTGCTGCCACATCTATTAATACTAACTACGTACTGACAGTTGTTCAACAGTCTCGCCCCCTCCTCGGTTTCGCAGACGACATGTACACTGAGAGTTATGGCACTGTTCGGTGTTAGGTACGTTGACACACCTTCTGCCTTACTTTATGCATAGTCTTATTCGGCAGGACGCGCCTCATTGACACACCTTCTACCTCGCTTTACAAACATCCCCCATTTGTTAATTTTATCCGGCAGGGCTCGCCTCGTCGCTAAACCTTCCGCCCTGCTATATGGAACTGTTCCCACAGCCTTCCCTCCTCCTCCCTCATCGCCATCTCACATATTCAGGCCATCAGCCCTCTTCTATCATACATTTGCTGGATGGCTTACCATGGAACCTCCTCTCGAAAGGTTGCTGGCCTGTCAAAAGCTGCCATTAAGCATGGCTACCGTGGTCTCACTCGTCAGTCGAAGGTCTTACCAGCCGGCCAGCAAAGTCAACGGATTGAGGAAGTTCGAACCAAAAGAAGGCACGAAATATCAGGTCAGCCTTCATGACTTTTGTACCAGGCACAAATCCTTACTAGTGTTAGAAATGTCATCTGTTGATCGCGAGGCAGTCGAGAAGATGATCAATGACGTTGGCGTAGACATTGATGATGAACCCTACACAGCTCCACCAGGTGAAGAAGGCTTTGACATCAGCCACGAGGGCGGCGAATATGAAGCTTTTGAAGGCCTATCAGAGCAAGTCACTTCCTTGTCGCATGTGTGAGTATCGTCAGTACACAATGATTTTTCTGTTAACTTTCGTTTTCAGTCGCTATGTTGATTCTCGCACACGCCATGATCGCATTGAACTCCAAACGGAGCAATGGCACAGCCAAATTGACCGATTGGTTGATGCCTATCTGGACTACCGTGTACGTGATCGTGGTGATGGAATGCCCTGCATTGCAAATACTGCCCCGGCCGTTGCAGGTAGTGATTGCCCGTCGCTGACCGGTATCGATCTCATTGATCTGTTTGGTACGTCTATTTTGTTCTGTTGTACTTGCCTGACCTTTTGCAGGTCGTGAACGGATGTCATTGCAACCTCAACCATTGCATCGCTATCCCAATGAGACGCTCATTCACCACGGTTATATGGGGTGCACTCCTCTATTTCCGACGGTGGCAATTTCAATCTGTACCCTCGCAAATTATCGTCAATGCCACCGAACTTGTCCTCGATTTAGTATTCAGGCACAGTGCAAGGCGCTGTGCCATCTCCATGATGTAGGCCTTCGTATGTGTCATTCTTTACCTCAGATCCAACATTGTATTATAGATGCCGTATCGACCATATCTTAATTCCCAATTCTCCGACACCTATGACATATACCTTGAGATTTTAAATCGTGTGGACCGCCGCCTGAATGAAGCGCTTCATCGCAACACGCCCAATTGGCGTCTCCTCAATGCATGTCCATGCTGTTCTTACAAACTCGAAGACGAGCCGCCGTTAGCATTCAAGTGGCTTGCCTCTATTGATGGCAACAACAGCCTCAAAAGATGGGCGTCCTCTACTTATGGCCTTACCGCACGGGAAGATTCTCGCAAGCCTCGTTCTGACTACTGGGTTGATCAAACGACTGTTGATGCATTCAAGGATGAAGTTCGAAGATCAGCGGTATGTCAATAATACATGTGTGTCGCAACTGTAAGCTAACTAAGGTAGCCGAGCAAATCAAGTCTAGATCGACAAGATGACTGGGAAGACTTGGTAACTGTGCCAGTGGAATCTGAGACTAGCTTCAATTGTACAGAACGGTGGCGAAATGCTGGACCTGAGCAGCAGAAGAAAATGTTTTCTGTTTTTGACGAGTCTGGTATTTTCATTGCGGCATGCCGGCACAGATTTGTACTTCTCGCCTGCGATATGGTGCACAGTGGTGAACTGTAGGTTCTAGTTTCGTTATCTATGCATTTTGCTAAATTGAACCTTAGGGCAAAATATCCCTTGGCTCTGATGAACCAGTTGCTGTCCGTTTTTGGTGCGAATGGTGGATGCGCTTATGATATTGGTTGTGCGTTCATGAAGACTCTAGCTAACAGCAGTCTTGGTCCCCTCGCCCAAAGCCTTAATTTGCGCATGATGGTTGGCGCTGAAGGTACAACTATTCAGATGGTGAGTCTGAACAATGTTGGGTCTTGCAGAACCTAGCTGCTATTCGACCCTAAAGGGTTTCTGGACTAGGCTCAAGGCTCAGAGGAGAGGAAATATCATGAAAAACTACTGAAGACTCAGACTCATACTGATAACTGGTGAAAAGGTAACTTCCTTATGTAAGCTACAAAAGTGCCAACATAAGGTAAGGTAAAAACAGTCTCTACAAGCCCAGCCAGAAATGAATCCCTACAGCGCACCTGAAGTTCTAGGGTGCTTTGATCTTCAACCATTAATGTAGATATGCGTTAGTTTGTTGATTGACTTTCATGTCGTTATTTCATTTCTCAGGCTCTGAAATATATAAAGTGGCTTACAATGAATTGTTTTGTTTTCAGTGTGAAGTCATGCCTAATAACAAGACAACGAGTCGCCGTTCGCAAGGTTTATCTCGGTGTCGTCCGAAGGTCATCCTCAGCAAGGAAGCTAGAGCTCTTCTCACCTCCCAGCGTCGCCAAAAATCTAAGGGTTTCAAGACAGCACTCAATGATGCTTGGCTCCATATCGACGAAACGGTGAAGACAATCGCCTTGTCTCACCACAAGAGTATCCGACGTGTTGCAAACGACTTGTATATGGGCCGTGGAGGGCTGCGCTTCAAGTGTTCGAAGTCGAACGCCTGGAATGCATTTTGCTGGAAGAAAAATCAGGAGGCAAAGGATGACAATGGTATGATGCATTTCTTGCTTTGTTCGAGTATTGACAGTGTAATTAGCTCAAACTAGCTCCGGAAAAGGCGTACTGCAAGATCTTCTACATAACTACTCCAATGAATATCGCGAGCTCTCTCAGGATGAAAAAAAACCGTCTTGTCGAAGAATACGAGGAGAATAAGCTTCTCAAGTCCAAAGGTATTAGAATCTCAATGAAGTCCAAGATTAACGATGTCACCCAAACACTGAAGGCTATTGAGAACGAGGTGCTTTTTTGTGCTATTGAGTCTATGCAGCGGCTGATGTAAACTTAGTTGAATAGTCTTAAGTGTCGCACCAGCGCTGAAACAATTCTTTACACAGTGCGGGGCTCTACTAACATCCCACTACGAGGTATAATATTTGCCACCGAAGGTGTCAATGATTTCATGGCATCGGTAATGAATATTGATGACCAGCACCTCGTCAGCAAGATGGAAGGTTTTGCTATCCAAGGCATGCGAGGTGAGTTCATCGGTATTGCTATTTCATCGTACCATACTTAAATTATTTGGGCAGGTGCCGCCCACAATTACAAAGACTGCTGTTCGGAGAAGCGGGCATTAATAAGACAACAAATCAATCGCGCACTTCGTACGTTTTTAAAAAAATTCAGATCCATCAGATCATGCCTATATTTGCTTTAGAGGAAATCACTAAGGTACCCAAGGCAACGATGCAGTGGGCGAACTACTGGCGCAACGTTGTCCAACGTTATCGCGTCATCTGTGAAGGTTGGCCCACCCACATCCCATTCAAAAATCTTAGCGAAGCTTCTACTTCCCTTCCCGAGCTGCAGATGCTCCATGACATGTGGAAGAACAAGCTGATTTCATGGAGACTCCTCGACGAGGACGAATATCAGCGGCTCCTTCAAGAGCACAACGAGAATGTTAATACTGGAGAGATAGTCGAGCCCTCCCGTCGGCCTCGCTCAGACCAGGGGAAAAAACGCATCCAACCAGCGGAGGAACCTTCCATTCCTCGTCGCAAGAAGGTATACAAAAGCCTAGACACTATTGAGAGTAGTGATGAAGAGGTCAATGCACCACACACAGGCACTTCGGCGCCTTCACCCTCAGCGCCTTCGCCCTCTTCTGTCCAACCCTCTATGTCTACTTTGGCACCTTCGTCTTCGTCTCCCTCTGCGTCTACTTCGGCTCCTTCAACATCAACTGCTTCTGCCAGTACCTGATATCATGACACATACAGATAATCTTGATCCCTCGCTTACAAACTTCGATTTTGACATCAATCCAAGTAGTTCACCAGTATGATATTGCAAACACTTCGAATACATATATTGCTACAAACTCCTTTTCACTTCGCTGCTGTTCTCATTCAATCCAAGTTGTTCGCCAGTTATGATATTGCAAGACCATCTTGCTTTGGAGTACAATATTGCGAGAAGGACGACAGCCTGAATATGTGAGACGGCGATGAGGGAGGAGGAGGGAAGGCTGTGGGAACAGTTCCATATAGCAGGGCGGAAGGTTTAGCGACGAGGTGAGCCCTGCTGGATAAAATTATGAAATTAACAAAAGGGGGATGGTCCTAAAGCGAGGTAGAAGGTGTGTCAACGTACCTAACACCAAACAGTGCCATAACTCTCAGTGTACGTGTCATCTGCGAAATGGAGGAGGAGGCGAGACTGTTGAATGACAGTCAGTACGTAGTTAGTATTAATAGATGTGGCAGCAACGTACCTAACACATAATAATATTATATAACCCTCAGTGTACGTGTCGTCTGCGAAACCGAGGAGGGGGCGAGACTGTTGAACGACTGTCAGTACGTAGTTAGTATTAATAGATGTGGCAGCAACGTACCTAACACATAATAATATTATATAACCCTCAGTGTACGTGTCGTCTGCGAAACCAAGGAGGGGGCGAGACTGTTGAACAACTGTCAGTACGTAGTTAGTATTAATAGATGTGGCAGCAACGTACCTAACACATAATAATATTATATAACCCTCAGTGTACGTGTCGTCTGCGAAACCGAGGAGGGGGCGAGACTGTTGAATGACTGTCAGTACATAGTTAGTATGAGTAGACATGGCAGCAACGTACCTAACACCAAACAATGCTATATAACTCTCAGTGTGCGTGTCGTCTGCGAAACGGAGGAGGAGGCGAGACTGTTGAACAACAGTTAGTAGGTACTTGGTATTGGTAGGAACGGAAGCAACGTACCTAACACATGATAATGCTATATATCTCTCAGTGTGCGTGTCGTCTGCGAAACGGAGGAGGAGGCGAGACTGTTGAATGACAGTCAGTGTGTAGTTAGTATTAGTAGACAGGGCAGCAACGTACCTAACACCAAACAATGCTATATAACTCTCAGTGTGCATGTCGTCTGCGAAATGGAGGAGAAGGAGAGACTGTTGAACAACAGTTAGTAGGTACTTGGTATTGGTAGGAATGGAAGCAACGTACCTAACACATGATAATGCTATATATCTCTCAGTGTGCGTGTCGTCTGCGAAACGGAGGAGGAGAGACTGTTGAACAACAGTCAGTAGGTACTTGCTATTGGTAGGAACGGCAGCAACGTACCTAACACCAAACAGTGCTATAACTCTCGATGTACATGTCGTCTGCGAAACAGAGGAGGAGGCAAGACTGTTGAACGACATCAGGTCATTAGTTAGTAGGTACTTGGTATTAGTAGACGCGGCAGCAACGTACCTTGCCAACACCAGAGTCACCAACGAGAGGCGACAAACAAAGGGAGAAGGGGTGACAAACAAAGGGAGATGAGCACTAGAACCGTTGATTTCGTCAAGGCCGATGTCCAGAACCAAGCCTACATGTCGCTGACAGCCTCGACATCACAGACGATGATGAGGGAGGGGAAGGAAAGTCGTGGGAACAGTTCGTATAGCGGAGCGGATGGTTTAGCGACGAAACGGGAACAGCCGAATTAGCATCGGGGTGGAATGTACACGGAACGGAACCTACCTAGTTTCCCCGAGGCTTGTATGTAGATATATCTAAGGACGCGCAGGATTTGGGGCAAGGGTTATGGCTGGTGTCGACGTTTTAGCGCAAATGACTATTCTAGTAATTGATGGTACACGTATTTGTCCTGTATTAGTAAAGCTACTTATTGGGAAGGCCAGGTGGCTGGCAGACACAGTTTGTCACGTGGCGACGTCAAAGCCGCCTTTCTAGCTGGCTTCCCTGCTGCATCCCATTCAGTACCAGTGCCCTTACCACCCCATTTGTTGGACAAGCTGATCCAATTGTTGTGAGAGGCTAAGAGCACTGCACCACGTTTTACCATACATCAGCCGACCATTTCCCTCGCCTGCTGCCTAAATATCAGTCCTTCATACCTCTGTCTGCACTGTATGAGGCCTCAGAAAGACTTTTCCTTTGGCGAGGCATGAATTCCCCCCCTTTGTCCACCATTGACCACCCAATCATTCGCCACATCGCTGATATGGCCAACCAGGCAGCCCTTCGTGACACCGCCAGCTACGACGCTGGATTGCGGAAGTTTCATGTCTTCTGCGACGTGTTTTCAATACCCGAATCCGACCGTCTTCCAGCATCGTTCGAATTGCTCCACTCCTTCGCTCTGTGGGCAGTCGCAGACCCGGAGCCTGGTGACCCTCTTTTATCAGCAGGGGGAAGCTCAGTTAGACTTAGCTTCGAACCAGTCTCCGTCGGGGTTGCGCGTAAATACCTGTCGGCCGTGCAAGCTTGGCACATTGCACAGGGATGGCCGCCGCCGTTATCAGATTCGCGCCACGAACGAATTAACTGGTCTTTACGAGGGCTCGAAAACCTCCAGGCTGACCGTCGGAAGCCCCCCCGACCACCTATTTCTATAGCCATGCTCACAGTTCTCAAGGCTACCCTTATATTATCTGACCCCTTCGACGCCTGTATTTGGGCGATGGCATCATGTGCCTTCTTCGGTATGATGCGATTCAGCGAAGTCTCCATCACTTCCCGCTCAGCCTTTAACCCATCCAAACATCTCACACGGGCTCACGCGTTTTTCGGCCACGACCTGCAGAACACCCCTTATGCACGCCTCGACCTTCCATCAGCGAAAACAGCGCAAGCCGGGGAAACGCAGTCTGTTTTTCTCACCGAACAGGGAGATTTATGTCCGCTGGCAGCTCTCCGCAATCTGGCAATGGTCGTTCCTGCCCTCGCAGATGACCCTTTGTTTTCATGGCGCGACAGTAGGGGTGAGATTCGCCCGATGGTGAGAGTTCGAGCTTCAGAGCGGATCAACTTGATTTTGAGAGCGTGGGGGTGGGGCACACCATTCGGTCATTCGTTTCGCATAGGCGGCGCATCATTTTACCTTGCAAAGAAAGTCGACCCCGAAATAATTCGAATTGCTGGCCGGTGGAAGTCATTGGCATATGAGACTTACATCCGCACGTTCGAGAAAATCTCCTCCCAGCCCTTAGCTGATACTACATCTTCCTAACCGTCGCCTCCACGTTTGGTTGGACTAGGCAGTTATGAGTCGTGGGTCGTTCCGGCTTGTTGGGTGAGCGGCTCCACCTGCTTGCGTCCCATCCCGAGCTAACACTCGGTCCAGTCCAACCTTATAAATCGTGTCAGCGACTCTCGAGCAAGTCGAAGCTGGAATGCCCAGATGCCGGGTGATGCAGCCTGCCGGAATGTCCCAGCACCATGCGTCTAGCTGAGCGATTCCGCTGTTCGCTTTTTTCATTCGTTTTCCCGTCCACCATGACGTCGAGTTCGTCGTTCATCGTACTCCTCACTCGTTCGAACAGTCTTTCTTTGTACCCGCCCACCACTCCCTTCTAATTTTTGTCGCATCGTATTTTACATCTAATACTTCGTTAGTCAAGCGTCTCAAAGTCTGCTGCATCAATTACATTTTGCCGTCCCAAAGCTACTCGAGGAGTTATATGGCATGATCGAATTCGTAAGCAGGTATCCTGCCCTCCCGAGCGGCTCCATCTGCTTGCGTCCCATCCCGAGCTAACGCTCGGTGGAGTCCAGCCCAACCTTATAGATCGTGTCAACGACACTCGAGCCAGTCGAAGCTGGACTGCCCATGAGTGACAAAACATTTGTCGGTAGGTTTTAAATCAACACCACCAAAGATTTCTAATCCGTTCTGGTGCCATTGGCTATGACCACTCAAGAAGGATCTATCCATGAGTGAATGTTCAAGGCGTGATAAAAGATTGTTGAGTAGGTTTCGAATCTGCAACAGATTTCCATCCTGTCACACTTACCACTTGGCTAAGACTGGTCGAGAAGGTCGTCTGTACTGCGAGACGAGTCGAAGAACATCATGCATCACGCATTGACGATAGAATTACATTAGCAGTCATTTGCCAACGTAAGAAGACTAGTTCGATAGAGTCCGGAGCTGGCGCCGGCGCCGTTATGTCTATTAATTCTCACGGGGTCGATTGTACAGCCACAATTATGATGAGAGCACTCGAATGATTCTCTGGAATGTTCAGCTTCACTCATCAGCTGCTTGACTTAAAATGACTATCTATCCTATCTCTCTATAGAATTCGAAGGCCTGCCTAGGGGAGACTCGAAGAGACTAGAGTGCTGAAATATATCAAGGGCAATCGTAGCTGTGCCATCCCGCAGCACTTCAACGTTCAACGCCGTGTTGAACGTTGACAGAATCACCTGCTGTACGATCACACGTTATGATCTGATAAATGTTTTCATCAACGTTCCTCTATCTCGACATGGCAAAGTCGGCTGCAGTGACTTATTATTCCTGGCGGTTTGTGAAGTCACTTTGATCCTTGTACATGTCTCCATCATGATCAGTCCGTTTCTCTGTCGTGCACAGCTTAAATAGGGAAGTTCTGGAATTGATCCGTATTAACTGCATAGTATCCAGTGGAATTGATACAGAACCTCCAGAGCACGCGGTATCAAAACAAGTTCCATCACTACCAAGTGTTCAAATATTCCATTCAGGTCCAAAATCCCCCAGAATGATGTACTTTGATTCTATTCCTTGAAGGCTTCTGAACCTACTTTGGCTCGCTGTCTCCGATGCTCATGGTGCGCTGAACTGGGATTGATTCATCTACTCCTCATCATTTCTAATACAGGACTCATCTTCCGCGGTAAGTAATATCTATTTCGGCATTCTTCAAATTATACAGTCTATTCAGATATTTGTGCTGGGGCCGCGTCTCATCCTTGGCATTCGAGAATATCATGCTAAACTCGTGGCTAGTTCTGACGAGGGTACTGGTATGAGTACAATTGCTTTTCAGGAACGCGGACAGGTCTCAACGGGCGACGGTGTGTAACCGGAGCGATCTTCTGTAGCTTAGGACATGTCACATGTCCTATGCTACAGGAGATCGCTCCGGTGGAGGATAGAATTTAGTCTGGGCAAACCAACCCACTGCGGCATCGCGGGAACAGGAAGGAAGAATTTAGTGTACCAGCTGTCTTTGTATTATGCGTTGCACAGTAATTTACTATTGGTACTGTACATCGATACCAGTACGCGTCATTGTTCCATCTTTCATCCAAAATCAAGTTATGTTTTCAATTCGACCTCCCCAAATGGGGGTGGTAGACTATACAGGCTAAGCACTTTGCGTTGTCCGTGTTCCTTGCCTTATAACCCCACTATCTGCTATAACTCTGCTTCAACAAATCTGCCATGGGTCCTCCTCGCCGAGCTCGTTCCAATTCTTCCGTATCAACTCACTCTCAGCAACATCTTCACCGACAGCCGCAATTACAAGAGCCAACTCCTCCAGAAACCCCGTTTACACAATCACATCTAGGGATGTCTTCTCAGTCGCGCTATCTATCAAACATGAAGGTTGTTCGCCGCAGAGACCCCTCTATTGTATCTATATTCGATCAGTTCAGCCACGTCTGTGTGTACCACCATAACGGTGACAAATGGGAGAAGCAGGGTTATGAGGGGAGTATGTTTTTGTATGAGCGGTGCGTTAAACACATTTGTTTGGCTTTTCTGCAAGCTCATATTTTATAGGGATTCTTATCCACCTTATGGTCTCTATATTTTGAACCGTGTGGGCATGGATGACTACATCCAACGACTCTATCCAGAAGATGGTATTGGCGCACATGGTTCGTATCTCATGATGCGTCATTATCCAGACTTTACCGCGCGCAGGCTCGCAGAAGCACGAGCCAATCTACCCCTCTCCAAGCAGGAAGGTCCTGCATCTAAATTTGCTCCTGAGTTCGTCGTGCCAAATCTAGAACAACTACAAGATGCTGAGAAAGGCCGATCACAAACGGTCGGGTTGTGGTGCTTTGCAACTGATGCAAGAGAAAGCATGCAAGATGTTGTGTTGAGGTGAGTAGCAGGCCTTTCACGATGTTTGCGCATACTCTGACGTGCTTGTAGATTGCATAGCTATATCAAGAAGAATCTTCCATATCCAGAGGAGTATAGATATGGTCCGGATAGTCCTCCTCCCCCGAACTTCCGGTCATCATCGAGGGCCAGTGGTAGGCAGACTGCAAGCTTGTTCAAAGAATTGCTCTCAATGTCTTGTAGAACGTTCACATATGCGCTCGGCATCGAGCGCATCCAACACCAGCAGCATACATAGCATTTCGGAGTCAGAAGAGTATCATGCAGCAAGTCAACCCGCCCCCTCGGAAAGTAGTTCCAACGGGAATGTATCTGAGCTCGATAAACTGTTTGCCAAGTTGGGGGGCACAGGATGTACTCCACAGCAGATACCCCTACAATCGCAGACCAAGGAGTCGACTGCTGCAAGTTTACTGGCCGGCCTATCCAGCGGTGGAAATGCTCATAGAACGGCGTCCGTTCCGCCACCGACTTCCAATTCTGTCCCTCCGACTCGCGGGTTAGCTTTATTGGATACCATCTTCGCCTCCGCACCACCACCACCACCATCAAGCCAACTCAGTCGTGGACCATCTCGCTCTGGAGCGGCATCAGCTTCCCTCCCCCCATCTACCTCCATACATTCACAAACTACATATACTGCACAAGCTCATTCCACGACGTTCGGACACACTGCCAGCTCACAAAGTCCTCTCATCCTTTCTCCCAAACCAACTTCTACTGCACTACCTCAGGTCCTCAACCAAGATGTCATCTCCACGCTCCTTGGGTTCCCTGCGTCACGTGCCTATGAGGGTGACAACGAGGCAAGCGATGATGGGTCTATCTCAGAAGGAGGATATTCTGTTTCTAGCACTGTACTTGATGCTGATGCAGAACATAACATGGAACTACAAGCTGCAGGGTCATCCTCTGGGCTGCCACTCCTCGCTGTACCTATGGGCCAATCTGAGTACAACGGCACAAGAAATGGGAGCGGCAAAACCCTGGGCGATGTCACCCCTCGTCCGCCGCTCCGAGGCTTCAACTCTGATATCACGGTAGTCGGAGACCTCCTCGCAGCTGCTCAGACTCAGAAGCACTCGCGTGCCTCACCACACCTTCGTATTCCCTCTGTCGCACCTCCGCGACCTGGGGACCCAGATACCACGCCGACATTGACCAGCGTCAATGGCGCACACAGCGTACCCAAACCCCGTTCGCTCATTCCATTCGAGGCAGAATCTGACTTGTGGCCATACCCTCGTGCTCCGTTTGTCGAGACAGATTCCGATGTGATCGAGCTCGACTTTGCTGATACGAGTGCACTGAGCGATCCGGATGCATTTGCAAGGGAGCAGCGCTCGAAGAACAGGAGAAGCCAGAAGAAAGGTCGGAAGGAGCGGGAGAAGGATCGTGAGCGAGAGAGAGAGGAGATAGAGAAGAGCTGGGATGTGCCACCGCCTGTCAAGGTTGTGCCATCTTCACAGCCTCAAGGTGTCGCTTCGACACCAGCGGTTCCTGTTAATGGCAAGGCCAAACATGTACGCTCGGAGCGTGCTGGTTCTGTAGCTAGCCAGAGCTCTGTTGATGGCCCAAACGCCGTCGACGCCCACGCTGTCCACGCATCTCTCCTGTCTGCTCTTGCCCAGAAGAACGCAAGTTCGAATAATTTATCGAAGAACGACTTTGTCCGGGAAGTTCTCACTCTCATACACGTATGTGTTATATTCATTCATCAAGTCCAGAACATCCTCTCTGACTTTTGTGTTATTAGACAGACAAAGATTTCGTGGACACTCTTTGGCAGGAGTACGCTTCGAGTGCGAAATGATGTCCCGGGGATGGCTTTGTATGTCTGGACAACTTCATTACAAGAGCTCATATATTTTTGCTCGCGATTGTTACTTGATTCAAGCCCCACTAGTACTACTCCACTCATTTGATGATTTGTATTGTAGGTGTTGCCGCTGTGTTGCAGAGTATCTTGTCAGGAGGGTTTTGCATTCGATGCAGCTGTAATGGATGAAGTTTGATTTGAGGCGTTTGATGTATCATTTTGGGATTTCGAGAATTACAATAGCACTGGCAGATTAAGTATCGCCTATGATTGCTACTCGAGACGGGTTCTATGTACCTGCAGCGTTGCCCGTCGCAACTAAATTTACTTCATATGCACCCCGTCGATCTGTTCAGCAGAACTTGTCGTTCACATTCAACAAATGCTACAATTTCTCCAACTGAAGGGCGGCTTGCACGAGGTAACCAGCATCGCTGTATGAACTCCCAATGCCCGGGCGCTATTTGCGACTCCTTGGGAGGCTCCGGTTTCTTGCCCTTGATGACCTGTCCCAACACTAAAATATCATTTTTCACGTTGTAGTAGGGTACCTTGCAAGTCAACACCTAGAGCATGCGCAAAGTGAACAGACGTCTTTCGGCGGAAAAGTTAAGTTACTAACCTGCAAGGTGATACTGCCAAATGAGTATATGTCGCACTCGGTGCTCAACGAGACTTCACCATCTTCCGGTGCTTCACATAACTCTGCAGCTACCCATCGGACATTGCCTCGGATGGAGCTCGTCAAATAGGAGGTACCGACGAACTCTAGGATGATAGTGGATAGACCAAAATCAGCAAGGCATGCCCGACCGTTGGCATAAATCAAGACATTTGACTGGAGAATCTGGACGTGAGTAATGAATAATACACCTTCTGTGAGTAGCTATACACACCCCCGTCAGGTCACCATGGACAACTGATTCATTGTGAAGGTATTGCAATCCAAGGGCAATGTCATTCAGCTAGCGTGTGTCAACACGTCAGCAAGCGTCTGGGGTCACTCACAGAAAAGGGCTTACAAGGGAAAACTTATCTTGAGACGACAACATGTCCTGTTGACGCTCAAGAAAGCCGGTAAGAGCTCCATTATCAGCCCACGGACAAATCATTGCCGGGTGGGGCCCGAAGTCCTTTGCCACTCCGCAGAGGGGAAGAATGCTATGATGTTTGAGACGGCCCCAAACTTTCAGCTCACGACGCACTCTCTACGTGGAGGTATGATTGGAAAGATTGACATGGATGAAAGAAGAAAATTACCTTCGCAGTCTTCCGCGTCAATTCCTTGTTATCCGACTCGAAAGAACGAATGGTTTTGACTGCTACCTGCATGATGTTCAAGATAGTACCGTAGGAAGCGCTACGAGCTGAACCCACCTGGACGGTCCCACTGGGCTTCACTAAATCGCACTTCCAGATGTCTCCAAAGCCTCCGGAAGCGATCGGATAGCGCGATCTTCCCTGGAGTTCATGAGTCAGATCTTCCAGAGAATCTTCTTCCTCTGTCGTCGTTGTTTCTGAGGAAGATAAAGTGGGAATCTGGATAGCTGCGTGAGTCAGGGGTATATACCAATAACGTACACCCATACATTCAGGAGTGACTGCGCCTGAGGTAGCATATTTCCACTGTGCTTGAGGAATGTGAGAGGGAGTGGAGGAAAGGAATGAAACTGCATACATGGTGTGTTGGTTTATCACATTCTTTCCCTCGTACTGGTTGTTCCTCCTTCAGAATATCTTCCTCTGTGGCGTGCATTGCCCCGGTTGCTTCAAGTCTGGCTTCATCCTCCTTGCGTCTAGATCCCGCTGACCGATCATGTGCAATGTGTCTTTCCTCCTTCTCCTCCTCCGGTCTGACAACAACCGTCCTATTCCTGACCTGCGTCTCCTTCCGCTTGATTCCGCCACCTTTGCTGTCCTCCTCTTCCATTGCCCCCTCCTCCATGGCACATGGTGCCACTTTCTTGTTCTGCTGGGCTGACGGCATTTGCGACTTAGGTGTAATGGACGGCTGTGAGCTCACGGTCGGGATCGGCCGAGTCGAGTACGCCCAGGTTGAGCTGCTACGACCAGTGCTTGTTGATTTGGAGCGGCTTTTATGTGCAGGCGGACTTGTTGTAGGTATGTGAAGGTCGTGAAGCTTAGGGAGTGACCGTCCTGTTATAGAAAACGAAGTAGATCGGGGAGGCGAGCTCTTCTGGGATGATGGGGTTTGCAGTTTAGGTGTGCTCGATGACTGTGAGCGTGTGATCGAGCTCAACCTCGAGAACGTCCAGGGTGTGTTCCTACGGCTGGTGCTGGTCGATTTGGACTCGGAGCGGTCATGCAAATTTGTCGCAGATATGTGAAGCTCGTTGCGGCTAGGGATGGGCCAAGATCCTGCAGAAGAGGATTTCGAAGTAGACATTTGACAGGGTGGGTTCTTGTGGGCTGATGGTATTTGCGGATTAGGTGTACTCGACAGGTGTAAGCTCGCGTTTGAACTCAGCCGACTCGAGGACGTCCAGGTTGTGTTGCTACGACTGGTACATGTGCGGCCCCTATCAGCGGTCGGACTCCCTGCTGCAGACATGTGAAGCTCATTACTGTTGGTGGGAGACATCTGGTGAGGTTGGTTCCTCTGGGCTGATGGTGTTTGCGGCTTAGATATATTCGACCGCCATGAGCTCGCGGTCGAGCTCAACCGAGTTGAGGACGTCCAGGTTGTGGTGCTACGGCTAGTGCTGATCGATGTAGAGCGGCCTCTGTTGGCAGGCGGATTTGCTGTTGACATGCGCTCGTCATGGTCGGAGATTGACCAAGGTCCTGTAGAAGATGAAAAAGATCCAGAAGTAGATATCTGGGGAGGTGGCGTTGTTCGACGTGGATGATATCCCCAGGTCTTCCTGCCTTGCTTCGTCTTTTCCTCCACACTTTGGCGCCTTATCTCTTCGACGCGCTTTCGAAATTCTTCCTGTTGGACCTTCTGCTGGTTATGTCTGCGGTTCGCCTCTGCCTCCCTACGAGACAGTTCTTCCTCTCGTCGCGCGAGTTCTTCCTCTTTCCTCCGAATCTTTTCCTCTTTGGTGCGCGATGCCTGTTCTCTGAATTTAACTTCATCTTCCTGGCGTGTCGACTCCTCCGACTTTCGCAAAACGTCTCGTGTTATGTGTCTTTCGTCCTCCTCTAAACACCATCCTGCTGATTCTTCCCGTCGCCCGAGGTCTTCGGCCCTTTTCTTGTCCTGCGTGTCATGTCTCCCAGCTTTCTCCTCTTTCTTCTTCGCAAGCTTCTCCTTCCACTTGATTTCGTCTTCGTCTTCTTCGTGTTCTGTTCCTTCTCCCTCCATATTTCCCCCCTCCTCCTGTCTTACAACCTCAAGCTCTTTGAACATGATTTCGTCCTCCACGCGTTGGGCCTCCTTCTCCTCGCGCCTGGGCTTGTCTTCTTTCTGTTTGGCCTCCTCCTCCCGCACAACATCGTCCTCTCTCCTCCTTAGTTCTTGCTCCCGCAGAGAAATCTCTTCCTCTCTCCTCCGGAAGCTCTCCTCCCTCTGGAGGAGTCTGCGCTCATCATGCTCCCACAAATCTAAACCGTCAAGGTCATCATCATATTGATGAACATGCTGATACCCGTGACGCATGTCTTGCGAGGAGAGTCGAGTACGGAAATTAGATGACTGCCAGCTCCGTGGGAGCTCATCCGGTGTCTGTGGAGAATGCGAGAACCCGTAGGTATCGTACGGTGAGCGCGATGGAACATCCCAGTCTTTGGGGCTTGGACTAGACTGAAAGCCGTCATCATCCAATGAAAACAATTTCTTGATGGCGATAGGTCTGCTGGCAGACGGTGGGGGCAACTGCGAGGACGAGGGGAAGTGAGAGTACCCCATTGGGACTGCGGAACTTAGGCTGTCTGAGGAGTAGGAGTACCCCATGGGGACTGCTGCAGAGCGTGGACTGCCTGAGGAGCGAGAATACCTGGTGGCGGGGACTACGGAGCGCGGGTTGGGTGCCACTGAAGGGGATGAATGTGGTGGTGGTGTTGGTGGATAATCCTCATCCAACCGCTCAAAGGCAGAGGCACTGCCTCTGGCTTCAATATATTTGTGCGACGTTGTTCGCCTTCTATCCCGAGCTCTGTAAATGGCACTCCACTGTTGTTCCACGGTCAAAATGCGGTCCCCCTCCTTCGCGCTGGCAGTCACGTGGTGCAGCTCGGTGGAAGATGGGATAGTCGTGCTCCCCCGTCGCGAAATAGTGAAGATATGAGGCACCAGGGAGTCTTCTTCAGGCGTTGATGGAAGCCAAGACTCTGGGGGGACAGGTCTGTTTGAAAGGCCCGCTGTACGCAGAAGGCTTCGCCTGTCTGGAGCATCCGGAGCTGAACGCGCAAACCTAGGCATGTCATCTAGTTCGATGGGGGATGGATGCTTTGGGCGTTCAAAACCTCTGTCTGTGACATCCAATGTGGGTGACACCACTGCGCTGTTGATATACCTAGCACGACCATCATTGGTATCTCGAGACATATGGTCACGCTCTCGGTTGGCGAAACGAGATAAATATCCTGAATCGCGTTTGACCTCTGAGGGTTTTTGCGGAGGCCAGGTGTCATGTTCGTTTGGTGTAAGACCAGAACTGTGCGACTGTGAAGTATCTGTGGGAAGTTGCAAGGAGGAAGAAGAAAACTGAGCAGCTTTGACCTGGCTTTCACGTTTTAGTGCAATAGGGAGCTGCTCCTCGGCAATATCACGAATGCTCTTCATCGGAGTGATGTATTCCTCGGACTCGGACAACCGCTCGCGCTTGACAGTACTGATTGGGGCGTTCCCCAAGGTATCGTTGACCATGGAACACAAGTTGTTCTCAGTACCAACTTCGAGGCCACTCTTCCACTTTTTGTTAGGCTCGCAATCAACGGCGGGTGTGATGATCGAGGATTCAACGAAGCAGAGAGCTAAGGTCGATAACAGATCCTAACCTAACCTAGCAAAGTTTAGAATTAAGTGATGAGCATAGGGACTCTTACACACCTTTTGGTCTATAACTTGAATCGTGCAGGGATGCATACATCTAATCATCCGATGGCTCTGTCCGCCCAGAACCAGTGCGGCATAGGCGCACATGTGTCATGGTCTCATGATGCGATTACATATAGTACTACCCACGACTTTACCATACACAGGCTCGCAGACCCCGACGCAGACGCACGAGCCAAACTAGTACCACGAGACATTGAGAAAGGTCTTTCACAGTTGGCCATAATAAGGTGCTTTGCAACTGGTACAAGAGAAAACATTCAAGACGATGCGATGCATATGCGTTGAGCTATAAGTAGTAAATTTTGAAATGTGAAGTTTCAAGTGGGCGGGCTGCGCCGGCAGATTCCTTTCAAGTTGCCGTAACCATGACTGGCTCTTGAAGTCAAAAATCAGTTGACAACTTCCGCTCTGATCAATATTGCGAGATGCATATGTGAGATATATAGATCAGTGAGGTTTCTCGAGTCTGTGATACAGTTACTAGAGACACATGCACAGACTGGAGGTTTCAGGATATTGAGTCTGTACATCCACATAGTACGGTAGAGACGCGCAGGCTGCACAGTGGGTCTATACGTGATGACGTCATTACTACATCACGATTGCTCCCTCGCTCCGAGAGATGATGTACCTAGATGACCACTACCTCAGCAAATGAACTGACTGCATGAATGGAAGCTAACATACCATGCATGCAAGACTCCTGGTATCCAACCCAAGATCGTAAGACAGATATTAATCCAAAAGTCTGGCAAAATGACATGCATCACTGGATTTAAACGGTACTAATGATATTTACCTGCAGCACATCCACGTTCTATCATCGTCGACATTAATATTATAATGTAGGAGGCATGAAAAGGTCGTGTACTTACTGAAAAACACAGCTACTGGTGGAAGGACCCTGGACGTGATTTTAGTATAGTAACTTATTGAAAAAGTGGTTGGGAATAGCAGATGCCAGACATACAGCGCAACAAAATACAAGATGACATTCCGGGTGGATGAAACAGTGCTAGGCATTTGAGGGGGTTTATCTGAAAAATACGAGGGGAGTCCAATGGATTTGGATGTCTCCCAACTTATATAACCAGGCTATGACATACGTCATGTCTGTTGGAGTGGCATGCCACCGGGTGGGGTGGCCGACTCCAGTGGTGCATCCGTTGGATCAAACAGAACAAAAACGGTCCAAGAAACTGGTAAACGTCCTGACACAAACTCTGCAAGCCACCAGTGGCAACCGAGAGCTCAACCAGGAGCATCACTACAATATTCAAATTGAAGGGTGAGATCGGGCTGGTCATCTGCTCTGATACAGTCGATCAGGACACATGAACTTCGCTCAACAGCACTTCGGGACGCTCGCTGTACAACTGAAAAGAATTTGTCGCAGAATAATCTCTCCGTGGAACGAGATGAAGAGAAGTTATTATTTCGTAGAAAATAAGCTTAGCTTCAGAAAACGAAGAAAGGAGAGTAATTGATTGAACCTATCGAATCCGAAGATGGTATGGTAATGATGGTGTCCAGCCCGTGAGCCACAAGGAACCTGGAAGCACGAAGATCTGATCAATTCTGATCGTCAGCTGAGGCCTCGAGGGCCTTATTATTTAAATCTGTAGGGAAATGTGACGAAGTTACACAAATGATCTCCTGCACCACATACTTATGTTCGATGGAAGCTTGAGTTGGGTGAGGCCAGAGTGTGGAAAATGCAGATTGATATTTGAATCATGTCAAGCCGCTTTAATACCACTTTCCAGGTGTGAAGCGCTTGTAGAGAAAGTGTTACATTCCGATTCATTGATTTTTGTTGCTCCGTTCAGCGGACTAGGATGACAGAGCTCGTCGTTCACGTCCCACGAACACCACGATTTCTTTAACCGATGGACGACTCGCACGAGGTCGCCAGCATCGCTGTATGAAGCTCCAGTGTCCAGGCGCTATTCGCGACTCCTTTGGAGGCTCCGGTTTCTGACCCGTCATGACTTGTGCCAACACTGCCATCTCCTTCTTTATATTGTAGTAGGGTACCTTGCAAGTCAATATCTAGAGCAAGTGCAATGTGAATAAGATCTGACGGCTGAAAATTTAAGTTACTGACTTGCAAGATGATACTGCCAAACGAGTATATGTCGCACTCAGTGCTGAGTGAGACTTCACTGTCTTCTGTTGCTTCACATAACTCTGCAGCCACCCATCGGACATTGCCTCGGATGGAGCTCGTCAAATAGGAGGTACCGACGAACTCCAGGATGATAGTGGAGAGACCAAAATCAGCAAGGCATGCCCGACCGTTGGCATAAATCAAGACATTTGACTGGAGAGCTGGTACGTGAGTAATAAACAATACGCATTGTGCGCGTGACTGTCCATACCCCTGTCAGGTCACCATGGACAACTGATTTGCTGTGGACTAAATCACCATGAGCGTTTAAAAAGTCGGGCCCAGTGGAAAGCGACTTACGATATTGCAACCCAAGGGCAATATCATCCAGCTGATGTTTGAAAGCTTAACAAACATTTAGAAATACTTGCAAAAGGGGGCTTACTAGCGCGAACTTATCTTGAGACGACAACTTGTCTTGTTGGCGCTCAAGAAAGCCAGTGAGAGCTCCATTATCAGCCCACGGGCAAACCATTGCGAGGTAGGGCCCAAAGTCATCCGCCACCCCCCAGAGTGGAAGAATGCTGTTATGTTTGAGACGTTCCCAAACTTTCAGTTCACGACGCACTCTCTAAGCCGAGTCATCATCGGAAAGATTGATATGAATGGAATAGAAACATTACATTCGCCTTCTTCCGCGCCACTTCGTTGTTGTCCGACTCGAATGCGCGAATGGTCTTCACTGCCACCTACATCACAGTCAGATAATACGGTAACAAGTGTCACAAGCTGTGCATACCTGGAAGACCCTGCTGTGCTTAACTAGATCACCTTTCCAGATGTCCCCAAAACCTCCGGAAGCAACAGGATAGGACGATCTCCTCTGGACTTTATTAGTGAGATCTTCCAGCGAATGAAGCTCTTGCCATTGCGTGTTGTGTTCTTCTGCCTTCCTCCGGAACTCTTCGTCCATCGCGCGTGTCGTCTCTCCTTTGAGCCTAGCTTCCTCATCCTTGCGTCTAACTTCATCTTCCTGTCGTTTCGCCACCTGCAACGTTTGATCTTGTACTAGACGTCTTTCTTCCCCACCAAACCGCCTTCTTGAGTTCTCCACATGCCTTGTAAACCCTTCCATTCTCTGGGTCCGCCCTTCCTCCATCTTGACTTCGTTTTCAGTGCGTTTGGCTTCCTCCTCCTTATCTCTTCTCATCTCGAGCTCTTTGCGCTGTACTTCATTTCCTGATCGGTTGAGAGTTTGATGATACTCGCCCTCAGATACCTCATAATGCGTATTAGAAGGCCGAACGGGATAGTAAGGACTCCCGCTCGCAATGTCTAGCAAGGGATGTTGAGAATTGAGTCTGTTAGACGACTGCCAGCTCTGAGGGACTTCCTTTGGTGTCTCTTGAGAGTACGAAGATTCATAGCGGTTTTCATACGGCAAGCGCGACGGACCAGTCCAGCCTTCGCGACTTGAGCCAGACTGAAAACCGCCACTATCGAACGCGACTGATTCCTTGGCGACGATAGGTCTGTTGCTGCTAGACGGTAGGGGTACGCCGTGGCGTGCGTATGAATCCTGGATGTCAGACGGACCATTCTGATCATTAAGGCTCGTGCCAGACTGAACGCCGCTATTGAGCGAGACCGATTTATTGGTAATGATGGGTCCATTGTTAAACGGTAGGGGTGCGCCACGGCGTGTGTACGAATTCTGGATGTCAGACGGACCATTCTGATAATTAAAACTCGTGCTAGACTGAACGCCGCTATCGAGTGAGACCGATTTCTTGTTGATGATAGGTCTGCTGCTAGGCGGTGGGGGTACACCGCAGCGTGCGTATGGATCCTGGTTGTCAGACGGACCATTCCGATTATTAAGACTCGTGCTAGACTGAACGCCGCTATCGTATGAAACCGATTTATTGGTAATCTGAGGTCTGATAATAGAAGGTGGTGGTACGCTGGGGCGTGTACCATACGAAACTGGTGGCGGGCGCGACGGGCCATTCCAGCCTTTGGGACTCGAATTGGACTGTTCACCGTTATCTTCAAACGAAACTGATTTCATGGCGCCGATAATAGCAGAAACTGGGGGCGCATTGGCGGGGGCCGTATAACCTGGGTTGTATGTCGCTGATGAAGATAAGGCTGGGATATAGGATGTGGTATTAATGTTGGCATATGGCTTGTGTCTGTCTCGCTCCTGATCCAAAGCTGAAATATGATCGCGGTCTTTGCCAGTGAGCGGCAATGGTGGTACACGATAAGGGTCAACACCCGCTGTGCTCCCACGATGGGTGACGTTGAAATGACGAGACGCCTGGGCGTCTTCTTCAGGCTTGAAAATGCCCACTCTGATGGGCTGTTTTTCTCGCCTGCGGCCATCCTGAGTATCCGCAGCTGAACTCGCGAATCGCTGTCTAGTCACACCCTCTCGTTCACCGGTGGTGGGTGAAGGCTTGAGGTGCTCAAAATTTGTATCCGACGTTGACCCCAATCCAATAGTATATCCGGCAGGACCCTTATCGACACGAGGTATGGGGTGATTAGCCTGTTTTGAGTTCTCTGCAATACATTGATGAGAGAGGGCAAAGGAGAGGATGAACAGGTTTGTCTTTGCACTCACTCAGTCCAATCCTGCCAGGCTGATGCTCCTTTGCCATACTTTTTGACCACTGATGATCATGAGCTGGAGGAAATATGATTACACGAACTTCCCTCTCTGAACTGTGGAAAGAGCTAGGAAATGGAATGGAGCGAGGTACATGTGCCGGTACGAAAGATAGTGCGGAACTAAGGCAAGTGTGATATCAGTCTGCAATTTGGCAAAGGAGGGCGCCTACTCGCTTGAACCCACGTGCACAAGCCATTAGTACTGTCAACTGACCTAAGATTCCAGGACCCCGAGTGCTTGGTTGATCATACATAGTATTAATGGTCCAAGCGGAAAGGTTGATGAAGCCTCCCAATGGACGAGGGCTGGACTCTGGTCAATTTATATATAACTAGCCTCAGGCTGAGGGTCTTTGATCGAGCGGTTATTGATATTAAGCTGACAGCCCTGCTGGTGTGAGCCGATACTGAAAGTCAGTAATCTTGGCACTAACCTGGCATGAGGTGAAGACTATATGATATGCATGGTTATCACTGCAAAAGTTCGTACTCTTCCCGTCAAGTGGGTGAGATCCTATCCCAGTCAGTCATGATGCATGAGCTGCCTAGAGAACTATAGTCTATGGCGATTCGTCGGCAAAGAAGGATCGCGGGAGTCTGTACTTCCAGCTTGCTGGACACTGAAAATATACCATGTTGACACCGTGTCCATAGTGTGAATGAAGGGAAGCAGCCTATGAGTCATAGCCTTCGGTCAGCTCCTTCGGGCCAGTTCGGGCCCCAACCAACTACAAGACCTTCCTTACGAGGAGTTTACATAAAATGATGATCTTCCTCGAATTTGAAAATACTCATTGATGCACGATGACCTTTCTATGTAAGTATTTTCCTGAAGGTCAGTTCTTGTTACATTCCAGTATCATGGTACTATTGGTGTGTTTAGAGGACTAGGATGTCACAGCCTGCCATTCACATGCTATGAACGTTACGATTTCTGCAATCGACGGGCGACTTGCACGAGGCAACCAGCATCGCTGTATGAACTCCCAGTGCCCAGGCGCTATACGCGATTCCTTAGGAGGTGTCGGTTTAATCCCTTTGATGACTTGGGCCAACACCGCAATATCCTTCTTCACATTGCAGTAGGGTACCTTGCAAGTTAATATCTAGAGCAAGCGAAATGTGAATAAGATCCGACGGTGGAAAATTCAAGTTACTAACCTGCAATATAATACTGCCAAATGAGTAAATATCGCACTCGGTCGTGAGCGATGCATTGTCTGGTGCTTCATACAGCTCTGTAGCTGCCCATCGGATATTCCCCCAGATAGAGTTCGTAAAATAGGAGGTACCAATGAACTCTACGATGATAGTAGAGAGACCGAAATCAGCAAGACATGCCCGACCATTATCAGAAATCAAGACATTTGACTAGAGAGTTGGGAAGTGAGTAATTAGAACCTTCTGTGTGTGGCTGTACACACCCCTGTCAGGTCACCATGGACAACTGATTCGCTGTGGACTGAACCAACGTGAACATTTGAAAATGTGCAGTGAGTGTTAACCTACGGTATTGTAATCCAAGAGCAATGTCATTCAGCTGGCAAGCACCAGGAAGTCAACAAGGATCTGGAGATGCTGGATATACAGGACTTACAAGGGAGAATTTATCTAAGGACGACAACGTGTCTTGTTGGCGCTCAAGATAGCCCGTGAGAGCTCCATTAACAGCCCATGGGCAAATCATTGCAAGGTAGGGCCCAAAGTCGTTTGCCACCCCCCATAGTGGAAGAATGCTATGATGTTTGAGACGGCCCCAAACTTTCAGCTCACGGCGTACTCTCTAAACTGAATCATCATTATAAAAATTGAGATGCATGGAACAGAGACGTTACCCTCGCTTTCTTCTGCCTCGACTCCTCGTTATCCGTCTCAAAAGCACGGATGGTCTTTACTGCCACCTGGATCATCATCAGGACAATGCGGCAGGAAGTAACACAAGTGGAGCATACGTCGACGTTTTCATTCGCCTTGACTAAAATACATTTCCAGATGTCCCCAAAACCTCCGGAAGCGGCCGGGAAAGACGATTTCCTCTGGAGCTCGTTGGTAAGATCTTCCAGCGAATCTGACACAGAATCGGGCAACTCTTGGCTAGCTTCTTCCACTGTTGCTGTTGCTTCCGGCGAAAGTGAAGTGGAAATCTGTGTAGCTGGAATGGGGGTGTATGTGGTGTTCTGCTGTGCTAATAATGGTGGTTCGAGTATAATGATGCGTGAGCTAGCGGTCGAGACATCAGGATCTTGCGTGCCGGAGCGTAGAAGATGGTACAACGTCCTGGCCACAGTGCTCGCAGCTTCCCGCACGCTGTCTCTGTCGCTCTCCTTGACTTTCGGTAGAAGCCACATCCCAAATCGATCGTGATGCCACCATTTGATGTTCTCCTTTACACGGTGCCTCGGAGACTTGTCGATAGGATGCAGAGACGACAACATGCAGACAGTGATGTCAGGAGTCGTGATATCATCGGGGCCGTTGGAGCGTTTGAACACAGGCCATGGGAAATTGTCCCATATCAACACGCGGGACATCTGTAATTTATCCCACTGACCACGATGGCGCTCAAAGAGCTTGATAGTACTAGCGTCCTGCTTCACCTTGACAGCCTTCGAGAGTCTTTCCTGCTCCAACTTTGCTTGCTCACGACGGAATTGTTCCTCGCGCTGTTGAGCTTGTTTAGCCTGACGACGGTGGAACTCCGCTTCTGAAAAGGGGGTAGGCGGGGGACCAAGTGTCGTTTTGGCGTTCTGCTTGGCTGATGGCGTTGATGGCTTAGGTGTGCTCTGTGGGGGCGAACTACCTGTCGAGTTTGGCCGAGTCGAGGACGTCCAGGCAGCACTGCTACGACTAGTGCTGGTTGATCCAAAGCTGCTCCTATCTGTCGGCGGACTTGGTCCAGGTATGCTACGGTCGCTACGATTGGCGATTGGCCAAGGTCCTGTAGAAGACGAAGATTGAGATTGAGAAGTAGCCATCTGGGGAGGTGGTGTGGGTCGACTACTAGTAGTCTCCGGTGGATAACGATTCCAGGACTCCCATTTGAACTTTTCTTGTTTCTTCTTTTCTTCTGTGCGCTGATGGCGTATCTTTTCTTCGCGCTTCCGAAATTCATCCTGCTGAACCTTCTGCTTGTCGTCTGATCTGAGCTCCTCCATTAGCTTAGCCCCCCGTCTCGTATTCTTTTCCCTCCTCAATTCTTGCTCGGACTGAGCAACCTTCTCCTTCCCCAAACTCACGCTTGCCTCTCTCTGAGGCATCCGGCGCTCATCATACTCCCGCGACTCGGCATCATCGAGGTCCATATTATACTCCCCCTCTGATACCTCATCATACTCCCCCTCCGACACCTCATCATACTCCTCCCACTCAGTATCATCGAGGTCCACATCATATTCCCCCTCTGACACCTCATGATGCGTATGAACAGGCCGAGCAGCATAGTACCCAGTCTCGCTCGGATTATACCCATAGCGCATGTCTTGCGACGACGGCCCTGCGCGCAAGTTAGAAGACTGCCAATTCCGTGGAATTTCTTCTGGTGTTTGTGGAGAGCGCGAGGTTTCGTAGCGGGTGTCGTACGGCGAGCGTGAGGGACCGGTCCAGCCTTTGGGACTCGGGCTAGCCTGAAAATCGCCATCATCAAACGTGAGGGATTTTTCGGTGACGATGGGTCTGCTGGCTGAAGGTGGGGGTGCGTGTGGGTGAGAATTGTCCGAGGAGCGGATGTAGCTGATGGGGACTGTGGAGCTTGGGCTGTCTGCGGGGCGAGTGTATGCGATGGGGACTGTGGAACTTAAGCTTTCAATGGGGCGAGTGTATGGGATTGCGGAGCTTATGATGGGTGCAACTGAGGATACGGGCGGTGGATAACATTGGTCCAGCCGCTGAGGAGTGGTTGTGACGCCAGCCCGAGCTTCAGCATAATTGTACGAAGTTGTTCTCTCTCCATATCTCGCTCTATCCATAGAGCTCCACTCCTGTTTCATAGCCGAAATACGCTCTCTCTCTTTCTCGATCGTACTGTCATGCAGTTCGTAAGAAAACGGGATGTTGAGCACTGATGGTGCCCGATAGGAAGAGGTAGTGCTCGCTGTACTCCCACGACGCGCGATACTGAAAGGACGAGACATCTGAGCGTCTTGTTCAGGCGTGATAGAAGGGAGCCAGATTTCTGGGAGTTGTCTAGTAGAAATGCTAGCTCTGCAGTGAAGGCTTCCGCGTCCGATGTTGTCCTGAACATCCGTAGCTGACCGAACAGATCTAGGTATGTCGTCTAGTTCGTCGATGGTGTGTGAAGGCTTTGGGCGCTCAACACCTCTGTCTGTTGTATCCGACGTGGACGGTGGCTTGTATGATCCCACTGCACTACTAACAGACCCGGCACGAGCCTTGCCAGTATTGCGAGGTGGTGGTAAGTGACCTTCTTCAAATTCCCGGCTGGGTAAACGAGGGAAGTAATCTGCGTCGTGCTCGGATTCCCCCTGCTCGTGCGGGGTCCAAACACGTTCTGAAGAACGGCTAGAACGGGATATTAAAGGATCTGCGATGGGCTGAGACGAGGAAGAATAAGTAGCATTATCTTTGCGTTTTCTTTCAATGTTGTCTAGGATAGCTTGTTGCTCCTTTCTTATGGTGTCCGACCATTCCTCATCTAAGACCTGACCAGTAGACCAACGGCGTACTTGGCGTTCACGTTCTAGGGAGATACGGAACTGCTCCTCGGCAAGATTACGGATGTTCCTCATGGTAGCGAGATATTCCTCGGTCAAGCGTTGGCGCTCGACAGCGCTGACTGGGGCTCTCTTCAGGGTGTTGTGTAGGTTCTGTTTGGCTTCGTCGACCATGGAACGCAAGTTGGTCTCGATATCCACTTTCAGGCGACTCTTCCATTGTTCGGAAGGCTCGAAATCAGTGGCTGATTGATTGGTAGAGGATCCAGTGGGATTTTGAATCGGGGTCGCCATCACAAACAGGCGCCCACCTACAGTAGAGAAACGAGTCAGCAATTTACATATAGTATGAGCTGCTGGAGAGAGATATAGATTACGCGAACCTGTTCTGGAAGAGGTATGTGATTAAGGTGGGCACTGGTGGGTACAGGCCCATAGCCACGACTGTATATATCTGCGAGGGAGAGCGCTTATATGTTGCACTGGTGCCACTGGATAAGTGTTATGGGTAAGTAACTGCCCGGGACCAAAGTGGAAAGGTTGATGAGTCTCTTTCCCCCCCTGACCCCGCATACACAAGTTTAATTTGAACATTGCTCTATAGCACCACCGGGGTTGGCTATAGCATTCTGTGGTGTGGCTCACTTGTTAAGCTGAGATAAAGTATGCTTGCATGAGGTGCAGGAGTAAGTCCATTAATGCCAACGTCGCTATAGCGTAAGAAGCACAAAATCAAATACAGCACCTCCGAACAAGCTATCAGAAACACGCCACCACAACAGACCACAACTCCATGGCAATTTTAGGAAGTAGCATGCCACCGTTGTTGCCAATTTCAGGTTCTTTCAGGGTTGTTTTCATGAAAAATCGAACTTATATACCGCATATATTTGGTGCTATATAGGTATGCCGAATTCTTGCATAAATTAGAAAAGGCACAACAAGCAGTGTTTGCTGTGATTGCTGTGCTTCAAAGCAGTACATGGTATTCCCATTCATGCATTAGTGCGACGGCCGAAGTCCTTGCGATGATGTAGGGGCCTCCCGTAGCTCTGCAATGTCACCTTAGGGTACCAGGTATGCCTAGTCTAAGGCTCCAATTGCTATTTTTCTTGTAATGTTTCAAATTCTTGCAACGAAAAATTTGAACTTTGGATTTTTAAAATTCTGGCCAGCAAGAATTAAGGTACACATGAAAACAAGTAGATTTACGTTACTTTCAGACGAATTGAGGTAGCTGTCGTGGTGTAGTAGTTGTTGCACGTCGGGGCTACCCGAGGCGCTGAAAACTTTCTCATACATAGGACAACGCAGCTTGTTGTTCGCGCGCTACAAACGTCACAATTTCTGCAACAGATGGACGACTTGCACGAGGCGACCAGCATCGCTGTATGAACTCCCAGTGCCCAGCCGCTATCTGCGATTCCTTAGGAGGCTCCGGTTTCATACCTTTGATGACTTGTCCCAACACCGCAATATCCTTCTTCACATTGTAGTAGGGTACCTTACAAGTCAATACCTAGAGCATGTGCAAAGTGAGCAACATATTTCGGTCAAAATCGAGTTACGAACCTGGAGCGTGATACTGCCGAATGAGTATATGTCGCACTCGGTGCTGAGCGAGACCTCGTCGTCCTCCGACACTTCACATAATTCTGCAGCTACCCATCGGACATTCCCTCGGATGGAGCTCGTAAAATATGAGGTGCCGACAAACTCCAGGATGATGGTGGAGAGACCAAAATCAGCAAGGCATGCCCGACCGTTGGCATAAATCAAGACATTTGACTGGAAAATTTGCACGTGAGTAATGCGAATCTTATGAGTGTGGCCATACACACCCCTGTCAGGTCCCCATGAACAACTGATTTGCTATGGACTGAACCGACATGAGCATTTGAAAACTGGGGTGCAGTGAACGATGGACTTACGGTATTGCAATCCAAGAGCGATGTCATTCAGCTGGCAGGTTCCAGGAGGTCAGCAAGCATTTGGAGATGCTGGATACATATGGCTTACAAGGGAAAACTTATCGTGAGACGACAACAAGCTTTCTTGCCTCTCAAGATAGCCCGTGAGTGCTCCATCATCAGCCCATGGGCAAATCATTGCGGGATAGGGTCCAAAGTCAGTTGCCACTCCCCAGAGTGGAAGAATGCTATCATGCTTGAGACGGCCCAAACTTTGAGTTCGCGACGCACTCTCTAAAGTTGATTCAGCATGAGCTAAACCGACACACGCGACGCTGTGGAAGAGCACATTACCCTACTATTCTTCCGCATCAGAACCTCGTTGTCCGATTCGAAAGCACGGATAGTCTTCACTGCTACCTAGGTCATGGTCAATAACAACTGTAGGAAGTGGGGGAAGCTGGGCATGCCTTGACGGTCCCATCGGGCTTCACTAATTCACACTTCCAGATGTCTCCAAAGCCTCCAGAAGTTATCGGATAGCGTGATCTTCCCTGGAGTTCATTAGTAAGATCTTGTGGCAAATGTGACGGTGCTCGGATCTGCTCTGGAGATGGTGTGTGATCCCGGGAAGTGGTATTAGACTTGAGGGTAGCACCGGTTTCTGTCCCATTCCCATCATCCGTTCTGAGCACATTCTGATCATCTCTTTGAGAGCGGTTCGGTGCCTTATCTTTGGTATTGGGGGATGATTGCGCACGGGCACCATTCAGTGTACGAGTTCCGAGTCTGGTTCTTGGCTGAGACATAGTCCAGCGAATGTCGTCTGCGTCTATGGCACCAGTAACATTGGGCAAAGAGCTTCTTGGTGCGACTTGTCCTGGCGGAGGTGTTGCAATTAATTCTCGATTAGCTTTGTTGGTCGGTGGTCCTTTGCTTGAATCAGGGTATTTGATGTGCTCTGAGCAAGCCGTTAGCATTGACCTTGGCGGAGAAGAGCGGTCACATACTGGTGTCAAGAACATTAATAATTCCATGGTCATCGCCCTTAGTTGGCGTGAAAGACTCTCCACCAAGAACAAAAACTCTAGTTCCCATGGATGTCATAGCATGTCCTGAACGACCGCTAGGCGCTGGACCCATATTTTGGAACATGTACCACCGCTGGTCTGCACGCGGCAAGCTCAGAATCACGCATACCAATTGTTTATTAAACCACGTACTTGACATCTTGAATGCTGCCAAGTCGCCCAGGTCCTTGCCGTTTACACCCCGTCCGCCAAAAATGTAGATGACGTCGTCAATCACAGCAGCTGCGTGGCCTTCCCGGGGTGATGGAATACAGCCAATACATTGCAATTCCGACCAGGTCCTTGTGTCAGTGTTATACGACCATATATCATTGTAATGGTATTGACCATCTGTTCCTCCGAACCTGTGAAAGGTGAATACGAGCTAGTCCCGAATGAACGTCGAACATACACAATGATGCGATCCTGGTATGTTATACAGGTATGTCCTGTGCGTTGGGCAGGACGGGCGGCTCCGACGGGCTGACACTGCTCCCAAGCTGTTGTCCGTACTAAGAGCATAACATAATGTAAGGTTTAGCAAAATAAGCTTAAATCGAGTGGGACTTACGAGTATTGAGATCAAATGACCAGAGGTCATTCAGGAATTCGCCATCTACCTGACCTCCGAAGACGAAAAATTTGGTGCCAACCATAGTAGCAATATGACCATACCGTCCAGCAGGTGCAGGACCGTGCATAGGTATCCGGGACCACTCTCGTGAAACTGGGGTTTACATGAAGTACGCTTTCTCGATAGTTTGGATGAACGCACCGGAGTTCAGAAGACACAAGCCATCATCTTGCTTTTCTGACTGATCGGTAAAGGTGGTGTCGCCTCCCCATACAATGAGGATGCTGCTAATCATGGCGCTCGCGTGACCAACTCGGGGCGAGGGTATAGCACCACTTGTCTGGACAAGAGTTGCGGACAGATGGCGGGTAGAAAAAAGATATAAATCATTGTAGGCAATTTCGCGGACGAGACCACCAAAAAGATACAAGTCTCCCGAACTAGGGGCTGTCGCTGGAAGTGCATGGCCATAGCGAGGGAATGGAAGAGGTGAAGGTGAAGTTGGTGCGATCACGCCAGGTTTTGGGATAATGAGGGGGGGAGGGAGGAGTAGGCGCTGTGCAGACCAGGGATATGGCCGTTGTTGAGGCTGTTGGGTGCCTATGGGTGGCTGCTGCTGAGATAGGGACGGCTGTTGTGTGATTGATATAACATCGTGAGCTTGTTGACGTTGTTGAGGGAGGGGGGCTGCTGCGGATGAGGCAGTGAGCTGGTTTGCGCTACATAGGCTGCCTCTTCCTTGTAAAGAAGGGCATTCTTCGTGTTCTGTTTACTAGGGCGGACGGGCCGTTGTTGGAAGAAACGCGGACTCTATAGTAGTCTGTCTAGCGGAGACTACTAATAATGAACGGTACTATGTGGCATGGTTGTTGCATATATATGATATTACGTCAATGGTGGCTGTAATTCCACGGCGGCCCTAGAGTGAAGCTTGAGCTTGAACGTGAACTGCCACAAAGTTGGATTTTTAGATGCACTAACATCATGTGGGTGTCGGGGATATTGATGACCTTATATACGACATGGATTCAAACGTGCGTAACCTATAGCTAAGCTAATTGTCGAATCAAGCTCGAATTCAAGCCTTTGAGAGGCTCACTTTAACCTTGTTCACACAATTCCTAATATCTCGGAGACTACACTAATCGTTCTGGCTGGCTGTGCAGTAGCAGATGTGAACATGTGACTGGCTAGCAGCAGCATACACAGCAAGTGTCCTCATATGTGCAACCAGACGAGCGCCCACTCACTCGTCCTTCAATTACATTCCACAATCATCGCGCGAGCTTGCTATAGCAAAATAGATTTAAATATTCATCCATCAGCCCAGCTTCGCTCTCTCCATCACTCTACAGTTTGATCGTTTCGCGGCCTGAGTCTTGTCACAACTTACAAGCTTTGATTCAAATCCTCGTACGTTTTCCCTCGAGATAACCATCACCTGGATGATTTCTAACAGCATCCTCGAACCCAGCTAGCACTTTCAGTTGGTTCATTTTCATTGCATCTTGCATATCACAACCTTCGCCAATGAGTGACGATCAATGTCAGTACTTCCATCTCTTATCTCTCGCAAGCTCTCTGACCTCTTTAACAGTTCTTGAAGGAACTTGGGCGAAGCTATCTGAGGTCGCTGTCAAGGGTGCTCAATATAACTCCCGTGAGCGTCAGCCCCATCCGAAATGTTTGCAAGGGACTCGGGTGGATCTCCTCAAACATATCCACGGATTCCTGGACGACACAAAGAAGAATCAACTCATTTGGCTGCATGGCACGGCTGGCGTCGGAAAGTCTGCTGTTGCGTTTACAGTAGCTGAAAAGATGAGAGGTCTAAAAGTGACCGAAGAGACGAATGTCGAAAAGCGGCTAGCGGGAACATTCTTTTTCTCGCGCAAGCACACCAAACGCTGTACGGCTGGATATTTCTTTGCGACGCTTGCCTACCAGCTTGCCACCAACTTTCCAAGTGTCCGACAAGATGTGAACAGAACCATCCGCAACAATCCCGCTCTACTAGACCCAGACACGCCTCTCTGCGACCAGATGGAGGCTCTCTTTCTCCAACCCCTCCGGAAACTTCGACTCAGATTGCGCGGATGTCCGCCTTTGTCGTTTGTTGTCGATGCGCTTGACGAATGCACGTCTGAATCCGAACTTACTGATCTCATCCTTTCCCTTGCACAGGCTCTTCGTGAGCCTGATCTCCCCGTGACCCACATTGTGCTCACAAGTCGCTCGGAATCCCATATTTCTAAAGCCTTTCAGAACGAAGAGGTGCGCCCGTTGGTGCGCGAGATACCCGTGAGAACGTCTGGGGAGGGTGGCATCATCTCGTTGGACGGCGCAGACGTTGACAACGACATTTGCACTTTCTTGCGGCATTCCTTCAAAGAACTGGAAAGTCGCCATCCCAATTTCCCTCAACCATCGAATGATGACCTTACGAAGCTAGCGACCCGAGCGGGCAGACGTTTCATCGTGGCGTCTACGATGATGAAGTTTATTATCGACGATGAAGACAATGATCCCCATGATCGGCTGCAGCTGATGCTCAAGTTAACAAACAAGTTGCTACCAGGAACGGAGGTGTACAGGTTATACGATTGTATCCTCTCCACGTGTGCCGACCCCAAGCGGGCATACCTGCACTTGTCCATTGTCGCCGCCCTCGCAGACCCTCTTCCCATCTCGCAAATATTGATACTTCTAGGCGCTGGACTGGGCAGGGATGTGCAGACAACGCTGATACAGCTACGGTCTGTCATGGATATCCCTGCAGACAGCACACTCCCCGTGAATATCTATCACTCGTCCGTTCGTGACTATGTTTCCGACCCCGCGAACTGCGGCCTCCTCAAAATACGCGATATCGCATCACCTCACTTTCTACTCGCACGTTCTTCTCTCCGCTTGATGAATGCGATTCCAGCAAGCACGGCTCTCTTGGATGCACTCTCAAAACTGCAGAAGCAAAGCAAAGCTATGCAACCCGAGGACCCCCATAGGTTAAAGGATTCATTGGCATTCCTTGTTCGTCCACCAGAACCACTGTCAGTTGTCATATGTATGCTGTGGCTTCGAGGAGATCGCATTTCAGATTTAGAACCTTGGCTGGGGACTGTGGACGGGCATGCCTGGCTGCACACCAAGGCGGGACGATTATGGCTGCAGACCATGGCAGGACGATTATGGCTGCAGACCCAGGGAGGGACAGACTGGCTGCAGACCCGGGGAGGACGAGACTGGCTGCAGACACAGGCAGGACAACTTTGGCTGCAGACACGGGAAGGACGAGACTGGCTGCAGGCCCGGGGAGGACGAGACTGGCTGCAGACACAGGGAGGACGGGACTGGCTGCCGACATCGGGAGGACGGATTTGGCTGCAGACATGGGGAGGACAAGAGTGGCTGCAGACCCTTGCAGGACGAGAGTGGCTACAGATCCGGGGAGGACATGATTGGCTGCCGCAGATCCAGGAAAAACAAAAGTGGCTGGGGGAAGGGGTGTCGCCGTGGGAAATGCAGGAAGAAAAGGAATGGCTGCCGCAGACCCAGGGAGAACGAGGGTGGCTGCAGGGGGGATATTGGCTACAGACCCAGGGAACAACCTGGCTGCTGACCAAGAGCGGACGAGACCGGCTGCATACCCAGGCAAGACGAGACTGGCTGCAAACCTATGGAGGACGATACTGGCTACGATACTGGCTACAGACTCAGGCAGGACGGTCCTGGCTGCAGACCCAGGTAGGACGAGACTGGCTGCAAACCCAGGCAGGACGATCCTGGCTGCAGACCCAGGGAGGACGGTCCTGGCTGCAGACCGAGGGAGCACAAGACTGGCTGCAGACCCAGGCAGGACGAGACTGGCTGCAGACCCAGGCAGGACGAAACTGGCTGCAGACCCAGGAAGCACGAGACTGGCTGCAGACCTCATGTGGGCGAGACTGGCTGCAGACCCAGGGAGGGAAAGACTGGCTGCAGACCCAAGCAGGACGAGACTGGCTGCAGACCTCATGTGGGCGAGACTGGCTGCAGACCCAGGGAGGGAAAGACTGGCTGCAGACCCAAGCAGGACGAGACTGGCTGCAGACCTCATGTGGGCGAGACTGGCTGCAGACACCCCATGGTCAAGTGTGGCAGTCCACTCCTGCGGCCTCCGTCTGGGTGACAATGGAAGAATTTGTGAGGACATCAGAAGCAATCAACGAGTATATCATTATCGGCGATATGCCCTTACTGCCAGCTTTCCAAGTAATCCAGCAGTTCAAGAGCTTGCCAGATTTCTTAATGTTTCCGGTGTTCCTGGCATTAAGACGCCACCATCATTCCACCTCCGCATTACCAGAAAGTCTTCTTTTACCAGACAGGGACATAATTCATGCTATGCATGTCTTTAAGAGGTTCACAAACGAAGCACAGGAACGAAGTCAATCAGCTTCCGATGCTCTCAAGTACGCCTGTCACAATTGGGCTGTACATCTCTCGCGTACTCCCCATCCATGGGATGACACGCTCGACCATATATTCCAGGCTTTTTGGAGTGATCATACTATGCCCTGGCTGGAAATGGAGTGGTGTTTGAAGGGCCTGCGGTCTTGCCTTGTCGTCTTATCTGAAGGGCAGAATTTTATGAAGGTGCGTATTTCAACGATTCGAGGTAGCCATAACTGATGTCACATTATGTTTAGTCCATGACATGACGCCTTAGAATCCTCTCTTATATTCAGTCCGGACTCTTGAGCTATTGGTGTGCAGCCCGGCGCTAGCACTCGAATCCATCACATCGACTGTGCTTACCAAACGAGATTAACATCAGCGCCAGCAAGTAATGTGTATCATGTGTATGACGGACAGCGTGATGTACTTTACTCCTCCTTATGAAAACTGTTGCCTCAGGTACCCACGAACGTTGGATCTATTATTGATACTAACCTCGAGTTCTCTCATACTCTGGAGCAGTAGTACGTTCAAAAAGCCTGTTCGCATTTATAGAGGTCACTCATGGCCGTAGTTTGATGACGAGACTGTCTGTTTTTTCATCTGTTGTTTGAATGAAGTATGATTTCGCGGCCTGGTAAAGCAACATGTCGCCAGTGCTGTATAGAACAAAGAAACCGAAAGCCCTGCCATCCGACTACAATGGATCGCCACGAACAAGTAAATCCAAGGCAGCGCCCGATGCAATCTGAAACTCGTCGGTTCCACTGCTAACCATCTTGCCAGTCTTCTTCGACAGCTGGCCCTGCGCACGGACAATATCTTGCATCCATTACTGACATCGTGTTGCTTTGTGGGTTCAGCGGGACGTGAGCCACGACCTTTGGATGCACTAGTCACTTTGTTCTTCCCGTCAGTAATCGTCTTCGGCGCTTCACGCAAGGCGAATGCTTTTGCAAGATGACCGATGTGAATGTGTCGGACATGGAAGACGTATTTCTCGTTCGAGGGATGGGTCGCATATACCCTCATGTGAGAAATAAATGCTCTCCGAGCCAATTCAGCGTTCTGCAAAGACGACGTCAACACACGCTTGACTTCCTATCTAAATCAATATTACCTCGTTGCGCCGCAAAACCCACCGTTCAAAAGGAAGTTGAGCTTCTGTCGCATGGTCCTCATACCCCGAGCCCTTGCCGCCAAAACCCTTCGCCAAAATGTTCTCGATGCTTGCCCCTTCAAGAGTGATGTTGACTTTGTTACCGTCAGACTTTTCTCCCGTCAGATCGTCCCCTCATCTTTATCTCCACAAATTCCACCCATTCAGATTCGCTGGGCGCGACGGTGTTCCAAGCTTCACCACCATTTTCTGCACGGGCTGTCCGTCCCACTTTGTGCACGCATTCAGTCACGCCGCCTTCGGTGAGCAGGTCGTGCTGTATGACTGCGCGAACAAGGGGTGACGGTCAAGACCACGGGATGCCATGGACGTGCAAAGAAGAATAGAGGCCGCGGGAGCAGGTTTCTTGGACGTTGAGGAAGGAATGGTGGAGAATTCACGTAGAGGCGAGAGCCGCGAGACGGATTGGTGTGGGACTCCAGGGAACCATGAATACGGAAGATTGAGGTACCTGGAAGGAGCGAAGACTGCGCACCGATTTTATTGCCCTCTTGCACTTTCTCCTCTTCAGCCTTGTCGTCTTCGCCCGGGTAGTGTTGTTGGCAGAACTCGGGTGGCAGAACTCCAGGGTATCCGAGACCCGCGGAGATATGATTTAGATATGATAACATAGATGGTTTGAATTCATAAGAGCACGAAAACCGACTGTTGACTCCCTAAAGTAAGATCATGATGGCGCTGACAGTCAAACAGACAGCCTGTCATGGTGGAAAGACCATCCAATCAATTCCGAGATTCACCCATGCACACTCGTGAAGAGGTTGGTATTACTGTCGAGATCGCACAGGATCTTGAAGCATATTTCGTGTATGCACCTCAGCTCTCGACCGAGTCTCATGATGCAAATGCCATTTTTGCAGGTCCAAAGAGCATCTCGCCAGACGACGTTACCGCTGAATTCGCGGTTCTCGAAGAGTTGAAAAGGATTGAAAAAGTTCAGGGCACTGACGAAGTTCTGAGATGAACGGTTAATTACGATCGTGACGACGATGGGTGGAACATTGTCATCATTAATGTTACGTACGTATCGTGACAACGTTCACAGTGTAATTAACATGTTATTCAAGTCTATGTAGGACGAAATCTCTGATATCGATAATTGGTATGGTCATATGAGACTCGTCGGGGATCCTTGCATGATGTGCAAAGAGTATACCCGGACCTACTAGTGAATATGCTTGGCTTCACGTGATTTTCCTTGTACTTGCATATGAACTTCCATCATGATTCGTAGTGACGGTCTACGGCCGGTGTGTTCTACATTTCAAATATTACAAGTTAACTCGCTTCTATATGATTTTAATCGCCACTAACGCTGGCGGCTGGCGGCTCCAGCTGGCAGCTGCAATCTACACTAGGAAGCGGCTATGGGTTTCCCCGCCGGGCTCGTATTCGGCTCGAACAAAGTACAAAAGCTTCGGTTCCCTCATGAAATTAAACTAGTCGTTCTTCCATCTGTTTCTCCAGAAATTCCTGCGTGCAGCCGCCATGCTGTCTAAACTGTTACTGTTGTCTATAATTCCATTTGTTCTAGGTGCACCGACCTTAGCTGAGGCTCCGTCTGCTGCAACGCCGTCTGCTCCAGGTGGCAATGTTAGCACTACTGCAGCTAGTTCATATTCGCCGGTGACAACCTCATACAATTCGTCGTCAGCTTCTGCTCCACTGAACTCCACCACATCTTCCGCTCCCGCCAGCACCTCAGGCGTGTCTACAACTGGTGTCATCACCATTCCGCTCTCTAGCTATTCTTTCGCTCCCTATCCTACACCTACTCTCAACCCTCTGCCCCCAGTTTTCCCTGCAACTGATCCTTTGAACCCTCCTTCTGTTAGCAGTGATCCACAAGTCGTGCCCGATTTTGCCCCTGCATGGGCTACCGCCTACCAAAAAGCCAAGGCCCTTGTGAGTGCATCCATTTTAGCGATCAATTTTGGCCGCCTTTATTACTCTTTCTATGTCGACACGTACTGAATATCCTTGATACTCAGATATCGGATTATACCATCGAGGAAAAAGTCAACATCACCACGGGCGTCGGTTGGGCGAATGGGTTGTGCGTTGGCAATATCCCACCCAATAAAAACTTCCCCGGTTTATGTCTTGAGGTATGTAGGTTGAATTTATGAGGTACTCGTCTCATGATTGGCTAGGACTCACCTCTCGCTGTCCGTTTTGCCGACTACGCGACTGCGTTCCCAGCTGGCATTCAGGTAGCATCCACGTAAGTCATCCCCAAGTTTACCGACTTAACCTGTCTGATATCTGTCATAATATCTATCACAGTTGGAATCGCCCTCTGATGCGTGCTCGTGGCCTGGCTTTGGGTCAGGAGTTCAAGGGCAAGGGCGTCAACATTGCCCTTGGTCCCATGATGAACATGGGTCGCGTCGCTCAAGGTGGCCGTAACTGGGAGGGTTTCGGTGCAGATCCTTTCCTGACCGGCGAATCTGCATATGAGACGATTTTAGGCCTGCAAAATGCCGGAGTACAAGCCACTGCTAAACACTTTATCAACAAGTTCGTCTTTTGTTACGCCTGTTTGGACTTGTACTCATCTGTCCCGTTAGTGAGCAGGAGCACTTCCGCACTTCAGAATCTTCAAATGTCGATGACCGGACTCAACATGAGATTTACGCGCACCCATTCTTGCGCAGCGTCATGGCTGGCGTTTCGTCCGTCATGTGCAGTTACAGTAAGCCTCAACCGTGCTCTATACCATTCACATCATTCTGACGTCTGAATCGCAGATCTCATCAACGAAACCTACGCATGCAACAACGACAAGATGCTCAATGATATCTTGAAGCGGGAGTACGGTTTTCAAGGCTTCGTTCAATCTGACTGGTCGGCGACGATGTCGACATTGTCTGCTGTTGCAGGGCTTGACATGACTATGCCCGGCGATATCACCTTTGACTCTGGCGACTCTTACTTCGGCGGCAACCTCACGGACTATGTTAACGACGGCTACATCAGCATGGCTCGCTTGGACGACATGGCGACGCGTATCATCGCTGGTTGGTACTTCCTTCACCAGGACGAGGGTTACCCTGCAACTAACTTCAATGCGTTCAATCCGAACGACGAAGCGACCAACCAGCATGTGAACGTGCAGGCTGACCACTATGCGCTTGTGAGGGAGATTGGCGCAGCTGGAACGGTCCTTTTGAAAAACACAAACGGCACCCTGCCGTTGAACAAGCCGAGGAACCTGGTGTTGATAGGAAGCGATGCGGGTCCAGGCAACTCCGGCCCGAATGAATTCGCAGATCAAGGTGGAAGCGATGGAATTCTGGCCATGGGTTGGGGATCTGGGTATGTGCTCTCTCAGACGTACTTGTATTCTTAATGAAAATTGATTGACGACACACAGGACTGGTAACTTCCCTTACCTTATCTCGCCTCTAGAGGGTATCCAGGAGCGTGCTCGTCAGGACGGTAGCAGCGTGTTCTGGGACTTTGACGACTGGAACACCGCTCTGGCTGGTAGTATGGCGTATGGCGAGGCCGTCGCTCTCGTTTTCACCAACTCCGACTCTGGCGAGGATTACATTACTGTCGATGGCAACCAGGGAGATCGGTACGTTCCTCGTATGTCTTTCAGTGATGGTTGTGTTCATTTCCGGCCAGCAACAACCTCACTGCTTGGCACAATGGTGATGACCTCATCCTCGCTGTCGCTGCGCAGAACAACAATACCGTAGTCGTCGTGAACAGTGTCGGCCCGCTCATTATAGAGCCTTGGATCGAGCACCCTAACATCACCGCTGTCGTCTGGGCCGGCATCCAAGGCCAGGAGGCAGGTAATGCTATCGCTGACGTACTTTATGGCGCATACAACCCCTCAGGAAGACTCCCGTATACTATTGCTAAGGATATAACTGATTATCCTACACAACTCATCACCGATGATTCGGGAGACGAGATTGTTACCATTGATTACACGGAGGGGTATGTCACTTGAGCCGAGGTCGCCTTGCATTGATATTGATTTAACTTTGCAGGTTGTTCATCGATTATCGCCACTTTGATCAAGTGAGTTCCCTGACTTTACTAGGCGTTTTCACGTTTTGAACAAGGGTAAATTCAGGCAAACATCACGCCGCGCTTCGAGTTTGGCTTCGGCTTGAGTTACACGACATTCACATACTCTGAGCTTTCCGTGACTCCGATTCAGTCATCGGACACTGATCAGGCGGATTTGATCACTGCTTGGGAGAACGGGGAGGCTTCGCCCATCGCTGAAGGGTCTTCTACTGCACTTTGGTGAGTTTATCAAGACCGGTGATGGATTTGCAAGCTGATATCGCTGCTTACCAGGCTCCATGAGCCTGCATTCCGGGTAACTTTCAAAGTCACGAACACTGGACCTATATCTGGGATGGAGGTTCGTGACACTCATTAACCCATTATCTTGATACTTACGCCCAAGTCACGCGAATAGATTCCTCAGCTTTACATTCACTTCCCGTCTTCCGCTTGCGAGCCACCATCAGTCCTGAAGGGCTTCACAAACATAGAAGTCTCGCCGTCCAGCACAGAACAAGCCTCGATCACGCTCTCGCGCTATGACCTGTCTATCTGGGACGTCGTCGCTCAAGGATGGCGCAAACCTGATGGTCAGATCTCATTCTCTATCGGTGCGAGCAGTAGGGACTTTAGGCTGCAAGGCGATATTCCTACTTGATCGTGCTTTTTGTTCGAGATGCTTGTTGAATCGATTCAGTGCATGTACTTACTGGGTTTTTATCGTATCTTGGCGTAACGCTAGTAATACATCATGAGTCAAACATCATATTGGCGGTGGGACATCTTCAATACGCAGCGTGCATAAAATATTCTATGAGAAACGCTGCATTCGCCATGCGCGCACGAACGGTGTGAGAAGCCCATCGTACCTAGGCATATTCTGCAGCGACGTCCTTTTTCTTCTTTTTCGACCTCGCCGTTCCGTCATTGCCATCCACATCCCTATGCCGTCGCTTTCGTTTCTCTTCAACTGTAGGGGCTGCCTCTTCTTGGGGAGCGACATACACATCTGCCCGTTCCGCTTTTCGTTTGAGCGTTGCTTCAGCTTGCTGTAAATAAAATGAGATTTGTTGCGGACCGCACACTAAACACGCACCTTTTGTTTTCTTTGTTGAATTTCCCGGGCCTCCCGCTCATGGGGCTTGAGGAAATACTCTCCGGACTCAAGCTGAAGGTCAACCTGGACATAACGTCAGCACTACTCGACAACCAGCAGCAGAGTAAATTACCTTCCGTGGTTGCTGTGGCGGAGGGAAAGGCGTGTACACTTTCTTTGTTGGTTTCTCCTTTTTGGCAGAACTCGATGCGTCAATGCCTGCAGCCTTGCGTGCTTCTTCCTGAGCAGTGACTTTCTCGTTCTTCTTGATCGTCTTTTCGGAGGTCTTCAGATGTTGTTTCCTGAATTTGGGGAGGAACCTGTCCCAGGGCTCTGTTGCCAACTTGGGATCCTTTGCGAGTTCCCTTCTTATCATGAGCTCCTGCGAGTACTTTAATAGAGCTGTGGAAAGAACAAATGTTAGTTGACAGACCTTGATGCGGTAGATGGGATGAATGTTCTTCATGCAGTCGAGGACTATTCGTCGGACTTCCTTTAGTGACTTGTACGGACCCATAACGCTGACAGTATTTCCTTGTACAAGAATGTAGCACTGAGTCAATAGCTCAATGGCCTGCAAAAAGTTAACGACATGCGGACAGTCGAAATTATGCGACGCTCACCTTCAGCGTACTCCCATCCGGTCCAATAATCCGTTGTCTCCGTTTCACAAACCTGTCCTTATTACGAACCAGATTTCCAATTTTGATGATATCGCAAGCCACATCGTCCTGTAATACCTTCTGAGCCTGAGTGATCGCAACCCCTCTTGCGAGTAGCTTGATGAGGTCTCTTGCTTTGAGTATGATGTATGGATCGAATGTTTTACGTGTTGTCCGGACGGACATGGACCCGTGAACCAAGTCCAATGTGCATGCGATACCCTGGACGCAGCACGCTAAGTCGACGGTGGAGTATGGCGGAAATGGATGTGAGCACTTACGTGTGGGTCTAGAGTTTTGGTCACGGCGCTCCAAACCTCCCTCAAGTACTTCTCCCTGTATTTTGGGAAAAGGGTTGCGAAAGAGGATTCTTCGGTGAATACGCCGCCTTTGTTGTCAGCTGGTTGGAATGGATCTATCTTCCACTAGAGTAGAGTTGAGAACGTGTTGAAGTACATATCATCATTCGTGATGGTGCTTACACTGGAGAGGTAAAGTGAGAAGTAGCTTTAATTGACATGCGGGCAATGCTCACTGGTCGATGTCATCGGTGTCCCATGCTGAAATGCAAAGTTGCTTTCATGGATTGTCAAGGAAGATGTACATGCTTACGTTTCTCCTTGCGATGCCTCTTGTTTTTGTTGATAACTGGTTGTTCCTCTGAGGCAGCCGCCATCGTCACAAGCAAAACAGAGTTGCTTGAAGCTGTCGCGGTAAGTTAAAGTAGGTCATGAGCCATCGGCCTGAAAATTACCTGATTTGGTAACATGTGCGGTGTACCAACACCTCGTTTACTAAGTCACCCTTTCACTGGACAAGGCAAGGACACTTATACCACATCTTCAATCCCGACTACTAACGAAGCGAACTAGATTCTTGATTCTAGTCCCCTTGATGTGAGATCTAGGTTTATTGCAGAACCCTAAACTCATGATATGCAACGATTGACCTGAGAACCAAAAGAAAACAATTGTCGCTAGGATTCAACTCGGGGTTCTTCGATTAACCGTCACATCCTTCTGAGCCCTGTAAGATGTCCCAGACTCGAATTCAAGTATATGCTGAAATTTGTTTGTTGCATGTGACTTCGACCTGGACCCTCATCAAGCTCTGTTCACCAACAAGCCTCCCAAGGACCACCGGTCGGGAAAGGCATATCCTACCTCTTCCAAAGATATGGAAACGGATTCTTCATATCTCCCAAGGCAAACTGTCCACTGTCAGGGAAGCTCAGCAGGCGTCCTCAAGATCTGCTAGTCGGGGACGGCGTATTCCACCTCTTGACAACGTTTGGACGCGTTTTCGTCACCCTCAATCCCACAGGGCAATGTCGACTCAGTATGTTATCAAAGTAGCGACCGCATAAGCTAAAAGGGTATGTTCAGCGCATCGTATTTCAGGAAATTCCCAGAGGACTGTAGTTTCAAGTCCACGGCGGATAACGACGGCTCAGTCCTCTACTGATGCCAGCCCCATTTTCAGTCAGCGTTGACTCAGGAAGGCTCGACTCAGGCATCTAGCGACATTAGGCATATTTACCAAGAAGCCACAGCCTCGCCTTTGCGCCACGATGTCACAGCTCAGAACGACTCAGCACAGTCGTCTGGGCAAGCTGGACGACCAGGACATACACAAGGCCACATAGAGGACCGGGGGAGCGCTGATTCAAGACGGAGCAGGATACTGAAAGCGTCAAAGCGCATGGATGCTGGAGTATTTTCTGGGATTGGTTGTGCTAGAAAGGTGAGCTTCTTCACATCCGCAGTGGACGTAGTGTATTGCATTAGCGAAACACTGTCAAGTTGAAAACGGTGATGGTGTTAGCTGATCATACAGAAAGGACGTAGATGATGGCACGCCCGTGAAATGTCGAAGGAGGTGATGATTGGAGCGTGAAGTCATACATATAGCGCCAAGTGAACAACCACGTCCACAGGTGACAGCTTGGGGCGGTAAGATAAGGCAAGATCGTCAAGGTTCATATCAGAACTTGCCTGATGCCATCGACGACTCAAAAAAACTGTCGATAAATCTCTTGCAAGACAGTACTCTTCATGCACCCAATATTGCATATGGGCCATGGCAATTTGCGGATGCAGTTATGATTTCGCAGTCAAAGCCCTCGAGTGCTATCGGAGTGCATAGTAGACCTTGGCAAGTCTCTGTGCCTGAGGAAGTCAAGACCACACCGCCGGTTGCTGTGGGCTGTAGCAGGCTGTTCCCACGTCACTTCCCACACGTCATGCATATGTTTGAATCGTTACATCACTCGGTCGACAGAACTATGAGCTCATGATTTCATTGCTTGCAGTGTCTACCAGCACCATTACTATTTCATCCCATGCACTGGGATGATTACCGTCGTCTCCTAACTTTTTGAAACTGCTTTTCTGAAGCACCAGAAGTCCATTGCGGAATATATCTTGCGACACGCTCACCGTGTTGATACATGGGGGGATTTATCGCGTTGGAAACGTGCATGTACGTACCAACTTCTGCTCAGAGTTCCCTTGCGCTAAATTTAACCTTGCCGCGTCTCGTTGTGTGCTTGAAGTACAGTTGGAACAACACTTTGAATTCCACCACATTAGCATGCAGGCTTGCCATAGTCAACTTAAACTTTGTCAACGCCAGACCTAACATGAAGAGGCTGCAGGCTGTATAATTCTATTCTTGAGACCGAGCTCTCTTGACTTTGTCCTCTTCATTGCACTGTGACGCACACACAATAACCTGCCGCTGTGAACTGACGGGAATTGCGTGGCTCTGCCAAATGATAAGACGCCATTCCCTTCTCACACTCTTCTCATTGTTACCCACTGTTTCGCTCACACTGACCTACTATTACTCGTGATGAGTGAAGACCGTAGGCCTGATTCTCCTCCAGGAGCCTCCAGAACCAGCCAGGCAAATGTTGCTGAAAGCTCAGTATGTCGCCTCTGAAATCCATCGCCGCCCTTATCCATTTTTTTAAATCTAGAACCAACCTCGTAGAGGAATCCGTCAGTCCCTGCGGAAATTCGAGAATGCGTTAACCAAAAAACTTCCTGTGCGTGGACGTGAATGCTGACTGTCCTGAACACGGCTAAGATTGTGCAGAAACGCTTCAAGCGAACAAGCAACAGCACCACTGCGGTCCAAAACGTTGAAACCGAAGGGGCTTCATCGAGTCAGAGAGTCGAGGTAAGTGCTTGAACTAGCTATCCTAGTCCTTCGGTTTTCTTAGAGGCGCCCAGGACACGCTACATCTTAATCCTTCCGACGACAACAAGCATCCCACCACATCTGAGATTCCCAGCGACTCCACGAACCAAGGGCTGTCCGGAGAGCCTGCTTTACAGGTATTTTCGTCAAATACTTTGACTTTCTTCTCTAATTTCGGCGCTCCCACAGGTTCAGCCTACTCCTCCTGGCGAGGAGGAAGGACCTAATCACCAATTAGTTGATGTTGAACTTCAGGGTGCCTCTCGTGCTACGGAAAGCATGAGACCGCTAGGAGGACATGCGACTTCTATGGCATCCGCCGCCAACAATGCCCCAGCGGGTCTCGCTGCCGTGGATGATTTTGAGACAACGTATATTCAACCCCTAAAGATTGTTGATGCTGTCCTTGAGAAGATCGCGGATGTACGGGATATTCTTATTGATTTGGAGGGAGCTAATCAAGTTGCATAGGTACACCCGTACGCAAAGATGGCGCTGGGTGTGCTGTCTGCTGCATCTAAAGTACGTCCGGTTTCCCCCGGAGTCCAATCTCACTCAGAAGTCATAATTCCATTTAGATTATAATCGGTCAAGCAGAGCGCGACAAATCGATCTGTACTCTTCTCAAGAAATTAGCTGAAGTTTACCACTTTATGACTCAAGATGACAGCCTTGTCAAAATTGAATCGATGCGCGGTATCGTTGGAAAGATCATTCAGCAGACTCTTGAATGTGCCCGTTTCATCAGGGACTACTCGGAGACAAAGAGTTTTTGTGAGTCACCAAGCTATTGTACTTCGAGCGTGAATCTTATACTATTGTCGCAGGGAAGAGACTTGGCAAAAACGTTCTCTCAGAAACCGACAATATCATCAAACAGTACAGCGACACTTTGGACGACCTTATGCAACAATTCCGGGACCAAACTGATCGGGACGTGGTCGTCTTCGTCCAACGAACGAGTAGGGATTCTGACGTACTTCTGTCTTTACATTAATTCACACCGTTTCAGGCGATACTCTGGATCTCGGTGATATCGCTTATGCAAAAGGCGCAGGACTAAATACCATGAAACAGTGCCTACCAGGGACGCGCACGGAGATTCTCTCCCAAATTACGGATTGGATCAACGGCAGTGGGGATGCTACTGAACGTGTGCTGTGGCTATCCGGTCCTGCAGGCACGGGCAAATCAGCCATCGCTCACACGATTGCCAAGTGGTTCAGCGACATGGGGGTGCTCGGTTCATGTTTCTGCTTCGACAAGAACGAGAAACGCCATGAAACAGTTTTCTCCACCATCGCTCGTGACCTAGCTGATCGTGATCCGGAGATGAGACGAGCCTTGGCGAATGCTGTCAAGGATTCCACTTCGCTCAAGAACTCGAAGGATATTTACCAGCAGTGGGAGAAGCTTCTGATGGAACCACTGAAGAAATCCTCTAGGTCAAGTGTGGGACCTGTCTTGATCGTGATCGAAGCGCTGGACGAGAGCGGCGGAGTGGATACGCGGCGGGACCTTCTCCGCATACTCGCCGGTAAACTTCAGAACAAAGGTCTTCCCCAAATCACAGAACTCTCATCCAACTTTCGGATTCTCGTTACCTCTCGTCCACTTCACGACATCGAAGGTGCATTTCACGGTGCTCAACATATTCTACAGTTATCCATGGACGAGATTCCGACAGCAGTGGCGAAGCGCGACATCTGCACTTTTGTATGTGACAAACTAGATGGGCTGTCGCATTTTGGTGACCAAGAGTTTGGAAACCTTGCTACGAAAGCCGATGGACTTTTCGAGTGGGCACGTCTTGCATGCGAATACATTAAGCCAGACGACCTTTTCGGCGTAGACTCAAGGTCTCGCTTTAAAACTGTCATGGACCCCGATCCTGGGAAATGGACAAACAAGTTGTATGAGATGTATCACCTTATTTTGGCAAATATATTGCCACGAGGTCGGTATACCGATGTCGAGTACAAGGAAGCACTAGCGGGGTTTCGTTCCGTTATGGGACAAATACTCAGTACGGCTGAACCCCTCCCATTTGATTCTCTCGCTGCCATGCGGGGCTATTTTCCAAATCACAACAAGCATTACAGTGTGGACATTATACAGCATATGGGATCCCTCCTTAGCGGCACAACGGACTCGCATATCCCCGTCAAACCCCTTCACGCATCCTTCCAAGAGTTCCTGACAGACGAACCATCCAGCGGAGACTTTTTCGTCGAGGTGACGAAGGCGCAACACCACGATTTAGCGTTGGCATCACTTCGAGTGATGGAACATGGCCTTCGCTTCAATATGTGCGATTTGAAGTCATCATACCTCCCTAATCGCGAAGATACCGGACTGCCTCAACGAATCAAAACATCCATTCCCCCACATCTCTCCTATTCCTGTCGATTTTGGGCTACGCATGTTCAAACCACGGACTTCGACAATGAGCTCGCAAAGGCGATGAGATCATTCTTCGACGACGAGCGACTGCTCTTCTGGATCGAAGCACTCGGACTTCTCAATGCAATCAGGGGTGCAATTATTGTGCTTCCACTCATTGCCAAGTGGCTGAAGGTGAGCACATGCTGACGAGGCAGTGTCGGATGAACAGCTCATAAATAAATACAGGGCCATTCTGAATACGAAGATTTGTGGACCACCACGATGGATGTACAAAGATTCATCCAAGTATTTGGCGGCATGATCTTGCATAGCACACCGCATCTGTATTTATCAGCGCTCCCATTCTCGCCAGTCAACTCCGCCATGGCTACCAAATTCACGGCAAGGTTTCCGAATAATCTTCGTGTCGCATTAGGCCGTGATTTGAACTGGGCGGTTGTTCAGACCATAATCAGTGGGCACACTAGTTCGGTTCACTCAGTCTCGTTCTCACCGGATGGTACTCGCATCGCGTCTGGTTCTTGGGATAACACTGTGCGGCTGTGGGATGCATGGACGGGACAGCCATTGGGTGAGCCCTTGAAGGGGCACACTAGTTCGGTTTCGTCAGTCTCGTTCTCACCGGATGGTACTCGCATCGCGTCTGGTTCGGAGGATAACACTGTGCGGCTGTGGGATGCAGGGACGGGAGAGCCATTGGGTGAGCCCTTGAAGGGGCACACTAGAGAGGTTTGGTCAGTCTCGTTCTCACCGGATGGTACTCGCATCGCGTCTGGTTCGGAGGATAACACTGTGCGGCTGTGGGATGCAGGGACGGGAAAGCCATTGGGTGAGCCCTTGAAGGGGCACACTAGAGAGGTTTGGTCAGTCTCGTTCTCACCGGATGGTACTCGCATCGCGTCTGGTTCGACGGATAACACTGTGCGGCTGTGGGATGCAGGGACGGGAAAGCCATTGGGTGAGCCCTTGAAGGGGCACACTAGTTCGGTTTGGTCAGTCTCGTTCTCACCGGATGGTACTCGCATCGCGTCTGGTTCGACGGATAACACTGTGCGGCTGTGGGATGCAGGGACGGGAAAGCCATTGGGTGAGCCCTTGAAGGGGCACACTAGAGAGGTTTCGTCAGTCTCGTTCTCACCGGATGGTACTCGCATCGCGTCTGGTTCTTGGGATAACACTGTGCGGCTGTGGGATGCAGGGACGGGAAAGCCATTGGGTGAGCCCTTGAAGGGGCACACTAGAGAGGTTTCGTCAGTCTCGTTCTCACCGGATGGTACTCGCATCGCGTCTGGTTCTTGGGATAACACTGTGCGGCTGTGGGATGCAGGGACGGGAAAGCCATTGGGTGAGCCCTTGAAGGGGCACACTAGTTCGGTTCACTCAGTCTCGTTCTCACCGGATGGTACTCGCATCGCGTCTGGTTCTTGGGATAACACTGTGCGGCTGTGGGATGCATGGACGGGACAGCCATTGGGTGAGCCCTTGAAGGGGCACACTAGTTCGGTTTCGTCAGTCTCGTTCTCACCGGATGGTACTCGCATCGCGTCTGGTTCTTGGGATAACACTGTGCGGCTGTGGGATGCATGGACGGGACAGCCATTGGGTGAGCCCTTGAAGGGGCACACTAGTTCGGTTTCGTCAGTCTCGTTCTCACCGGATGGTACTCGCATCGCGTCTGGTTCTTCGGATAACACTGTGCGGCTGTGGGATGCAGGGACGGGAAAGCCATTGGGTGAGCCCTTGAAGGGGCACACTAGTTCGGTTTCGTCAGTCTCGTTCTCACCGGATGGTACTCGCATCGCGTCTGGTTCTTCGGATAACACTGTGCGGCTGTGGGATGCAGGGACGGGAAAGCCATTGGGTGAGCCCTTGAAGGGGCACACTAGAGAGGTTTCGTCAGTCTCGTTCTCACCGGATGGTACTCGCATCGCGTCTGGTTCTTTGGATAACACTGTGCGGCTGTGGGATGCAGGGACGGGAAAGCCATTGGGTGAGCCCTTGAAGGGGCACACTAGTTGGGTTTGGTCAGTCTCGTTCTCACCGGATGGTACTCGCATCGCGTCTGGTTCGGATGATAACACTGTGCGGCTGTGGGATGCAGGGACGGGAAAGCCATTGGGTGAGCCCTTGAAGGGGCACAGTAGTTCGGTTTCGTCAGTCTCGTTCTCACCGGATGGTACTTGCATCGCGTCCGGTTCGGACGATAACACTGTGCGGCTGTGGGATGCAGGGAAAGTGCAGCCATCCCCCATACCCAGAGAACCAGATTCCTCCCCATTTTCGCTACATCAAAGCTCCGCACCTCCCACTCAAGAACGCTGTACCATGCCAACCAACACTCGTAACGATCACTTCATTTCCTTCTCGTCCAGCCTGGAAAACGCCTTGCCCAACCCCGCCGACTTGCTTGAACCCACCTCTCATCATGATTCTAATTCCACCCCTTTCGTGCTGCAGGCTGATGGATGGATCATGGGACCCAAACATCAGCTCCTTTTCTGGGTACCTCCCGCTTCCCGATATCCATTTTATACTCCTAGCACTGCATTGGTGATCCCGAGAGGAGGTGCTGAGCTTGATTTGAGCCGCATGGCACATGGGACACACTGGTCGAGTTGTCGAGATGCGTGAGCTCTTAGTCTTTACCATCCGTTCTCGCAGTTGCTAACATCGGGACTTCTAGCTCCATGTAACAATGATTTTATTGCCGCAACGTCGAGTGTACCGTTTCATTCTTTGTCGATTTCTATACCTAGCACCGAGCCTGAATTTACTCTTGTCCGACTGAATGATGTGCTGCGTGCACTAGTTAATGTGTACTACTCTAGTTACTAGTGTACATTCACAGTACTGTAGCGTTTTCGAGCCGTTTTTGTCATCTTCTGTTTTTGAGTCTCGTCAACCTAATATTTCCAGAATTCACATGTGTCACCAAAACTTCGAGTGGCGAACATTGAACAAGACTGAGCATCTTAGTAAGTACATTCAAGTTGTCGCTGCCCAATTCTTGCACGCCAAAGTTAAAGTCACGGCCGCCATTCCCTTATTTCGAAAAATCTCTGGCCACGCCATTGCTTGCATTCAGTATGTGAGCTTGTACGCAGTATAGTTGATAGACAATGCCATTGTCGACTAAGGATATTTACAATCTAGCTTTGCAACAGACAGCGATCTAACTTGTGAGTCACTCAGGCTGGAGCATAATGTGGCGAAGAAAGAGCATCCAACTATCGTACGTAGAATAACAAAGCAACCTTCTACTTGACCGCCCCATCCAGATTCCAGAGCATCCCATGGGGTCTCTACAGTGAGTTGATATTGATATAGGTCTTGGTCGATGCACTGAGCACTCAGTCTCATAATGCAGGTGTTTGAAGAGTGGTGCTCCCGGACCTAGTAAATTCGAAGAAGATCAAAATGTTTCACACCAAGCGAACGCTCTCGCAAGCAGCAATTGACCACCGGCTTCAGACGGTGACCAAAGTTGCGCGGAAGGAACAGGCTGCATTACTTGCTGCACCGAGAAACCCTTGGTTGTGGAGAATGACGACGCCCCCTCCTCCACCTAAGCCTTGCCTGCCTCTACTCTCTCGAAGTCGGAATTACTAGGATTGCCTCGGCTCACGGCAGTCGACGGTAGGTGTTGGAGAAGATTGGAGCTATTTGAACAGGCGGGGGCAACGCGCGAGGAAGGAACAGGTCGAACGCGGTTTGACGTGGATGTGGACGCTGCAGGCCGCGAAGAGGGAAGCTGTACGAGCAGTGTTGCAGCTCAGTGCTCCAATTTCATAGCCTATGACATGTTGCAGAGGGTTCAGTGGTGTCTTCGCACTTTGCGTCGATGCCGTTATGTTCCGTCTGATTTCTTTCCATCGGCGCAAGGGGTTTTTTTTCGATTTGACGTCTCTAAACAGGTGAAGTGGTGTATTTGTTGCCTCGTATATTCACTAGCTCGATGAGATGTCTACTCCAAATGTGCACATTCAGATTTTTGGTTTTCCCCCCCCTCCACGACTTTACAGAACGCCAGCCGTTAATATGAAGTTCGAACCGATTGCGGCACTTGAAAGATCATTGTGTTTAATTATATGACATATGACCTGACACGATATCCTTCTACTTGATCTGGCTAGGAATATTGATACTAAGCAGACGCACTGTAAGTTATACAAGTCTCCCACCACCCATCCTAGCAGTATCCAAAACTGCCCTCACCAACTCATTCCATAACCGTCTCGGAGTCACTACAATCGAATCGTCACGGCCTTCCAATAACCTCCTCCACACCAAGTCTGCAGGTGTCTCCAAGTGCCGGCACCTCCGGAGGATTAAAGACGTAAGGGGGATTGGGAAGAACACAACTGATGGGGTGGCTATTCTGCTTGCGGTGAAATGGTGGTTGAATAAGATCGGATGAATGCTGGGGAGGTTGGGGGTTGTGCAGTCGCGAGACTATGGTCGACTGGCAGAACGCGGGAGATACGAACGCCACTGGCACTTGAGCTTCCTCGGGGCATACTTTGGTTGTAGTGGTGGTGAGGGGATCTGGATACGGTGGAGTCTGAAACTGCTGATGTGGAGGAGGCGGATTGTTGGCATGTAAGTTTTGGACGGGGCGATTCTGGGAAGGTGGTGCGGGTAGATGTTGTGGATAGAGAGGAGGAGGAAGAGGCTGGGGATAGAAAGCCGAGTGAAGGTATTGGTGTAGGAGAGGGAGGGGCGTCAGGGTTTGGCGTCTCCTGCCATGCACTCTCTAGCGCGTGAAATGTTGGGCCTCGAGGGCCAAATGAAGTTCCTGATAATATTGTGTTCAGTGCGACAGAGGGATCATGAAATTAAACTCACACGTTTTTTGTCAGACGAGAGTTCATTAATGTCATTCTCGTAGGACAGAAATTCTTTGACGTACTCTCACTCGCCTGAACGTGCAAGCAGTAGAGTTCTAGGACTTTGTGATATGATTCACCCATGGAAGGTATGAAGTTATATTTACCGCATTTTGATGACTGGTCCAGAAAAGACGGTGGTCTCAGGATGATGCCTGTGCACATCTAGAGGATAAGGTCAGCTCGAGGCGGCAAGGGAAGGTGGGCCGCCGCATCCGAAAGTTGATGCAATTGTCAGAAAAAGGAAATCATTTCAGAGGGTTGTATGACGCGTGTGTCATGGACGTTTCTACAGTACATGGTGGAATAAGTAAGGCGAGCTCGAGGGCCATCTGAAATTTGAAAAAGGAAACTTGTCAGAGGTTAAATGACGCGTTCCGAACTACTACACTAGCTTACGCTACTTTACTGACTATAGGAATTCAGTCACTCTTACCATTGACCGAGGCTCGCGCTCAGACTATTTTAGCTCTCACCTTGGACAATCTTCCGAATTCACCTTCTCCGTCAATTGATTTATATCGTTGCATTGTCTATGCCTGGGCATGCCACTCACCTGCAGCATTCTAGTTCGAAAGGCGACTGGGTATCAGCAATACGAATGCAAATACGCTGCAGACCCACCCGATATTCCAAACCCTGCCACACTCGCCCCATCGATCTCACACACCACGCCAACTCCAAAATCAACAACTGCACGATGTCATCCTTTGCGCTACTCTTCAGGTGATACTTCACGTCCAGTAGTGCGGATGGCCAATTTATCAACTCCAAGGTAGGTCACGCATCACCTGAGTATTCGTTTCGTTCACCCTCACGTTCCATCGTCGGTCATCAACCCGAAAAACTCAAAGCGTCTTCCGAGCGCATACCCGCAAGCATCTACACACTCATCACTGTCAACTAGAGGCTAGAGAACAGCCATCGAGTCGTATCATCCGACAAATCTACAGTGTGATCCGCCTTTTAAAATATTCCACGGAGACTCGCGGACATGATTTGATTGCTGATGCTCGGTATGTATATCAACAGATGTATTATGAGGAATATTACTCAAAATCAGGGTGCCTTTTAGCTCAATCAAATGCTAGGCCACAGGGAAGTCGTTGCGAACTTTGAATGTCGTAGGAGAAGCTACCTGACTGTAGAAATAAGCCTTTTTGTGAGTGATCTATTTCTCATTTACGCACATCCAACTTATTGTAGATCGTTGTTGTGCACACTTGTGAAGATCAAGGTGGTGTACACCGCTGTTTGATGTAAGCTTTTGGTGCTGCTACGTGGACCACTCCTCTTCATCTTCGATTCAATTACCCTCGAATTCTTCCATGAACAACCTACTGACCGTGCCGAAGGCAAAGGAGAAAGAGGGGCCGAAGACGACGAAGGCAAAGCCCATCCGCCGCAACCTCATGCAAACCTCTTTAATGTTTGGTCCTGAACTCTCGTGTTCACAGGCAACTCCGTCGTCTCCGTCACGTATCCCGCTGTCGTCTCCCATTGGATCTCCTGTTGTGGTGTCCCTCACATCTCCTGTGACTGCGTCCCCGAGTACGCCTGCTACGCCTCTGCTTGCTACCCAAACACGTCCATGCACACTTTGTCGTGCCGTGCGCAGGATCTCGTTTTAGAGTTTGAGGGTGGCGAGTCCTGCTCTATCTAGCAAGAGTGGGATGGTTGCGCGTGGGAGTGCGGCTCAGCTTGTTTTATTTCACTTTTGACGGTCTGGTCGTTCGCAGGATGCTTCTTACTTATGATTGCTTGTTTTTATCCATCTTCTCTTGCTGTCGCCCTTTTCAAAATTGATCTGGTTTCGGTACTTTGTTTGCGAGTTCTTATCTGTTCGTCCTGTTCGCTTCCACCCGACTCTTTGACCTCCCTCCTATTTCATCTCATCCCCACCCATGCCTTCGCTACTGACTGGTCTTTTTTCGTTTCCAATCGTCAAAGGTATGTCTCGCATGTTCTTCACTTTGTATATGCTGACGATCCATATTTCATTATGTATCTCCTAGGACGCCCACACACTCTCGTTCATTCGCCATTATGCGTGATAGTGCACGCTTGCACACTCCTTCGTTCTCCTCATTGAATGTCCAATGTCACTCTAGTTCGTGCCATGAAACGCGCAATTCACACCCTATTTTTCAGTTGCTTTGTGTCATCAATATCTGTCTCTGCGTCTCCTCCGGACAGTTTTTTTACGGATTGGGAAAATTCTCCCTTCAACGAATGGGAGATTCTCCCTCTCCCAACCGGCTATTCGCTCCTCAAGCTCATCGACGGCCTGTATCTGCCTATTCACCATTGCATCCATCCCATCCCGTCATTACTTACTTATGAACCACCAAACTGGAGTCATCACACATTCATTAGCTTCGCATTCGAGTGTGTACCACCACCGCCCCTTTGTCATCGCTTTCGCTCCTACTGTCTCCGTTCCTGTCCACATCGTTTGATCATTCATTCTTTGTACAACAACCCGTTCCTCTTTTGTACGACCGCGCCTTTCCCCCCTTTGTACAAATTTCCACTTTCTTTGTATGATTCCCCTTGTTGCTACACACGTCAATCGTGTTTTATGACAGGGAATTGGATGTGATACACACATGTATGTACTTCTGGTCGCATTTGTACTAATCAGCGTGTACATGAATTTGAAGAAAGGTTGTAGATTCTGCTCGTGTCGTAATTGAGTTGACTGAGGCGCTGTTCAGGTGTCGTTGATGGGCTGAGGCTGAGCCCCTCACTCGACTGTAGCAAGAATACCGAAAGAATACTTCGAATACCACACTGGCAGGTTGCCGAAATCACGAACAGTTCTCCGATCTTTTGCGGTGTTCAAACATTCCGCGCGAGTCACTGCTTTGCGATTTCGCGAACAACTTCTACCTTTATCCCATCGGTATCCCTGGATGCACATTGTCTTTCTACTGGAATTCAGGCTGAAACACTTACCTCGATCAATCAGATACCATCCCTCAAATCTCAGTTTAGCGATGTCAGCGCTAGATTGTGGTATATCAAGCACGAGTGCACTGACCTTCGCTGCCATTTCACAGTTGCCGCCTCTGTCGGGGTAATGTACGATTGGGGTGAGCAAGACCAAGTATGAAAAGACCACTGACATTATGGTATTTTTAGGACTTACGTTCGGACAAGAGGTAGGTCAATCCATTACTGGGGCAGCCAACTCGCTTAGAATTGTGTTATAGGTTGAACTGATCTGGGTGAGCGGACTCCCACATCAAAAGAACGATGTGAAAATACAACTTGTTCATGGCAGATGCAACGCTGGTCCCTGATGACCTTTCTTTCATCTTCAATCTGATCACCTTCAAATTCTTTCATGAACCACGTAGCTGAGGGATCACCCCCCTCTCCAAGTGGAGTTATAAGTGATATGTTTCCCCTCATTATTTCTTGTGCTAACGAGGATCAATACGTGCTTTTGAGTATACCCTCCATCTTCATGATGAAGATCATCGATATACGCCCTGCCTTGTACTGTGTTTCCGAAGTTTGTGTTCGCCTTCCTGACAGTCCGGGTTGGGAATAATGTCAGGGATCACTCAACAGTGGTCTAAGGAGACAACATGTTCTCTAATCGCTCTTGCAACATGAGCGTTATCATTGACACATCACTAAGACTTGAGATTCGAGCAAAGCTGTTGAATGATGTTTGTGATGCAGCGATCGCGCTCGACTTTGAACAGGAGCCATTATGGGAGAGCTGCGATCTCTCGGAGACGATAGGCGTGCGTCACACTCCCCTTACATAGAGGTCATTGTTTACTTGCCAAAATTTGAATCTGCTTGTGTATGAATGCAAAAGCAGGGTGTTCATTTTCACGATTGGTTAAAAGATAACGACTATAAGTTAATGGAGTGATTGAGATACATCTTACAGTGTTTGGTGCACTCAGTCCTATATCGTCATCGTCTACAGAGAGCAACTACGATCGAGACCGCAATGTAAGATTTGGATTCTGGAAATGATCCGGGACATCTCGTTCGGTACATCAACCTCGAGGGTGGATATTGAATTGAGGAACACTGTCAAGATGTCTTTGGTTGGGTTCCGAGGTGGACACGTCAATTCATTTGTGAACAGGTTAAGTTGAAGCCTACCTGCTGGAACGCCTCTTCCAGGGCAGTAGAGATCACCTTTAATAGCGAAATTCTAGCATGGTCTTGATAGTTAGCATATCCGTCTAAGATCTTGACGCAAGCCCAGCCGAGTTTGTATAGGGTTCCGCTAGGGCTTTCCCTGCGCACGGTGCAGCTCATCGTTCACTTTGGTCAAAAGGTATAAAGGGTCTCACTTCCAGAGAAAGTTTTCGCTTTGTCGCGACTCGTTTGAAGAGGTCATTTGTTTCGTCTGAAAATGGTGTTGTCAGGTATTGGAAAAATACCAAAATGAATGCTAACCAGAATGTGCATCCAAACATGGGACGGGCAGCATATTTCACCTTGAAGACCACGTGTTTCTTTTCCATCTACAGGTCAAACCAAAGAGTAAGTTTCGAGTCGGGATTCACGACAAGCAAAATAAATGGTCGTACCTTCTCTCCCTGACAGTGCGAGATGGAGAAAGCGGAAAGGTCAGTGTCCAATGTGGACCATTAATCCCACCATTCGTCACAGGATGGACTGGTTTAGAACCCACGGCAGCAATTCGTTGGGTAGATATTCAGGGTGTGTAGAACCAGGTTGGTCGGAATCTCGTGATCACATATGTATGTGTGCGTGCTGGCTGGAATGTGATCTCTGTATTTGGTCCTGAGTCAGCTGAGATAGATGAAGCAGATGATCGTAATAAAAATCTCACCTTGAGTACTGCAGGGAAGGGTTCGGAAGATATTGACGACACGATCCGTATATATGGGTCTTGGTAGGAGAACTAGCGGCATGACGAGGTGATGTGCCAGTGATTGAGGTCGAAGATCGCGTGTCATCATGATCGTAATGGCTAGATCGTTGACCAAATGAATGAGTGGTTCTCGGTAGGAGAGGGACAAAGTATCACGGTGAAGAAGACACATCAGTGTATCGTCTGGGAGAGTGATTTCGTGCAGGACGGGCACGCCGATCTGCAAATCACAGAATTGGAGGTGCCAATCTACATACAACGATGAAAGAAATATAGTGACACAAAGATAGACCAACGCTTCTTATCGGTTGAATCATAAGATCCTGTGCCAGCCTATGTACCAGAACGTCGGATGTGGCATTCTCGACAGAGATAGGATCGGCGGGAGGAAGGCAGATTTGGCAGGTCAAGGCGTGAATATTTGAATTGCAAGGGCCTGCTGTAACTACGCACAGAAAGTTACTGTGGCAAAAATATTGCACTGATACATTACCAGGTAATATACGTCAAGATTTCCCACTCTCAAAGGACGTACGTTTCGGGGTGGACAGTCGTTAAAATTAAGCAGGAGAACCTCAGAAAAGGAAATCATTTCAGAGGTTGTATGACGCGCGTGCAGTCGCGTGATCAGTTTTTCTTCAACATTCCTTCCCACGTTCGTTACATCACTCGGTCGACAGAACTATGAGCTGATGATTTCATTGCTTGCAGTGTCTACCAGCACCATTACTATTTCATCCCATGCACTGGTCTCGTTGTGTGCTTGAAGTTCGAACAGTTAGATCGACACTGTAAATTTCACCACATTAGCATGCAGGCTTGCCATAGCCAACTTAAACTTTGACAACGCCAGACCTAACATGATTGAAGGGGCTGCAGCCTTTATAATTCTATTCTGGGGACCAAGTTCTCTTGACTCTTCATTGCACTGTGACGCACACACAATAACCTGCCACTATGAACTGACGGGAACTGCGTGGCTCTAGCAGCGATCGAAGTCAACGTGTTGGCCATGCTTTTAACATGCGGCCCAGGCTCTGCCAAAGTATAAGACACCCATTCCCTTCTCACACTCTTCTCATTGTTCCCTACCGTTTCGCTCACACTGACCTACGACCACTCATGATTAGTGAAGACCATAGGCTAGATTCTTCTCCAGGAGCCTCCAGATCCAGCGGGGCAAATGTTGCCGAAAGCTCGGTATGTCGTCTCTGAAATCCATCGCTGCCCTTATCCATTTTTCATCTAGAACCAACCCCGTAGAGGATTCCGTCAGTCCCTGCGGAAATTGAAGAATGCGTTAACCAAAAAACTTCCTGTGCGTGGACGTGAATGCTGACTGTCCTGAATACGGCTAAGATTGTGCAGAAACGGTTCAAGCGAACAAGCAACCGCACCACTGCGGTCCAAAACGTTGAAACCGAAGGGGCTTCATCGAGTCAGAAAGTCGAGGTAAGTGCTTGAACTTGCTATCCTAGTCCTTCGGTTTTCTCAGAGGCGCCCAGGACACGCTGCATCTTAATCCTTCCGACGACAACAAGCGTCCCACCACATCTGAGATTCCTAGCGGCTCTACGAACCAAGGGCTGTCAGGAGAGCCTGCTTTACAGGTATTTTCGTCAAATACTTTGACTTTCTTCTCTAATTTCGGCGGTCCCACAGGTTCAGCCTACTCCTCCTGGCGAGGAGGCAGGACCTAATCCCCAATCAGTTGATGCTGAACTTCAGGGTGCCTCTCGTGCTACGGAAAGCATGAGACTGCTCGGAGGACATGCAACTTCTATCGCATCCGCCGCCAACAATGCCCCAGCGGGTCTCGCTGCCGCGGACGATTTTGCAACGACGTATCTCCAACCCCTAAAGATTATCAATGCTTTCCTTGAGAAGATCGCGGATGTATGGGCCATTCTTGTTGATTGGAAACGAACTAATCAAGCTGTATAGGTACATCCGTACGCAAAGATAGCGCTGGGTGTACTGTCTGCTGCATCCAGTGTACGTTCGGTTTCTCCCGGAGTCCAGTCTCCTACTCAGAAGTCATGATTCCATGTAGATTATAATCGCTCAGGCAGAACGCGACAAATCAATCAACAATCTTCTCCAGAAATTGGCTGGAATTTACGACTTCATGATTCAAGATGACAGCCTTGGCAAAATTGAATCCATGCGCGATATCGTTGGAAAGATCATTCAGCAGACTCTTGAGTGTGCCCGTTTCATCAAAAACTACTCGGAGACGGAGAGCTTTTGTGAGTCACATACCAAGTTATCGTACTTCGAGTATGAATCTTATACTATTATCGTAGGGAAGAGACTTGGGAAAAACGTTCTTTCGGAAACCGATAACATCATCAAACAGTACAGCGACACTTTGGACGTCTTTATGCAACAGTTCCGGGACCAAGTTGATCGGGACGTGGCCGTCTTCATCGATCGTACAGGTAAGGATTCTGGCACGCTTCTGTCTTTACATTCCCTCACATCGTTTCAGGCGATACCCTGGATCTCTTGGATATCGCGTATGCAAAGGACGCTGGACTAAAGACCACGAAACAGTGCTTACCAGAGACGCGCAAGGAGATTCTCTCCCAGATCACAGATTGGATCAACGGCAGTGGAGATGCTGCTGAAAGTGTGCTGTGGCTATCTGGCCCTGCAGGCACGGGCAAATCGGCCATCGCTCATACGATTGCCAAGCGGTTCAGTGACAAGGGGATGCTCGGTTCATGTTTCTGCTTCGACAAGACAGAGAAACGCCACAACAAAGTTTTCTCCACCATCGCTCGTGACCTAGCTGATCATGATCCGGAGATGAGACGAGTATTGGCGGATGCGGTCAAAGATTCCGCTGCACTGAAGAATTCGACGGATATATTCCAACAGTGGGAGAAGCTTCTCATGGAACCACTGAAGAAATCCTCCGGGTCAAGTGTGGGACTTGTGTTGATCGTAATCGAAGCGCTGGACGAGAGCGGCGGAGTAGAGACGCGGCGGGACCTTCTCCGCATACTTGCCGGCAAACTTCGGAACAAAGCTCTTCCCCAAATCACAGAACTGCCATCCAACTTTCGGATTCTCGTCACCTCTCGCCCACTTCATGATATCGAAGATGCATTTCACGGCGCCCAGCATATTCTACAATTATCCATGGATGAGATTCCAGCAGCATTGGCTGAGCGCGATATCTGCACTTTTGTATCTGACAAGCTAGAAGGACTGTCGCCTTTTGGAGACAAAGAGTTTGTAAACCTCGCTACGAAAGCCGATGGACTTTTCGAGTGGGCACGTCTTGCATGCGAATACATTGAAGGATGCCCTCCCGGCACAAACCCAAGGTCTCGCTTTGAAACTGTCATGAACCGCGATCCTGGGAAATTAACAAACGAGTTGTATAAAATGTATCGGCTGATTTTGGCAGATATCTGGCCACGAGATCAGTATGACAATGACTCAGAGTACCAGAAAGCACTGGCGGGGTTTCGTTCCGTGATGGGACAAATACTCGCCACGGCTGAACCCCTCCCTCTCGATTCCCTCAACGCCATGCGGGACTATTTTCCAAATCACAACAAGCATTACAGCGTGGACATCATACAACATATGGGATCCCTCCTTAGCGGCACAACGGACGCGCATATCCCCGTCAAACCCCTTCACGCATCCTTCCAAGAGTTCCTCGCAGACAAATCATCCAGCGGAGACTTCTTCGTCGAGGTGACGAAGGCGCAACACCACGATTTAGCGTTGGCATCACTTCGAGTGATGGAACATGGCCTTCGCTTCAATATATGCGATTTAAAGTCATCGTACCTCCCTAACCGCGAAGATACCGGACTGCCTGAACGAGTCAAACCATCCATTCCCCCACATCTTTCCTATTCCTGTCGATTCTGGGCTACGCATGTTCAAACCACGGACTTCGACGATGAGCTCGCAAAGACGATCAGATCATTCTTCGACGACGAGCGACTGCTCTTCTGGATCGAAGCACTCGGACTTCTCAATGCAATCAGGGGTGCAATTATTGTGCTTCCACTCGTTGCCAAGTGGCTGAAGGTGTGTAGATGCCTACGAGGCAGTGGCGGATGAACAGCTCATAAATAAATACAGGGCCATTCTGGATACGAAGATTTGTGGACCACCACGATGGATGTACAAAGATTCATCCTAGTGTTTGGTGGCATGATCTTGCATAGCACACCGCATCTGTATTTATCAGCGCTCCCATTCTCGCCAGTCAACTCCGCCATGGCTACCAAATTCACGGCAAGGTTTCCGAATAATCTTCGTGTCGCATTAGGCCGTGATTTGAACTGGGCGGTTGTTCAGACCATAATCAGTGGGCACACTGGTCCGGTTAAATCAGTTGCGTTCTCACCGGATAGTACTCGCATCGCGTCTGGTTCTTGGGATAACACTGTGCGGCTGTGGGATGCATGGACGGGACAGCCATTGGGTGAGCCCTTGAAGGGGCACACTAGTTCGGTTTCGTCAGTCTCGTTCTCACCGGATGGTACTCGCATCGCGTCTGGTTCTTGGGATAACACTGTGCGGCTGTGGGATGCAGGGACGGGAGAGCCATTGGGTGAGCCCTTGAAGGGGCACACTAGAGAGGTTTGGTCAGTCTCGTTCTCACCGGATGGTACTCGCATCGCGTCTGGTTCTTGGGATAACACTGTGCGGCTGTGGGATGCAGGGACGGGAAAGCCATTGGGTGAGCCCTTGAAGGGGCACACTAGAGAGGTTTCGTCAGTCTCGTTCTCACCGGATGGTACTCGCATCGCGTCTGGTTCAAGGGATAACACTGTGCGGCTGTGGGATGCAGGGACGGGAAAGCCATTGGGTGAGCCCTTGAAGGGGCACACTAGAGAGGTTTGGTCAGTCTCGTTCTCACCGGATGGTACTCGCATCGCGTCTGGTTCAAGGGATAACACTGTGCGGCTGTGGGATGCAGGGACGGGAAAGCCATTGGGTGAGCCCTTGAAGGGGCACACTAGAGAGGTTGAGTCAGTCTCGTTCTCACCGGATGGTACTCGCATCGCGTCTGGTTCTTTGGATAACACTGTGCGGCTGTGGGATGCAGGGACGGGAAAGCCATTGGGTGAGCCCTTGAAGGGGCACACTAGAGAGGTTTCGTCAGTCTCGTTCTCACCGGATGGTACTCGCATCGCGTCTGGTTCAAGGGATAACACTGTGCGGCTGTGGGATGCAGGGACGGGAAAGCCATTGGGTGAGCCCTTGAAGGGGCACACTAGAGAGGTTTGGTCAGTCTCGTTCTCACCGGATGGTACTCGCATCGCGTCTGGTTCAAGGGATAACACTGTGCGGCTGTGGGATGCAGGGACGGGAAAGCCATTGGGTGAGCCCTTGAAGGGGCACACTAGAGAGGTTGAGTCAGTCTCGTTCTCACCGGATGGTACTCGCATCGCGTCTGGTTCTTTGGATAACACTGTGCGGCTGTGGGATGCAGGGACGGGAAAGCCATTGGGTGAGCCCTTGAAGGGGCACACTAGAGAGGTTGAGTCAGTCTCGTTCTCACCGGATGGTACTCGCATCGCGTCTGGTTCTTTGGATAACACTGTGCGGCTGTGGGATGCAGGGACGGGAAAGCCATTGGGTGAGCCCTTGAAGGGGCACACTAGAGAGGTTTCGTCAGTCTCGTTCTCACCGGATGGTACTCGCATCGCGTCTGGTTCTTTGGATAACACTGTGCGGCTGTGGGATGCAGGGACGGGACAGCCATTGGGTGAGCCCTTGAAGGGGCACACTAGTTCCGTTTCGTCAGTCTCGTTCTCACCGGATGGTACTCGCATCGCGTCTGGTTCTTTGGATAACACTGTGCGGCTGTGGGATGCAGGGACGGGAAAGCCATTGGGTGAGCCCTTGAAGGGGCACACTAGTTCCGTTTCGTCAGTCTCGTTCTCACCGGATGGTACTCGCATCGCGTCTGGTTCTTGGGATAACACTGTGCGGCTGTGGGATGCAGGGACGGGAAAGCCATTGGGTGAGCCCTTGAAGGGGCACACTAGAGAGGTTGAGTCAGTCTCGTTCTCACCGGATGGTACTCGCATCGCGTCTGGTTCGACGGATAACACTGTGCGGCTGTGGGATGCAGGGAAAGTGCACCCATCCCCCATACCCAGAGAACCAGATTCCTCCCCATTTTCGCTACATCAAAGCTCCGCACCTCCCACTCAAGAACGCTGTACCATGCCAACCAACACTCGTAACGATCACTTCATTTCCTTCTCGTCCAGCCTGGAAAACGCCTTGCCCAACCCCGCCGACTTGCTTGAACCCACCTCTCATCATGATTCTAATTCCACCCCTTTCGTGCTGCAGGCTGATGGATGGATCATGGGACCCAAACATCAGCTCCTTTTCTGGGTACCTCCCGCTTCCCGATATCCATTTTATACTCCTAGCACTGCATTGGTGATCCCGAGAGGAGGTGCTGAGCTTGATTTGAGCCGCATGGCACATGGGACACACTGGTCGAGTTGTCGAGATGCGTGAGCTCTTAGTCTTTACCATCCGTTCTCGCAGTTGCTAACATCGGGACTTCTAGCTCCATGTAACAATGATTTTATTGCCGCAACGTCGAGTGTACCGTTTCATTCTTTGTCGATTTCTATACCTAGCACCGAGCCTGAATTTACTCTTGTCTGACTGAATAATGTGCTGCAGATGTGCACTTACTTCATATGTACTACTCTAGTTAATTAGTAGGTACATTCACAGTAGCGTTTTCGAGCCGTTTTCGTCGCCTTCTGTTTTCGACATTCCGACCAATCCAGTATTGTCTTTGCACTTTGCGTCGATGCCATTATGTTCTGTCTGTCTAATTTATTTCGGTTCAGCGCAAGGTTTTTTTTCAATTCGATCTCTCTAAACAGATGAAGTAGTGCATTCGTTGCCTCATATATTCACTAGCTCGATAAGATGTCTGCTCCAAACGTGCACATTCAGAATTTTGGCCCCTCTACGACTGCACAGAACGCCAGCCGTTAATGGAAAGTTCCGTTGAACCACTTGAAAGATCACTATGTATAATTACATGGCCTATGGCCTGACACCAATATCCTTCTACTTGGTCTGGCTAAGAAGACCGATACTAAGCAGGTGCACTGTAAGTTATACAAGTCCCCCACCACCCATCCTAACAGTATCCAAAACTGCCCTCACCAACTCATTCCATAACCGTCTCGCAATCGAATCGCCACGGGCTTCCGATAATCTCCTCCGTACCAAGTCCGCAGGTGTCTCCAAACGCCGCCGCCTCCGAAGGATCAAAGACATAAGGGGAATCAGGAAGAACAAAACAGATAGTGTGGCTAATCTGTTTGCGGTGAAATAGTGGTGGAAATAAGATCGGATGAGTGCTAGGGAAGTTGGGGGTTGTGCAGTCACGAGGCTGCGGTCGGTTGGCAGAACGTGGGAGATGCGAACGCCACTGGCACTTGAACTTCCTCGGGGTTTGCTTTGGTTGTAGCGATGGCGAGGGGATCTGGTTACGGTGGAGTCTAAAACTGCTGATGTGGAGGACGTGGATTGTTGGCGGGTAAGTTTTGGACGGGGGGATGCTGGTACGGCGGTGCGGGTGGATGTGGTAGATAGAGAGGAGGAGGAAGAGGCTGGAGATAGAGAGCGGAGTTGAGGCATCGGTGTAAGCGAGGGAGGAGTCTCGGGTTTTGGCGTCTCCCGCCTTGTACTCTCTAACGCGTGAGCATGCTGAGCCTCGAGGGCTAAATGAATTTCCTGACAATATAGTGTTCAGTGCGACACAAGGATCATGAAATTAAACTCACGCGTTCTTTGTCAGACGAGAGTTCATTCTCGTAGGATAGAAATTCTTTGACGTACTCCCACTCGCCCAAACGAGGCAAGACGTGCAAGCAGTAGAGTTCTAGAACTTTGTGATATGGTTCACCCGTGGAAGGTACAAAGTCATATTGACCGCGTTTTGATAGCCAGTCCTCTGTCATCTCACGACCGACACTTGGGCAATCTATCTTGATACTGGATGCGACGAGTGTGATGAGGACTTGGTGCGGAAGGAATGCGGAGCTAGGTTTTCGATACCGAGATGAAGGAGTAAATAATGCGAGAGATCGAGCATGCAAAGTGGAAATAAATGATTGGGGAGACAATAGTAGGAATTCTCGGAGTGGTTGTGGTAAATCAGCGATGTCTGGAGTAGAAGAGAAGACGGTGGTTTCGAGGGTGATGCGAAGGATATCCCACTTTCTCCGGTGGACATCTAGGGGATCAGGTGAGGGCGCAAGGGGAGGTGGGAGGAGCGCGAATGCAGTGCTTAACAAGGTGAACGTGATTGTGACGTCTCGGTGAAGGAATGCTCTCGCTGCACGGTTGTACAATGATTGTAGCGTTGCCTCTGTCGACGACGAGCCTTTGCTAGACGGTTTATGAGGCAGCATGTCCGACGTCAAGACAGTCGTCGTCGTCATCGTCGTAGCGGTCGGTATCAGCGGTCTGCTTGAAACTGGAACTAAAACCAGTGGTGCTAGGGCTTTCAATTACGGACCTGTCTTCAAAAGGAATAGAGTATATCGTCAGCAGTGACTAGTGATAGTGATTGTTCGCGCTCGTCGTATATTCACTCAAACAGCCTCGAATCGTCGGTTGGTGTTCGGTGCAGAGTCCTAGTGACCAGCGACTGCACTGGTAAGTGACCGGGCAAGTGACCGGCAACCCTAGCACGTGCTGACCGGCAATCAGGATGACGCTTATGTCAGTGTCAGTGACGTCTGCCACAGACGTTCTTTGCGCAATTGAAGCGCCCATAACACATGCTTGAAGCTATTCATAGTCGATGGTCACCTGTCCAATGGCACCAGCTACATGAGTGCTTTTGAATTTTTCACACCTCGACATTTCAATCGACTACTGAGGTCGTTATCGTCATCACCATTAACAATATTCAAGTCCACTAGCCTTACAACACACCATGGATCTTGGATTGCAAGGAGTGCATGTCATTGTCACAGGTCGTATTCTACGGTATTCTATACCACTGCTGACCTGACCGTGTATTCGAGCAGGGGCAAGTGGTGGCATCGGGCTAGAGACCGTAAAATTATTTTGTAGTAAGTGATTTACTCTCGAGTGATGACTATTATGTCGAACCAAACATCCAGCATTGGGCGCGAATGTGACCGCACATTATAACTCCCAATTCGGTCCAATCCAGGAGCTTCTGGCATCGAACCCCAATCTTCAACATGTCCAGGCCAATCTATCTCAAGAGGAGGCCGTTGTGGCTATGTTCGAGTCGCTAGCTGCCATGCCTCATGGCCCCGTACAAGTTGTGGTGGTCAACCATGCTATATATCCAACTTCGGATGTCCCAATCGCAAGGATGACGCTGGACCAATGGAACACCACCATAACTACGAACTTGACGTCATCATTCCTGGTCTGTAGAGAGTATTTGAAGCACCTTGAACGTGCACCCTCTACTGTCAAGGAAAAGGCGGCAATTGTGCTTATCGGAAGTACTGCTGGGAAGTACGGCGAAGCCAATCACGGCGACTACTCTGTGACGAAGAGCGGTCGGTAACAATTCTGCCCGCAGTTTTACATGGACTCATGATGTTCTAGCGATGATGTACGGTTTGAACCTTACTCTCAAGAATGAAATCGTGAAGATAGCCCCCAAAGGCAGAGTCAACTGTATTGCGCCTGGCTGGGTCAAGACACCTATGGCTGAGGAAGCCTTGCAGGATCCTCAGACGGTGTATCGTATATTGTCTACGTCAGTCACATTTTCGTGATTCATGGTCTGTATTGAATTTCGCGCCACCGCAGGTGCCCGCTTAAGAAGGTGGCGATGCCGATCGACGTCGCGACGCAGATTGTAGTCCTTGCATCATCCACTCTCTCCGGTCATGTCACTGGTCAAGTAGTGATGGTTGAGGGTGGAATGGAGGGGAGATTGCTAAACAAACCAGAAGATTTGCAGGGGTCTTAAGGCGCATTTTTTCATGAATGCCTTGTCCGAATCTGTAATATGTATAGGAGATGACGAAATGATTGAATTCTGCACATGCAGGTACCTATTTACTAAGAGTCTCGATCTAAATGGGTTTGCTTGCAGCTTTATACTCTCCGCTAACCAAATATGTACTGTATATCCAACATAGGGTCTATGACCGGACCCTACTGCGAAGCAAAAAAACCTTCACAGCTCACGCGATCTGGGACGCCCACAACTGAAGAATAATCCGCAGCACCTAACTTCACAAGAAATTTCTCCCGTGCCATCACTCGAACCTTGTGTTTCTGTTGTTCGTGCTTGAGGCCATTGCGTTCCAGGTGCAGGATGACCTTGTTGCGTTGAACCGTCAGTCTCGTTACCACTTGTACGTTGCATAGCTGCAGCCACTTCTGCCTCGGTGGGAGGGGCAATGTCGTATCTCTGCAAATGCATTGATTTCAATGACATCAAATAGAAGCAATGGCGACTCGTCACCTACATCTTCATCGCGAGCAGGCGCTACATCGACGGTGCGTCTGGATGGTCCCACAAGAAATGAGCTGAAATTCCAACGCCGGGATTCGCGCGGCAAGGTTGATTGTGACGCATTTGCGAATGGAGTGGTGAAACGCAGGGAGCCTAGCAAACTGCGCCAATGAAGGGGAGTTGACGGGCTCGCAGGAGGTGCTGTGTGACGAGGTGTGTAGTTTGTATTGATACCCCAGAAGTCGTCACCCTGCATCAGTGTAAGGATAGCTTGAAGAGCTAAGGAACAAAAACCATACGGACATATCTCGCCAAGCCTCTGTTGTTGGGCTGCTGCTTGGAGACCACGGGCATCAAAAAATATTGAACGAATCGAACGAGACGAATGAGCAAAGCTTGAGGTTGTTCACAACAGACTGACGCACATCTTTCGGTCGAGCTGCATGTCCCTAGTAAAGAAGTGAGAGACAGCGCGGAAGGGAAGCATGTATGACTTGCCTCGAGCTTCGCGCCGGGCTTTGCATCATCTGCACGCTGGATGACGACCAAATCTACTTAGAAAAAGACACTGACAACATATAGACACACCCACATAATCAACATCCTGCTGTTTGAGCACTGCCCCCATGTTCCATATGTAGACTTTCGCATCTTTTCCAGCACTTGCAATGTATTTGCCATCAGGGGATATGGCGACAGTTGAGAGTTCATTGTCGTGCAAGAGTGGGTTTCCAACTGGCTGATTAGTCTTGAGGTCCCAAATGCGAACTGAGAAGTCCCTCGCTGCGCTAACAAGATAACATTCATCTTGGGAAAGACAAAGGGAGCTTACGCCGAGGGCATGAGCTCGAAAAACCACGACTTCCTTCCCATCAATCGACTGTCATTTTTTGATGGTGCGATCGAATAATGCAGAGAAGATGTATGCACCGTCCTTGGACCAACACAACGACGTCACTCCATGTTCAGAAAGTTCTCCGACTATCTTTACACATGTCAACTGTATAAATGAGTGGCAGATGATAGATCACATGAACGCCTGAGTACTAGTGACTCGCCTTTTTACTTGCAGAATGAGTGCTGATTGCAGTCTAGCAAGGAGACGCGCTAGTGAAGCTGCTGGTCGAGAATATCGCAGATATTTTCTTCACGATGTGACGATGGGAATCAATCGTGTTCATACGACACTTAAGCTGAGTGCTTCCGTGCTTCCGACTCGGGGTACCGGTCACTGAGTACAGTGGTGAGTATACTGAGTACTGAATCTCTGATCGATGATCGATTGACCGGCAACCAGTACAAGTGACTGGCAATTGGGATGACGCTTATGTCACGTGTCAGCGACTAGACGTTTTTTATAAACTTGAAGTGCGCCCATATGACACATGCACTTGAAGCTATTAATTTACAATCGGCGGGTCACCTGTCCAATAACACCAGCTACATCATGATCAATACTATTGAATTGTTCACACCTCGACATTTCAAGTGACTATTGAGGCCGTTATCGTCTGTTATCGTCTGGTTATATCCAAGTTAACGTTCAGCCTATCACTGACCACAACAGCACGTCATGGATCTTGGACTGCGAGGAGTGCATGTCATTGTTACAGGTCTGAAACATATTCTACGTTATCCTATGGCACTGCTGACCTGACAGTACCCGAGCAGGGGCAAGTGGCAGCATCGGGCTAGAGACTGTGAAGTTATTTTGTGGTAAGTAATTTACTCTTGAGTGATGACTATTGATTGAATCAGATATCCAGCATTGGGCGCGAATGTGACCGCACATTATAACTCCAAATTTGGTCCGATCCAGGAGCTTCTGGCATCGAACCCCAATCTTCAACATATCCAGGCCAATCTGTCTCAAGAGGAGGCCGTTGTGGCTATGTTCGAGTCGCTAGCTGCTATGCCTCATGGACCTGTACAAGTGGTAATCGTCAACCACGCTGTATATCCGACTCCAGATGTTCCAATTGCAAGGATGACGTTGGACCGGTGGAACACCACCATAACTACGAACTTGACGTCATCATTCCTGGTCTGTAGAGAGTATTTGAAGCACCTTGAACGTGCACCCTCTGCTATCAAGGAAAAGGCGGTGATTGTGCTTATCGGAAGTACTGCTGGGAAGTATGGCGAAGCCAATCACGGCGACTACTCTGCGACGAAGAGCGGTCAGTAACGATTCTGTCTGCAATTTGACATAGACTCATCATGATATTGTAGCAATGATGTATGGTTTGAACCTGACTCTCAAGAATGAAATCGTGAAGATAGCCCCCAAAGGCAGAGTCAACTGCATTGCACCTGGCTGGGTCAAGACACCCAGGACTGAAAAAACCTTGAAGGATCCTCAGGCAGTGTATCGTGCATTGGCTACGTCAGTTACACCATCATGATTCATGATCTGTATTGAATTTCGTGCCACCGCAGGTGCCCGCTTAAGAAGGTGGCGATGCCGATCGATGTCGCGACGCAGATTGTGGTCCTTGCATCATCCACTCTCTCCGGTCATGTCACTGGTCAAGTAGTGATGGTTGAAGGTGGGATGGAGGGAAGATTGCTAAACAGACCAGAAGATTTGCAGGGATCTTGAGCCAGGTTTTTTCATGAATGCCTCGTCCGAATCTGTAATATGTAGGATATGATAAGGTGCTTGAATTCTGCACATGCAAGTACCTATTATTAGCTTGTGAGAGTCTCGATGTGAATGGGGTTGCTTACAGCTTTATATATGCAAACCAACTTGAAAGGAAGGTGGTTCGTTGAGTCCCTTATTAGGTAAAAGATTGGCAGTTGCAACTTGCAATGTTGAGCCATTTTAGTAGTAAGAGCGTTATGCTCTGTTGGTCTGAACCATCCGAATCCGATAGAGGCCCTGACTATTCAGTACTCAGTGTTTGCACGCTTCACGTCTGTCAGACGTCATACACAAGAAAAAAAACGACTGTTCGACTAGGGGGACAAATCAGACATAAAACAAAGCTCGCCGCTGAGGTACGAAACAATGCTGCACCAGTTGGTCCTCAACTCACTTTGTCCGAGTCATCGATAGCTGGGGCTGGCTAGCACTGCTATCGATCCGGGATGTTAGCAGGGAAATCGTCACCTGGCATAGCGATGATAAATTGTTGTCAGCACAACACAATGCCATACTCGTCGCGGACAGTGTTGACTCACACATTCTTGGATCGAGCATGCTAACGTCACTACCGTCGTCTGGGCTGACATCCATTGTCCAAGGTCAGTAAACAGGTAATTCTGTTGTTGATATTCTATTCAGGCTGCACTGCGTCCGCGCGTCATTGTCACGGTGCTTCAGTGTCTCGTGTGCTTTGTGGTTGAGATTGTTTTTGACTTGGCGCTTTGAATATACTTGCTATGATTATTCGTCGAAGCAGTGATGGGTCAAATATCGTCTTATCTTTGATGCACATGATAGGGGATGTAAGTAACGTGATTGATATGCCGCCAGCTCGGGGAACAAGCAACGACATCGCTGTCTTCGTCTAAGGTAGATGGCATGAGCACACCTAGACTTCATAATGCTACTATGTAGTAGGTGATCGACGGTGACGTCGATGGTCCAAACCCGGAAAATATGACATAGGAGGTGTTTCATAGATAACTGTTATTTCTTCCCCTCCTCTCGCATTCCTCATTCCATTAGTATCACACTCAACTAGCAAAATGGTGAGTAGATCTTGTTCTCCTTCAGGTTGAGCGACAAGTTAATTACGTTACTTGCGCTTGCAGGTCAAAGTAGGCATCAACGGGTAGGTTGTTGGTGGGGAACAAAAGCGAATAACTTCTAACAATGTGTATATTACCCTGTCTGTTTTCAGATTTGGTCAGTATCTTGCTCTACATGGTGTTGAATAACGTGTTTCTGACGTTTATAGGCCGTATGGGCCGTACCTTCATGCATCACGCGGTCCAGTACCAGGACATCGAAGTCGTTGCCATCAACGAGTTAGTATATCTTCGTTAGCAGCCACCTGTGTTCATCTAATCTTTCTTCCCGCTCACAGCCCCATGTTAAAGCTAGACGACATGGTTGGTTTAATTTCTGGGCGCATTAGGGGTAGCCCATATTTCATTACGACCACAGGTGATCAAGTTCAAGTCCATCCCCGTTCACGGTAACTTCGAGGGGGATGTTCATGCGGGTAGAGATGGCAAGCTCTACATAGGCAACAAGCCCATCCACGTATTCAGTCAAAGCAAGCCAGAGGACATCAACTGGGGATCGGTTGGCGCTAACTATATCATTGAGTCGAGTGTAAGTGTTTTACATACGAATTTAAGCTACATAGTCTTGAGCAAAGTTGAACAGGGGTTTTTCACCACGAGAGCCAAGTAAGCTCTGTCGAAGATTTGAGTTGATAGTGATGCTGATGACTTACTAGGGCAGCCGCCCATTTAATGGGTGGTGCCAAAAAAGTCATCATCACTGCGATATCTAATGCGCCCATGTTTATCTGTGGTGTCAACCTCGATGCGTACAAACCAGAATACACCGTTATTTCTAGCGCCTCGAGCACTACCAATTGCCTTGCCCCTATCGCCAAGGTCGTGCACGACAAATTTGGCATCGAAGAAGTCTTCATGTCCAGTATTCGTGCGGTGGACATCACTGACAATAAATCCCTCACTAACACCATCATCCCAACCTACACTGAAGCGGCAGAGGTTGTCGGAAAGATCATTCCCTCGTTGGATGACAGGTTCACGTGTGTCATCATTTTATTTCGATCTGTTGGTCTGGCCCTAAATGTCTTTGTAGTGGTCTTGAATTTCGTATTCCAGTTGTAAATGCGTCCGTCATTGACCTTGTCGTGAAGCTCAAAAATACCACAACCTACCATGGTATTACAACTGCCATGAGAGAAGCTGAAGAGGGTCCGCTCAAGGGCATATTGTTGGTTCCTGATAATGTTCTGGTGTCTACAAACTTACTCGAGCGTACCGAGTCGACTATTTTCGACCCCGGGGTTCAGTTCACGGTCTTTGACCGTTCCTTCAAGTTGGTCGCATACTATGCCAATGATTGGGGGTACTTGAAACGCGTCTGTGATTTGCTTGCATATGTGGCCAAGAAGGATGCGGAAGGGTGAGTGCCATTGGAAAAGAAATGTGTGTTGCTCAAATATTTTTACTTGTAAGTGTATAGTACTATCAGTGTGAACACGTAGAATCGCTGTTATTAATATTGCCGCAAGGAGCCAGGACTTGCTTGCAAAGTTAAACACGGTTTGATAGAGTCATACGGTTGCATATTGGACATATCCTAACTACCCTAAAGTTGCTAATGACTACAGCAGAATTTCAGCATATATTGACCTATTGATCCGTCTCTTTCTGAATCTCTTCAGCCATCATGTTCGTCAGTATTCTAGCCAGTGCTCCCGCAATTTCGCTCGCCTTTTCCCTATCGCACTCCCGCAACTTGCGCACGATGTTCGAGTCAAACTTGTCGGGGTGGAATCTAAGTATCTCTACCTTCAGTCGGTCCTTGCGCGACTTGGTCTCCATCCCTGGGCGGAGGGGGTGGAAGATGAATTCCTCCATGCTGCGGCGGGAGATATCATCGGGGGATGCGCAGCCTTGCTGAAAGGTGGGCCACGGCATCTCGCAGAGCATGACTGAAGTCAACTTCTGGCTCAGTTTGAGCTCTTGCCACTTTGCGTCGTAGAGCTGGAAAAAAGCGACGAGATCCGCTTGAGCTTTGTTGCGACGAAGTTCTTCTTGGCGCTGCCTCTCTCGCCGTTGAGCTTCTTCACGAAGGCGCTGCTCTGCTTGCTCACGGGCGCGACGTTCAGCTTCCTCCTGGGCTTTACGGAAAGCCTCTCGTTTTGCCTGGAGCTCGCGCTGCTCACGAAGACGCGCCAGTTCCTCTGCACGACGCCTAGCTTCTTCCTGTCTGCGTCTGGCCTCCTCATGTCGACGCTTTTCTTCCTCCTGACGCTGACGTTCCTCCTCCAAACGGCGCAGCTCCTCCAAACGGCGCAGCTCCTCCAAACGGCGGGATTGCTCCTCTTCCTCCTTTCTCTGCGCATTCTCTGCCAAACGGAGGGCAGCTTGGCGGTCGCGCTCCGCGTGCTCCAACTCACGTTGCGGACCCAACGTTTCAGCGCGTGCGACAACCTCTCTAGCATCTCCAAGCGTGTGCCTGCGCAGCTGATCAAGGCGGAGCTCCTCAAGCTGCTTGAGGAAAATACGATCTTCGGCGGTCATACCACCAGCTTGCATAGTCTTGAGAGCGACATTTTCGAGGTTGTTGAGAGCCGCCACTGCTTTTTGGCGCCTGAGCTTTGCTGGGTTGCAGAACCGGGGGCCTTTGCGACGGAGTCCTGGACGAGTGACTGTAAGATGGTAAGTGAAGCGCTTGTGCCAGTGTTTGCGGCGCGGGTGGATCATTTGACTGGGGAAAGCCTTGGTGGGCGCGCTCTTCTTGAAGACCTTTGGAACAGTAGCCTTCTTGGGTAGACGACCTATACGGGTGGTGGCTGAGGTGGGCTGGAAGACGTGCGGAAGGCCCTGTGTAGGAGGTGCGTTGCAGTCAAAGAATGCAGGTGCATTTGGCTCGCGGGCAGGGCTACTCGAAGGGGAGTCGACGGACGGTGAAGGATGACGCGAAAAAATGGAGGGAAGAAAGTAAGGCTTCTTCGAGGGGTTCAACATCCTGAATCCAGCAGGTGCTTGCGGGAAGAAGGGGATATGACGGTATGGCGACTTAGAGAACATATTTCTTGAAGGTGGTTGGGCGTGGACAAAGTATCTTGAGTGTTGTGTTGTGGTCTTGGAACATCGCGCTCGCATGGGAGTGCGACCTTTAACGGCTTCAGCTGTGGACAGTCTGAGAGTGAAATTGTCCATAAGTCATGCTAAAGTTGTGTGGATCAATGGATTTCCTGAGGAGTTTCGGACTCCGCGACGACGTAGTGGAGATGATAACATACTAAGTAATGTGGACGACCGATTTCGATTATCAATGGTAGCCAGAGGAAAAACTGACAAGTTACTTGTGGCCATGTAAGGTTCGCACCCCGTGGAAGCTCTTTGGCATTTCCCTTCCTTGGTAACAGTGGGCATGCCACACCTGGCCATGCCAGCCTCAGGCGTTCGCGTCAACAGTCAGTCTCGCGGTCAGCAACGTACCGACATCATGATGAAAGTTATTTACGACGTGTTAATGGTTCCAAGGCACATATACATGATGGGTTTGAAACCACTTTGTTGCAGAATCTGCTTGCGGACTCCAGTTGAGTCTCTGAAATAGCGGATCATTAGTCCACACAATCATAATAACGAAGTAGAAACTTCCTTGAAGCACGTTGATCAATCATTGGCCAAGACTTGTCCGCCATGAGTACAACACCACAATTCACGTTTCGGGTTCCCACGCTAGTCTGCTACCAACCACTGAGTCACGTCGGGCAAACGCGCCTATCAGCGCTCAGGCTGTGGTCACGCCAGGTCCGCCCAACTAACTGAGTCACAGAACCCGCATGAGCCAGCATGTGGCCGCCCCTGGTCCGGACAACTGTCCTGAAATGGTAACTCGTGCGCAGCGAAGATAAAGAGTGGACAAAGCGGCCAGCCGTGGACAAAGCCCAAAAGACTTCTTTCACCCACACTCCCGCCAAAGCACCTGCGAGGAAACGTATTTGAGTGACTGAACGAGCTTTCCAGGTTTACCAACACCCTCTACTTCTACTGAACAATTTCGCTCTCATTACACATACCCCTATCACACGTCGCGATACTCCACAATGCCATCTCGCATTCCCAATGTCACACGCCAGACCAAGGTTGGCAACGCCAACGGCTATTATCTCAGATGTCGCGATGTAGATGGCACGTCTGTCATGATCACTCAAACTGCTACTGGTCTTGGTGCTCATACGCGCTGGATCTACCCCGAGCAAGACACGAACAATAATGAAGAAACTGGCATGGATGTAGATGAGGAGGGGGACGCCACACCACCGCCGAGCACTACGACGTGCTTCCCTCAGACTCCTATGCCACAGCATGCGTTCGACGCGGGCTCTGTCCTTCGCACACCTGTAAAGAGGCCCCAGCCGCTTCAGCGCAGCCCCGAGCGCATCGGCTTCAAAGGGATCAACTTCTGGCACAACAATTCACTTGGAACTCGCACTGTCGAGCAGACTAGCTCTGGTATTCGCGTGAGATATGTATTGCAGAGGCCCGTCGGCTCCACCACGAACTTGACAAAGGAGCAAATTCTCGAACACGAGTTCCAGAGGAACCACGAGACCTTTTTGACTCAGGTGGGAAAACTACTCGGTCGCGAGGAGCAAGAACGGGTGGCAAGAGAGATGAACTCGACTTTACCGGTAGTGGATACGTCTGCTGGTGCAGGTACTGCAAGACATGTTCACTTTGCCTCGCCCGAGCCGTCTATCTTTATCGAAGAGGAAGAGGATGTATCAGAGTTTGGAGTTGGACCTACGGGTGAGAGATTGAATTCGCAAGGTCTCCCAATACTCGGAGCACATGGGACTGTCATGATCGACCCCACGTTCAAGCCTCAAGTTCGACCGACGCTGCCTGCCCCGAGGGCCTCGCAGATACAAACAGAACCTGCGGACCAAGAGAACACCAAGCACCTCGGCAGCATCACTGTCGACGGGAAGGAATGGCAGGTCTACAAAACCTTGAGGCCTAGGAAGGATGGACAACCACGGATTATCATGTCGTCTCCTATGCAACCAAGGACGCGTAAGCCTCGGAAGAGCACGGGGTCATCGCATCTAACGAGGCAGCCTACCATTTTGATTGACGTTATCTAAGGGGAGTGTTGTCTGCTCGAAACCGGTAGCTTAGGAGGGCATGCCTCATCACGAACTCACATCAGTAATATGGTCGTTATGTTCAATGTAATATTTATACATGCACTACTTACGCGCTCATCACATATAAATTGTACAGCACTGGCTGGTACCTCTATGATTATCCCTCAAAATAGGATGTATTTTTGAATGGTATATTTTGAAGACTTATTGGAGTCAGCTTCGATGCCATTGCCCTCGAGTGTACATTCATCCGATTCCGCGCTCCTCAAGTGCATCGACGCCAATCAAAACCCAAGTTAACAACGATGAGTAATGTGAGCTGCGACTCTCTCGGATATTAACTCGACAAACCAAAGAGAAACAGGGCTGTTGCAGCCTGATCTTACGTTTTACATGCCCGAGCACGAGTCGTCGTGCCTTGGCTGTGTTTTTCAATCTATCCAACATCTCAGCTAGCCCGGCGCCCGTGCATTTCACATTACGCTCGTGCAGTTGAAGGAAGGTTTTATGGATCACTGGCAGGATTGTTCGCCCCCCGGATTATCATATCAAGTGACATGTTGCTTTGCAATTATAAAGCTCAAATTAGAACTTGCGCAGTAGTGCTGTACTGCCTCATGCACTACGAGCCAAACGCTCGACAGCATTGATGCAGTGCCTGGTGATGGGGCATATGCATGGCCTCGATCGCCGAGTGCCCGAGCTGACCGCGAGTAGCCAAGAGGCAGCTGATTCAGAAGCACCTAAAATTCAAATCCTCTTGTTGAATTCTAGCTTCCCATTTGGTATAGTGTCAGCGCCCAAGTCAAACATTTCAGCCTCGTGGTGATGTTCTGGCCTAGTTTGGCCTAAAAGCCGCCCTGCCCTCAGACGGCTCTAACCTGAGCAGGGGCCCGAGTAGGGGAAATGTAATTAGTTGTATAATATCTTTGAGTTGGCCAAAAATTGAATATTGAATCTGTACGTGCCTTTTCGTGCTCCCCGTCATGATGTCATCACTGCCATATCGAAAACGGACGTTAGCGTTGAACGAACCAAAGTGCGAGACGGGTGAAAACTCGAAGCACAATGTGGCACACGGCGCGTCAGTTTGCTACCCGATCCAGGTGAAGAAAGTACTAGATAGTGTGTTTCGGACTCGGAGGGGAGTGCAATTCACTTTCAGGTCATTTTCCACCAAATTGATCGTGATCGTGATGGGCGGAGTAAAGAGTTATGTAATCCATCAAAACACACTAGTGCAAGAGCGGTAGTATCGAACGGCGCTGGACGACGGAGTCTGCGCAGATACAGGCAGGAGGAGTAATAGTTTACCTGCATTCAATGTCTGTGTCTATTAAGCAGCGGACAGAGTTTTTTTTTGCCTTGTCCTTGTTATGTAAGCAACGGAAGTCTCATAGAGCATTTCATTTAAGGTTAGGGTTATTCTGAGTTATTCTATGCATTTCCTAGCTAACGACGACATCAATTAATGTTGCCTCGTCTGATCTCATCCGTCATCCTCACCATTGTAATTAACCAACCAACCAAACCAATCAGCCAACCAACCAACCACCCAAACCAACCTCAACCTCATCTAAAATAGCCTATAAAATTATTCCCTGTTCGACCCGATCGATTTAACTCGCCAAAATCAAAAGCATTTTCCTCAGCGAGCAGTTCAACTTCGTCAACGTTCTCATCTTCTTCGGTCCTAAACTCCTGAGTTCTGCTAACAACACTATGAATCATCAATGGAATGGGAGAAACCAGCTATGTAATCTAATTAATAAAAAATATTCAATTGATGCTAACATTGACTTGACACCTCTTGGCACTCATGACAGCTTTAATAGCTTGAATCGAGGATATTGATCATTGATGGTCGGAGTCTCGAGAAGGGAATTCAAAGCTTTGCTTATTTCCTCAGGCTGCGGAACGACATACGGCATCGTACTTGCCATTATCTCATATTCAGCGACGGCCTTCTCATGCCTTCCGAATTTCTGATTTAAAGAGTCCTGCTGAAAGTCGCTTGATGTTTTATTCTCTCGTCAAGGTCAATGACACTCCTTCCTGGCCTGTCTTTCGCAGTCATCTCAGGCCTCATTGGCCTCTCCGCCTCCACAGAGCTGCGGAGAGCTGACTATACTGCGACTTGCCAGGAGATCGCTGCCGCTGCCTCTTCTGCGTCCAAAGTGTATTACATCGGTGAGTGCATTCAATACTAATTACCACAAGAGGGACTAAGCAATGCACAGGGTCACCCCAATACACCGAGGATAACGAGCATTGGGCTTCCTCTAGTTCTCAAACTTCTGCATGCTCCTTTGAGCCCGCGAACGCACAGGATGTCGGAATCGCTGTAAGTTTAATAGAATATAAAGTTTAATCCCGCTTGCTAACGAAGACTAGCTCCAATTATTGGCCAAGGACCAGACCCCATTTGCAGTGAGTCCATCAACTATTTAGCTTGCATTTTGATCGTCACACGCGGCTGTGTTCAAGGTCAAAAGCGGTGGTCATTCAGCGAATCCAGGGTTTTCATCAACCCCTGGAGTCCAAATTGCTTTGTTTTCATTTTCAGAAATCGTATACGACCCGAATGCTCAGACAGTAACTATTGGCATGGGGTTAATTTGGGATGATGTCTATTCCGAACTCGAACAATATGGCGTGACCGTTGTAGGAGCAAAGACTACTGGTGTTGGGATCGGCGGCATCGTCCTTGGAGGAGGTAGGTTCACTTGCTCGTGGAAAAATATCGGTGATTGAACGTTTTATTTCTGACCAGGATATTCATATCTCAGCAATCAGTATGGTTTGTCGGTCGACAATGTCGTATCGTTCGAGCTTGTGATGCCTAATGGCACGGTCGCGAGTATCACAAGTTCTTCGAATCCAGATCTATTCTATGGCCTTCGGGTAAGTGTCTTGACATGCAGATAGTCAGCATCTCATTTTCGGTGATTTTTTTCAGGGAGGATTCAACAATTTTGTGCGTGATGGTATTGCTTCACGGATGCCAGTGCACGTGCTGATCTGCTGCAGGGAATTGTTACCACAGTGACTATGAAGACGTACGCCCAGTCTCAAGTCTGGGTACGTACCGTACTTCTGCATTGGTGCGATACTAATGGCAATTGATTACAGGGCGGCCTTATCTCGTACACGGCGGATCAATGGGATGCAGTCAATACGGCCATAGCTAATTTTGTGTCGACAGTCACCGATCCAAAAGCCTGTTTGTACAGCACAACTGACTATGCGTCTGGGGTGGTGCGTTACGATTGATTCACGTGAGGACCATAGCCGAGTAATTGATTTCCGATAGGTAGCGATATTAACCATTCTGTTTTATGATGCGCCGACTTACCCTGATGGTATTTTCAACGAATTACTGGCAATCCCACACTCTGCTGAAGACATCTCGACGAGGGCTTATTTGAGCCTCATTCAGACTTTACCTGCGAATGCCTCAACGGGCCTAAGGTATGTCATATAGTGTTCAGTAACTGGTTTGGTTGTCTCAGTTGGAGACAGGGCTATGTTCCACTGGGTGCCTATTGAGCAATTCACGTCGTCTATGCTACAAATGGTCCAGAACCAAACGCTGGTGAGTCGCACTTTTCATCTGATCAGGGCACCACTCAGCAGAGCGTCCAGGTTTATGGCGAGCAGCTGTCGCAATCAAGCGGAGTTTTGATCTCATACGATCTCGTCCCTCTCCTTCCCTCACTCTACAGTCACTCCGACACGCCAGCTGCTTTCCCTTCTTTACGGGATTCAGGACAGGGGTACTCGTTCATTGAGGTGTATTATGGGTGGACGGATCCTAACGATGATGAGGTGATGCTCCAGGTTGGTGCAGAGAGCGCTGCCTACATGAAGCAGTTTGCCGTAGACGCTGGTCAGAACGTTGCGAACGCACTGATATACCCTAATTGTGCGCCTCCTGGCACAGCTTTGGCGGATATATATGGGGATGCTGTGTCGAGTCTGCATTCTATTAGGAGTGCCGTTGATCCAGGTAATGTGATGGGACTCACGGGAGGATGGAGATTCTAGCTGGACTATTGAATATCTGGGGAGCATCTCAATAATTATACAGTACTGGATGTGTAGGTCTTTTACGGGGGTATGGCGATAGTTATGAACTTGCATGTCATATGTAAATGCTTTGATGGATGATGCATTGATGGATGCTGACAGGTCTCTATTGCAAGGTGTTGGAATGGGTTATCAGGAATTTCATCTAAAATCGAGACGAAAGTAGGATAGAACAGATAATCATCTAATCAACCGCACTGGGGTAGCATTGGCTTTGTCAGAAAGTAGCGTCGGCGTTGTCAGGAATTCGAAGTAGCGTTGGCGGCGGGAAACCAGGATAAGCTCATACATGAAGAAATTGGGTTGTGTAACCGAAGTTCACGATCGTGGAGAGGGATTGAACCAAGTCTGCATGATCATGTGGGTGGTTGGTATGCTGAAGATTATTGTGAGCAATTCAACATGCGAATCCTGACTATGCTTCATTCCCGGGATCTGCGAGATACTAAGTACTAGAGTAACTGCCCATCAATATTCAATCAGCGTCGATCGGACCCATAGTATCGGACCTATGATTGTCTACTTGGCATCCAGTTTCTGCTTCTCCCTCTCAACACTGGCTTCTCTCCAGCTCCTGCCTTTGTACAACACCAGCAGAATCATGCACTGAACGACGACCATCAGACCTGCCCAGAGAGTATACAGACCACCGTCGCCAATTGTGTCCTAAACTAACCTCAGATCTGGCCTTCTGCGAACTGCTATGACCTTGACTCACTTGTAAAGGAACCGCAATCTCGGCGGCGACAAAAGCAAACAGACCACGGACAAAACTATTCGTTGCTACTGCCATGGATGAGCGACCAGTGTTTGCATCGACAAGGTACGCCAGTATGCTTGTGTAGGTCCATCTATCGTGGATGAGAGCAAAATACAATATAAAACGGAGTGAACATACACGGATAGAAATCCAGCGAGGAACAGCATCACACACACAGCGGCAATACTGACTCGTTCTTGGCACACCCAGGCGTATCCAATCACAGAAAGAGGTGACCATAACATGACGATTTTCGTGCTCTCGAGGCGCATCTGCATGGATTTGCATCAGCCACATGCTGAGCTAGGGTTAGTGGTTCAATGTTCACCTCTGGAAAGCTGACCCCTCCGTTTGCGGCCTTTAGCCGAGCAAGTGTCCGATCGGACCAACGACCACCCAATATGCTGCCAGTTACGCTGCCTGGGATAAGTAGATGCATCAGGCAAGTGTTACCAATTTGCTTATAATTCCCTCACCAACACCATACGCAAGCAAAACAAGGCCAGTCTTCAATGCATCATAATCATAATACATCGACAATGTTCTTGCGCATGTATACGCAATACTAAAGCTAAACCCAAGTATTAAGCCTGGCGCAAGAGGGCATAAAAATAGGTTTCAGCAAGAAATGAGAGCACGCACCTGATGTTATCATGATAACAAGGTTGTTCTTGCGGCTGACGATCAAGAGGTATGCAGGGAAAGGGTTGATATCAGCCATAGACAGTTTTACATCTTTAATGGCCGATGCTGGAATAACCATTCGCTGTGCTTCGATATCTTTCGAAGTCGTCTGATTTTCTCTGCCCACTTCTGACTTCGAAATATCTCGCGACTCGTCCTTCGCTTCCGACGACTGCTGCTCTTGGAGCCTCGAATTCAATGCGTTCTGGTAAGTCACACTCCTCTCCTTCCTGAAGGTGTCCTTGAACAAGAAAAGGAGTGCCAAAAAGATTATGCCTCCCCAGATGGCCAAGAACCAGAAAATTGCCCGCCAGTTGAGGCCCTGTGTGAGTGCACCACCAAATATTGGTCCTAATGAGGGACCGAGGAGAGGTGCAGAGTAGTAGACACCCATCATTGTACCTCGTTGATGTGGCTCGTATATATCGGCCAGAGTGGCAGTTCCGATAGCGAAAACTGCGCTTGACCTACTCCAAGTGAGCACGGTCACGAGGATCGAGGAACTGTCCTACCCTGCGCCTTGCACAATTCGCATCCCAATCACCAAACCAATAGTTCTTGACATGGCCACGATTGAAGATCCAATTATAAAAAGTGCAATGGATAGAAGGTACACAAGCTGGACTCAGTCAAATTAGTAAACGACACTCTAAAGGTAACTATAAATACAAACCTTGCGGCCCTTTATCTCGCTAATCGCACTCCAAACGACAGGGAAAGTGCCTTGAGCGAGAATGAACAGTGACAAACTCAGACTGATATCTCCACTGCTGGCGTGTAGCTGTTGCTCGATTTGAGCATTGGCAGCTGTTTCCTGACTGTTCAACCGATATTGGATATAATAGTATCACGGACGCAACTTACGGTTTTGTATGTTCGCCGCCAAACCCGCAAACATCGTGGCTCCAGATATAATGAACAATATAGTGGTCTGTAGTTGTGTTCAATCAACTCCTACTTACATAGTAAGCCAGAAGGACTTACCTTCTTCGTGTTTAACCATGTTCGAGGGTCGTCATCAACCACTGCATGTTCTATGTCAAGCTTAATGGGCTTATTTGACAATATTGAACTGGGCGAGTGCGTCTGAGTATTAGTATGAAATTCCACATCCCGGACCTCTATAGGTGACAAGTTCGTACTCTGGCTTTCTGTCATGGGCGTAAAATGTCCGATGCACGAGTTGAAGATTATACGACAGTGTATGATTTTATAGATAGTTCATGGATAACGCGAGCGCCAGAAAGCGAACATTGTTTTGCCAGTGCCGATGATAAGAACATGCTGGATGGAAGGACTCCACTAACTATAGTGTGTCGGAAAATGTGGCCGGTGGGGTGGCATGACTATAGAAGCTCAACATGGGCGGCGGCCATTGTCTTCATTTCAGATGGCCGCTGACCGAGGAAGGCCCCCCCCCGAAGTCAAACGACCTGGTTAAGTTATTAAGATTTATATTTTGGATTGTCATCATCTAGAGCTTGTCTTACCATGGAATTTCGGATGCCCGGTGAATGGGAGGTGGAGTCAATCTAATAATAGGAAGAGAACTGTGGCTTACGTAAACCGGAAGTTGTGCCGTTTCACATTCACACCTTCGTCTCTTGTCATCGTCGGCAACGGTGAGCACACTGATGGCATCACCACCCAAACCTTGGGAGCGAGGAACAGTGACATCAGCCCCAGCAACCATCACCGCCGTAGCATCTAGTACGCCGAGCTTATCTTCTTCAGAACCACCTTCAGTACCTGCACGTCCCCCAGCTCTCTCCAACCCATCTGCATCTACCCTCGCGCCCTTCAGTTCTTTACAGCCATCATATAACACCCCATATTCGCCGTACTCTCGCCTTGGGTCCACGTACTCACCATATGGCTCAAGTATGTACGGTGGCTATGGCGGAATGGGCAGCAGTTATGGTACTGGGTACGGCGGATATGGCATGAATAACATGAATAGCATGTACGGTGCCATGCCAGGAATGCCCGGAATGCCCGGAATGGGCATGTACCCTGGTATGGATCCCAACAATCCTTCCTTTTCGCAGACTCTCGAAGCCACGACCCAACACACCTTTTCCCTCCTCCATTCCATCGTCCAGACTTTCTCGGGCGTAGCACAAATGCTCGAGTCCACATTCATGGCGACGCACAGCTCATTTTTCGCAATGGTCGGCGTCGTCGAGCAGTTCAGCCATCTTCGCAATGCCCTGGGCAGTGTATTAAGCCTCTTTGGTCTTTTACGGTGGATGAAGGAGCTCATTACGGGCCGCTCCAGCTCTACCGGCATCCAGGGTGAATTCAGAGAGTTCATCAGCGGCAAGCCCGTCCAGGGCCCAATGGGTCCTCCTCCTATCAAGCCTAGCCGAAAGCCTATTATAATATTTTTACTCGCTATTTTCGGCGTCCCATACGCCATGACGAAGCTCGTAAAAATCCTCAATGAGCGTGCGATGCAACAGCAACAAGCACAAATTGGTCCCGGTGGTTCACTAGGTCCCCTTGATCCGTCGACACTTACTTTTGCACGCGCGTTGTATACATTCACACCTTCATCTCCATCTGAGCTTGCGCTCAAGGAGAATGAGATCGTCGCTATCATGGGAAAGCTGGATCCTAGCACCGGTGTGGAGGTAGATCCACGGTTAGAAGTGGAGAGCGAATGGTGGAAAGGTCGGACGCGCGAGGGTCGCGAAGGCTGGTTCCCGAAAAAATGGGTTGAGGTTCTCGAGCGGAGGAAGCCTGCGGAAGAGGACAAGAAGGCCGTTTGAGTGTCGGGTTCGCTTTTCTTACACTATCTTACTTTTTTGATTTCGATCAACGCTTTTTGGTTGTTCTACATAGAGACCCAAATGTACTCATAGTATACTTCAAAGATATGCGGTTTCGTGACCATGGTACCTGAAGGAACGGGAGTACTGAGAACTTTGGATCCAGAGAAAAGACAGAAGCCGCCATGGTGACCGAACACAACAGTCTAGTTATCCATCTCATAAATGCCGCTGTTAACTAAATGATCGAAGTATGCGCATGTATCATGTACGAATGTCGATAGGGGAGGAGGGCATACGTGGATCAAACAGCCCCCATGCCTGCAGTCTTTTGACGAAACTTCAATATGAACTGCATGGATATGAGCAAAATGGTTCCGCAAGTCGCGATGCTCTAAATAGCTTGTCAACCAGAAAATAAAAACACCGCTTTAGGTGATCCACTCACCCCAGCTAAGACAGCAGGCCTCCACCAGATGTAATACGAGGTCAGGACAGCTCCACAAATCGGAGCGCCTAAGCCGAAGGTAAGTGACGATCGAGAACAGCCAGCGGCACACATGCCAAAGAGTGATCCAATGCCTGTGGACGCAGGTCAGGACGCGACCCGTCGGATTTAAATCCACGGACTTGCCAGACATTGTGAACGATATTCCAATTCGAACACTTGAACGACTTGTCAGCGTGAACCAAAGCCATGCGTCGAGTAATTACCCAATATCTAAGTCTTCGGGGGTCAGATATGATATCAACGGGGCAATTAATGCTATGACTGAGTTGACACTTGGTGAGTGTGGGAGGTGTGTCAAGAGCCTACGCACAGCCTCCAGAAAAATATCCATAGCTGATACCTATCAGTGCCGCGCTGGTCACCGATCGCAAGCCAATCATTGAAAATACTATAGCGGATGATATGACCGAGCAGCCGACGACCGTATTCGGGATGTCCACGTAGGCGGAGACAACGCCAGCGGTAAGTCTTCCCATCAAAGAACCAGTATGGAAGATTGTGAGCTGTAAAGCTAGTACTGAGTAACTCCTTGTCAACTGGTCTCAGGGACGCGCACCGAATAAAACGTAAATCCTTCGCTTAGACCGTGCAAACGAGAGTCTAGTTGGAGATAAAATAACACGAAAAACAATCCGACTTCGAAAGTGGCCATCCTAGGCAGTGGAAACTGTCTGAAGGTTCATGCCATCAAGTGTTGATTCACTCACCCTAAACACGCACAAACATAAGGACGATCTCTCCACGAGTTTTGTAAAACACGAGTGTAACTAATGGCCTTGGGTTGCGGTGGAAGCCGTGTGTGCATCAAGAAATATGCTATGAGAAGCAGACCGCTAATCATGCCCGCACTAACACGGACACCATTTGCAAAGCCAAGTTCATTGATGAGGTTGTTGAGCATAATTGGTTGCAAGATTGCACCTATCGACGGCCCTGTAATGACGAGTGCCATCACGAGAGTTCTACGTCGCTGGAAGTGATGAGATACCACAGCGACCGAGGGGACATTTGTAAGGCCTATTGCAACCCCGGAACCGATACCTTGAAAAAGGAAGATCTAACACTACTGTCAATTGAGTTATACAGTGACAAAAACCAGACTTGCTTGATAATACCCATTCGGCTTCGCTAGTGACAGCATAAAGAGGGAGAGACACTGGAGAAGACAGCCGACTTTCATCACGTGATAGCTGGATGTACGATCAGGGACACTTTTATGTGAACTGCCTGAATACATACAATATGCCCCGGTCAAGCAACCTTCCTGACACGAGACCGACTGAGAATATCAACAATGCATTAACAGCTCCTATCCAGCTATACCATTCTAAGTCAGAAACACAAAACAGGCCAAGTCTAAAGCTCACTGACGCGATTGCAGATGGTGTATAATCTGTCAGATAAGTTCGAGCATAAAAGTCTGTGTATCATGATGATCAACTCGTTCTGCAAAACAACCCACCGGACATTACCTTGAAAGACGCCGTAGGAGGTGGTAAATCTGGAACGCGATTAGCGAAAACGGACCATCAATGCTTAATTGATTTTACCCAGCACCACAGAATTGTATCAAAAAACTTGTCGATGTTTGAATGATGAGTATGCAACGATAGGTATTCAAACACTTACGCTCCTAGGGCTGTGCCCCAAGCTGTTACGCCACCCTCGGGAAAATCTGACGGGTCTAAGTGGTCGGCATCACCTGGATCGCCAGTGCTTTTGACCCGTTGCAAAGTGCTTTGGGAAGCTTGCGCTGTAGTTTCATTCCCAGTGGGGAGAGGTGTAGACATGGACAACAGAGATGAAGGTGAGGGATGGTATGCACACCCGGTACTGGAGCATCATGAATTATTTGAGAGGAGCCAGTGAAACCCTAAGGCAGCAACCCTTGAACCCGTACCCTCCAAACCCAGAGTCAGCATCATGGAACCGCGGTGTTACCCGTAAAATTTAATTACCATCATGATCATTCCAGCTTCCGAGTGATGGGGAAGTACCATGCAGACGTGTCAGGTATCGTTGGAACCAGCTCCAAGTTCTTCGAAGGAGGACAATGTAAATAGGGAAGATCAAATATCCCGATCAGGTGCGACATTGTAACGGAACCCCGCGTTCACATGCGTTGACAATGCGGGGTAGTCGCGTATATGACTCGGACTTCCGAAAGGATGGACGACAGCCTAGTGAGCACATGTTTTGGTGTCTTCTAGCGATCGTCCCAGAGCCCAAACCGTAACCGGAGCCATATGTATGACATCATGTAGCTAACTAGCTCGGGACCGGGGATCGCTTGGTGCTACATATGATTCGGATAAGTGAAAGATGTTGAGTTGCGCAAACTGGCCAAATACACTTGCTTCGAATTCAACTTGATAACCAGACTTCTACACCACGATGGAAAAGTATCATATCACGAGGCCCTTTCACGTATCTGATCGAAGTATGCATATGTAGCATATACGGATCTCGATAGGGGAGGAGGGCATACGTGGATCAAACAGCCCCCATGCCTGCAGTCTTTTGACGAAACTTCAATATGAACTGCATGGATATGAGCAAAATGGTTCCGCAAGTCGCGATGCTCTAAATAGCTTGTCAACCAGAAAACAAAAACGCCACCTCACATGATCCACTCACCCCAGCTAAGACAGCAGGCCTCCACCAGATGTAATGCGAGGTCAGGACAACTCCACAAATCGGAGCGCCTAAGCCGAAGGTAAGTGACGATCGAGAACAGCCAGCGGCACACATGCCAAAGAGTGATCCAATGCCTGTGGACGCAGGTCAGGATGTGACTCGTCGGATTTAAATCCACGGACTTGCCAGACATTGTGAACGATATTCCAATTCGAACACTTGAACGACTTGTCAGCGTGAACCAAAGCCATGCGTCGAGTAATTACCCAATATCTAAGTCTTCGGGGGTCAGATATGATATCAACGGGGCAATTAATGCTATGACTGAGTTGACACTTGGTGAGTGTCAAGAGCCTACGCACAACCTCCAAAAAATAATCATAGCTAATACCCATCAGTGCCACGCCGGCCACTGATCGCAAGCCAATAATTGAAAATACTACAGCGGATGATATGAACGAGCAGCCGACGACCGCATTCGGGATGCTCACGTAGGCGGAGACAACGCCAGCGGTAAGTCTTCCCATCAAAGAACTAGTATGGAAGATTGTGAGCTGTGAAGCTAGTACTGAGTAACTCCTTGTCAACTGGTCTCAGGAACGCGCATCGAATAAAACGTAAATCCCTCGCTTAGACCGTGCAAACAGGAGTCGGAGATAAAATGACATGAAAAACAATCTGACTTCGAAAGCAGCCATCCTAGTCGGCGGAAACTGTCTGAAGGTTCATGCCATCAAGTGTTGACTCACTCACCCTAAACACGCACAAACACAAGGACGGTCTCTCCACGAGTTATGTAAAACACGATGTAGCTCATGACCTCGAGAAACGGTGGAAGCCTTGTGTGCATCAGGAGATATGCTATGAGGACCGTTAATCATGCCCGCACTAACACGGACACCATTTGCAAAGCCAAGTCCTCCATTGATGAGGTTGTTGAGCATAATTGGTTGCAAGATTAAACCCATCGACGGCCTGTAACGACGAGTGCCATCACGAGAGTTCTACGTCGCTGGAAGTGATGAGATACCACAGCGATCGAGGGAACATTCGTAAGGCCTATTGCCAGTGCAACCCCGGAACCGATACCTTGAGAAAGGAAGATCTAACATTGAGTTATATAGTGATGGAAACTAGGGTTGCTTGATAATACCCATTCGGTTTCGCTAGTGACAGCATAAAGAGGGAGAGACACTGGAGGACTAGGGCTCGGCGTTGCCGACTTTCACCTTGCTCCGTCCTGCACAAACAATGACAAATTTCAGCCGGGAAGATGCAGGTAGTAGTTTTCTCAACCTCCTTACGATCGAGCACTTGGAGACATACATGATAATGCGGCGATACAAGTTACGCTAAGATTCTGTCAGTCATTTTGGTGACAAGTTGTGGCTAAAGACTTGGTAGAGGCTTCTACAAAGGTCAAAAATTGAGAGCACCACAGTAGCACTAAAGAGCGACAAACAGAACTCGTTTACCGTGAAAAACCCGGACGTATACATGTACAAATAAAACGTCGTTGTGTTTGGATCCTGGTTGGATGACTGAAACCAAACTGAAACAGCGTGAAGCTTTGGGATGAATGAATAAGGAAATATTATGTAATCACATAAGTTTTAACATGACAACCTGACCTTGCGGAGCAAGGTGATACAGCCGATTTTTATCACGTGATAGCTAGATGTATGATCAGGCCCATCAGGTACACTTTTATATGAACTGCCTGGTTCAACACATACAATGCGCCCCGGTCAAGCAACCTCCCTGACACGAGACTGACTGAGAATGTCAATAATACATTAATACCTCCTATCCAGCTATTCCTTTGTAAGTCAGAACCACAGTAACAAAACGGGCCAAGTCTAAACCTCACTAACGCGATTGCAGATGGTGTAGAATTTGTCAGATAAGTTCGAGCATAATAGTCTGTGTATCATGATGATCAGCTCATTCTGTAAAACAACCCACCGGACCTTACCCTGGAAGACGTCATAGGAGCTGGAATATCTGGAACGCGATGAACGAAAATGGACCATAAATGCTGAATCAATTTTACCCGGCACCACAGAATTGTATCAAAAAACTTGACGATGTTTTAATGATGGTATGCAGCGTATATAGGCATTCAAACACTGACGCTCCTCGCGCTGTGCCCCAAGCTGTTACGCCCCCCTTGGGAAAATCTGACGGATCCAAGTGGTCGGCATGACTGGGATCGCCAGTGCTTTTGACGCGTTGCAAAGCGCTTTTGGAAGCTTGTGTTGCGGTTTCATTTCCAGTGGGGAGAGGTGTAGACATGGACGACAGAGATGAAGAAGGTAGGTGGTGGTATACACACCCGGTACCGCAACATCATGGAGAAGCCAGTGAAACTTAGTAAGGCAGCAACCCTTGAGCTTGGACCTGTACCCTCCAAACCCGTCAGCATCATGATAGAACTGCGATGCCCGTCCAAATGGACACCATCGTTCCAGCTTCCGAGTGATGGGGTAGCACCGTACAGACGTGTCAAGTATCGTTGGGACCAGCTCTAAGTTCTTCGAAGGAGGACAATGTGAATAGGGAGGATCAAATAACCCGATCAGGCGCGACTTTGTAGCGGAACCCCGCGTTCACATGCGTGGACAGTGCGGGGTAGTCGCGTATGTGACTCGGACTTCCAGCTTCCAGGACGGACGACAGCCTAGTGAGCCATTTCTTGGTGTCTCGTGTGTCTTTGTCGGAAATTTCCTAAAGTGGTTGCAATGAGGTATTCTTGCAACGAATTTGCCAGGAATCTTGCTATTTTTCAATGTATTGCAATAATATGGCAACCACATTGCAACGTGCCGTACCATTGCCATACCATTGCAAGACCGTTGCAATCTGTTGCAATGCACATTTCTATGGCGATTTCAAGGACGACTCTATTATTTAAACCCATTTCACAGGCCATTTTGCCTTTAAACCTTGAAATGCCTTACAAGGCGTTGAAATCCAAATTAGGAATTTCCGACATTCTAGCGATTGTCCCAGAGCCCAAGCCACAACCGGAGCCTATGATGCTATGTAGCCGCTAACTAGCTCGGGACCGGGGATCGCTCGGTGCACCTACATACGATAAGTGAAAAATGTTGAGTTACGCAAAGTGGCTGATATTAGTAGTACACGTGCTTCGAATTCAACCTTGATAACCAGACTTCCATACCACGTATCATAGCACGAGGCCCTTTCACGTATCCCCTCAACGTGTGTTAGAACACCTTGTTAACGTACCAGTGTGACTCCGTAGCTATGTAATGCATGCATGGTCTGTTACTAAACCCCGCGTCCCCTCGTTTCCTCCCCTCGACTCGCTCATTCACAGAAAACCACAAGGACCAAAACGACGATGCAAATTGATAGACGACAGATACATAAAACTGGACAACGACCATTATTTCAACAGAACAAACTACTACGATAAAAGCAAGGCCCAACCAGTAAGCCGCGAAAACAAAAAACAATATAGCAAAAAAAAAACTATGAAACAAGTGACCACAGCATTAGTGTAAAATAAGTCCGTCTTCGTCTTCCTGGTGATGAAATTACAAGTGTCTAGCTGAGCCTGAGCTTTGGCCTAGGCGCGAGGCCCAGTTCTCCATTTCCATTTTGGCCTTTGGCCATTGGGCCGTTCGAGCACTGGACGCACGGGTTGTTTCTATCTTGGTCTCGATCGCGGGTGCTGATTTTTTCTTTCCTTTCCCTTGCTCCCAGATACTCGTGGTTGGGTCGTTGGCGGGTTTTTTGTTGGAAGCGGCGGGGGTGTTTTTCACAGGAACATGAGCGTGTGCATGGGCATGAGTATGGACGTTCTCTTGCGGTTCAGGAGCTTCAAAGCCAGCGATCTCGCCTCCGCTGATGGCGTATTGCATCCAGAGAGCGCTCTCCATGCCTTCGCCTGAATCTTCGTCGCCACTCTCTTCGGCGTCCATTGATGGCGTCCATAGCATGTGTGGGGCGGATTCGTCTGCGGCTTGTGAGATGGGCTGACCCTTGGCGAGGTTGCTCCAGTAGGAAGATCCCCATCCGTCGCTTTCTGCTTCACCGGTGGTATCTGGTATGGCAGACGCGGGTTGGATCTGGTCCCATTCCTCCTCCCCTTCTTCCTCTTCTTCCTCCTCCTCGTCCTCCTCCTCACTGACATCTTGGACCAAAGCAGACTTCGAAGAAGATTGAGCACCACGACGGGCCTCTGGCTGCGTCTCCAGCTGCGGTGCCACCTTCTTCGCCTGCTTGCTCGACGACAACGCACCCTTGGGCCCAACACCCCAAGTCATATCAGCTTCTTCATCAGGCTCTTCAGTGACAGTGACCTTGGTTTTCTTGGTCGCCCATCCACCACTCGGCGCGGTCCACGTCTGGTAGGGGTCTTCCATGGATTCCACTGGTATAACCGGAGCTTGAGCTTTGCCTTTCTTCGCTGGCGCGGTCCACGTCTGGAAGGGGTCTTCCGTGGGTTCTGCAGGTATGATCGGGGCTTGGGCTTTGCCTTTCTTCACCGGCGCAGTCCACGTCTGGAAAGGATCTTCCATGGGTTCTGCGGGTACCATCGGAGCTTTGCCTTTCTTCCCCGCTGCCGCCGAACCCCAACCGCTAGCGGAACCCCAGCTGGGAACAGAGATCACAGGAGGAGCAGGCTCGACCACCTCTTCGATGACGACTGCAGCCTTGCCCTTCTTAGCAGCTGGCACAGGCGCAGGCGTAGTAGCCCGTGCAGTCTTAGTGTTCCACGCAGAGAACAACGGATCAGCATCTTCATCCGGCTCCTCCTCAATCATGACAGACTTGGAAGACACAGAAGCCTTTGCGCTCTTCGCACCCCAAACTGGAGGAGGCTCCGCATCCGCATCGGGCTCTTGGTTGAAAGTGACGGTTTTGGGCTGTTGGGTGACGCCTGGCGTCTTTTTGCCCTTTTTGCCCTTTGCGGTGGGAGGTGCGGGTGGTTCGGCAGGCTCGTCCTGCGAGCTTGAGCTTTCTGTCTTTTTGAGAGCGCTAGGTCGGCTGGATGCGATGGCAGAGATAGGCTGTTTGCCTTTCGCGAAGCTCGCAGCTTCAGCTTGATCCTTCAAGAAGGCAGCTTCGTCAAAGCCGGGGATGACATGAGCGCTGGCAGACTTCTTGAGTATGCTGGGAGGATCAGGCTTTGTAGGTAAGCTGCCCGTGGAGAGGTTCTCCTTTTGGCTGGCGAGTTTAGGAGCGTGAGTCGTCCATCCTGCCTGCGTGGCGGGAGGGATCTTCGAAGACGAGGCGCTCGCGTTGAAGCGGGTCTGATTCATCGCCTTCTGAGCGGCAGCCTGCTGCAGGATCCTATGTTCCTGCAACCTCCGATCGCGTTCCTGATCACACAACTTCTTCCTCTCAAGCTCCTTAGACTCGCGAAGCGAGAGCATGTTCTCCTCGTGTTCATGCAATGTAAGCAGTCTGCTCTCTCTGGAGCAAGTGCTATTGTTGCTCTCGAGCAGCCTCGCGAGCTCGATCTCGATAGCAGATGCCTTTGCGTGAAATTGCTGGATCATCTCAATCCGCACATCCATCTTGAACTCGAGGAAATCGGCGGCCATTTTCGCTTTGAGAAGCTCTTCATCGATCGGCTCGGCTTCCTCTTCGGCGATAACAGGCCCGATGTAGCGTTTGCCTGGGAGAAGAGTGTGGGTGGCAGATAGGGGGGATATTTTGGTTAGTGGGCTGAGGGGGGGAGTGGGAGGAGAAGAGGGGAGGAGATGCGGATGAAGCTGCGGATGCTTGCCGGGAGATGTTATCCGTTGCGCGATTTCTGTTGGTGGATTGGGATTGGGAGGCGCTTGGGGGGACTGCTAAGCCATGCTTCGGAAGCCCAGCCTTGGAAGCCGAAGACTGCGCTGCTTTGGCTGTGGTCAGCTGGTGCGCGACCTGTGTTTAGGTTGTTGAGCGTTGCCAAGTTGTCCTGGGCAGTGACATGTCAGGGCGACACGTCATGATAACAAATCCGAGACATACCATAGCAAGCTCCGGCAGTTTTCTGGCTTGCTTTGCGGGGGAAATCGTATCTGTGAAGAAGGAAGAGGGGATTGACGAGCTGGAAATTGGCTGTAATGGGCGTTGGTGGCGATTGACGGGTTGTGAAGAAAGGAGAAGAATCCCCGAGTTGGGGTTCTTCAGCCGCCAACGCCACCGACTCGTCTATTTCATTGGAGTCGAAGGGGGTGGAGCCCTCGTCTTCTTCGTTATCTTCATAAAAGGCATTGAAGACGTCGATGACAGATTGCTGTTCTTCCTGTGTGATATCTGTCCAATCGTCTACTCGGAGCTGCACAGCAGCGAGACGACTGTTCCACTCTTCATGAGCGGGTTCAGCAAGACGTGTTGTGATCTCGGAGAGTCTTTTCTCCATCTCTACGTGACGAGGGTTTTGTTGAATTCTAGAGGATGATTTCTTGTATTTCGCGTCGAGCTCTTTGGTGAGTTGGTCTACGAGTTTTTTCTTCTCCGGCTCGTACCACGTTGAGATAAAATTTAGCCATTCCTTGCGGACTTTGGCTGAAGGGGATTCAACGGGTGGAGGCGGCGGAGGGGGTGGGGGAGGGGGCGCAGCTTGTTTGACAGCTGGAGTTGCTGTAGGTTTAGGTTGAGCAGGGGGAGCTGCTGGCTTTGCAGGCGCCGGAGCGCTCTTTGCTGCTGTTCGTCGTTTTGGAGGCATTGATAGAGTAGACGAAAGATGAATTGATGATTTTTTATGTTTAGGTAGGAGAAGTATATGGTTCGATTAGTGACTCGTGCGGCATGGAGCGCTGAGGGATGGCAATTCCCAAATTTCCTGAAAAAGACGATATCGGGTTTAGGATTGGTCCATGATAGGAATATAGAAAGCAGAAGATCAGGGAAGATACGGCTATCCGGAAATTTAAGGGATTAGCTGCGGTAGATATGCATGTGGTTTCTGGGATGGTTAGTTTGTGTATAATGAACTGGATTATTGATGGACTTACGATTGGCGGTGTTTGGTATATAATTTTTTAGAAGACAAAGGAGAGTGAGAAGAGGTTCGATCTGAACTTCTGCCTCGTGTTTACCTCGAGGCGGTCTCATTTAGATCAACTAATCTCGTAATCAGGTGATCTCTCTCTAACGCCGAGCACAACGAAGCTAGTCACCGCAGTTGCCCTACTACACCCATTAGTGGCGGCCTAGTTTAAAACATTACTAGTAGTACTGCTATGATCTATCTACCCTGATCACTATGGCCTCCGATTTACAACTATCCCTGAGAAGTCATTCAAAGGAGGAAACTAGTCAGATTTCGCTCCCATCATTGAGAGTAATCCCACCATTTCGGAATTCACTTACTAACCGCGACCCTCCTGAATCGTGTTAGCTTGCAAGTTGCAATCCGCTGTCACGGGGATATTTAGTAATTCACTTGCCCTTTCTCGTATTCTTTACCCGCTGGATGAGCGTCAATCACTCTGTGACTCGTTGACTCGTTGGCACAAAAAAAAAATTAGAGCCTTGTCCTCGGAACAACCTCAGCAAGTCACAGGTAAACACGATTTTTTGTACGTTCTTCTTCAACCATCACTCGCCTGGGCATACATTGTACAAGTGAATAGGAGACCATATCCTTTGCTTGTTATTCACTTTTCCAACGTATCCCCTCAAGCGATGACTCACTCGGTGACCTCCCCGCCAGCCTCGTTTTCACGCAAGAACATCACTTTTACATCATCCCGACCTTCAAGTGTGTTGACAACAGTGCATACAATCGCTATCAATGCTCACCTTGTTCCTTTTGTGAGTCTAAGCTTCGCGGGAGTTTATCAGACTTCGAAGTAAGAAGTGCCGAGAGAAAAAAAGATGCAACGATAATAAGCGTGTGGGGTGCCTTGGATACTGCTACTAATTGTGGTCACTTCATCGAGCTCGACTCGGACTCTAGCCTAGTGCTGCACTCTGCAGTTTCGACATCATCGGCTTAACCGTTCCTAACGCCAGTTTCTACGTTCTACATACTCACGGGGTAAGCAAGTTGCCTTTCGTTTTCAGATCAGACGATCTAAACGTACATACTCTTATAATCGCAATCAGTTCAACCTTCATGTCTGGTAAATCACTGATCATCATCTGCACTCATCAACCTTGTACTACCCTTCTTTTCTATCTATCAGCCTCATCGTGAATGCTCCTGGTCCTCTACCGGCTGCGTAAGTCCGTCCGCCTATATTATATCCAGACTTCCCCAACGCGTGTCTTAACACGAGGCACAAATCACATCACAGGCTCGTCGCAATCACACTTAGCCGTCTTCTAACAGAGTGTTCGAGGTCATCCCTACCCCACCTCATTTCCAACTCCATTTCACTATTCCCCCCAAACGGCCAAAGTTCACTTTCTTCGAGTGCGTAGTCAAAGCTATCCTATCCTATCATACTTCGCTGATCTATCTCTATCTTTATAGTTCTGCCCTGACACGTCATGACGACCTTATTTCAATCTACAACTGAATCCCCTACCAATCCATCAGCCGCTGATTTCGAGCCTGACGAACAATGGAAGAGTCGCCTCAAAGTCAATATCGAGAACAACTTGCGTTCAATGGTCGACGAAGCTAAACAGAACTTAAATGACACCCTCAAGAGAGCCCCAGTCAGCGCTCTCGAACGCGAACGCTTGACCGAGGAACACCTCGCTACCATGAAGAACATCCGTAATCTTGCCGAGGAACAATTCCGTATCGCCCTCGAACGTGAACGCCAAGAACGCCGCTGGGCCGCTGGTCAAGTCTTAGATCAGGGATGGTCAGACGAAATGGCAAAGGAACAACAAGCCATCTTGGACAAGATTGAAAGAGAACGCAAAGATAAAGATAAAGCTGCTGTTCATTCTTCTTCTTCATCTCAGCCTATCGCAGATCTTTCAATATCCCGTTCTAGCCGCAGTCGTTCTCCAGAACGTATTTGGACCCCGCAAGAACGTACGGAACTCGAGCACGAGGCAGATTACTTCCACAGTCGGGAGTTTGAGGAAGACCACGTACCACCACCACCTCGCGATACCGGCAAGGCTCGTGCCGTGTCTGTTAGTAGCGTAGTCGGATCATACAGGCCCCCCACCACGTTGGATACAACAGACAGAAGTTTTGAGCGCCCAAAGCTTTCTCCTACCATCGACGAACTAGACGACATGCCTAGATCTGCTCGTTCACCTACGGATGCTCAGGACAGCATCAGACGCGGAAGCCTTCGTCGCAAAGCTAGCATTTCTATCAGACAACTCCCGGAATTCTGGGTTCCTTCTATCACGCCTGAACAGGATGCTCAGATGTCTCGTACGTACAGTATGGCGCGTCGTGGGAGCACCGCGAGCACCTCTTCCTATCGGGCACCATCCGTGCTCAACATCCCGTTTTCATCCGAACCACACGACATGATGCCCAGTGCGATAGAGAGCAATAGAGAACGTATGATGGAAAGAGAGAGAGAACGTATGTCATCTGTGGATCTGGAATGGATCCCTATGGATAGAGCGAAAGATAGAGAGCGAACGACATCGTACACTTATGCTGAAGCTCGAGCTGGCATCACAACTACTCCTCAGAGGCTAGACGACCGTTATCCACCGCCCTTATCCTCAGTCGCACCCATCATAAACTCCGCAATCCCGTATTCTCGCTCCATAGAGAGCCCAAGCTCCACAGTCCCCATCGCATACGCCCGCCCAGTAGAAAGCCCAAGTTCCATCGCATACACCCGCCCAGCAGACAGCCCAAGTTCCACCGTATACACCCGCTCAGACAACACCCGCCCCCCACCCTCAGCCAGCAGACCCATCGCAACCAAGAAATCCCTCACATTCGATGACGGCGGGTTCCAGTCCAGCCCAAGTCCCAAAGGCTGGACCGGCCCCTCCCGCTCGCCCTACGAAACCCGCTACGAAACCTCACGCTCTCCCCCAAACCCCAGAAGAAATCCCACGGAGTTGGCAATCTTCCAACTTGGGTTTGCGCGCGAGGGTGTCGTCGCAGGATATGCGCTATGGGTATAATAATGCGGGCGAGAGCGGGTATTATTCTGCGAGGCCTGTTCACTACGCATCATGAGGTGGAGTATGAGCATGATGTGGATCTTGATGTTGATTGGCGAGAGTACGATGAGCGTCATATGCGTCAGAGGGAGGATAGTGTTAGTTTGAGGAGGAGGGAGGAGGAGGTTGCTCGGCGTGAGCAGGAACTGAGGAGGAGGGAGGAGGATGCGAGACGGGAGGAGGAGGCTAAGCTGAAGGAGGAGGAGCTTAAGCGCAAGGAGGAGGAAACTAAACGCAAAGAGGAAGAAACTACACGCAAGGAGGAGGAAACTAGGCGGAGGGAGGATGAAATCAGACGCAAGGAGGTGGAAGCTAGGCGGAGGCAGGAAGAGGCCGATCGCAAAGAGCTCGAGGTCCGGAGAATGGAGGAGGAAGCGAGGAGGAAGGAAGAGGAAACCAAACGAAAGGAAGATGAAATCCAGCGGAAGGAGATGCTTGCGAGGAAGAAAGAGGAGGAAGTCAGGAGACAAGAAGCCCAGGCCAGGAAACGGGCGGACGACCTCCGAAGACAGGAAGAGGAAGTGGCCAGGCGGTTAGAAGAAGAAGAGCAACGTGTCGCGCTAGAGATTTCGCGCAAGTCTATGGAGGCGAAACGCAAGGAAGATGAAGTTAGACGCAAGGAGGAGGACGCTAGGCTGAAAGAAGAGGCGGCACGCGCCAAAGAGGAAGAGATCCAGAGGAAGGAAGAAGAACTCTTGCGACGGGAGGAGGAGTTGCTTCGCCGGGAGGCAGAGGCGATCCGCAGATCAGACGACAAGCAGAAGGTTCAGCAGGATGAATTTCGGAAGCGCGAAGAAGAGATACGCCGCCAGCGCGCAGAAGAAAAGAAGAAACAGGAAAAGTACGAAGTGGGAGTCCTGGGGTTATTATCCTCCGGAGACTAGTCGACCCACGCCACCTCCCCAGATGGCTCCTTCTCAATCTCAATCTTCTTCGTCTTCTACAGGACCTTGGCCAATCCCCAATCGTAGCGATCGTAGCATGCCTGGACCAAGTCCGCCCACAGATAGGAGCAGCTTCGGATCGACCAGCACTAATCGTAGCAGTGCTGGCTGGACTTCCTCGACTCGGCCGAGCTCGACCGCCAGTTCGCACCCACCGAGCACACCTAAGCCACCAACGCCATCAGCCCAGCAGAACGCCAAAGCAGCACCCGGTCCCCCACCTACCCCCCTTTCAGAAGCAGAGTTCCACCGTCGTCAGGCTGAACAAGCTCAGCAGCGCGAGGAACAATTCCGTCGTGAGCAAGCCAGGTTAGAGCAGGAAAGACTCTTGAAGGCCGGAAAGGCCTTGGGAAAGCAAGACACCATCAAGCTCTTTGAGTATCATCGTGGTCAGTGGGATAAATTGCAGATATCTGGTGCTGTGTTGGGCGTTTTGATATGGGACGATTTTCCGTGGCCTGTGTTCAAACGGCCAGGTGGCCCCGATGATGTGACGGCACCTTGCATCACGGCCTACATGTTATCGTCTCTGCATCCTACCGACAAGTCTCCGAAGGACCGTATTAAGGAGAACATCAGACGATGGCATCCTGATCGGTTCGAGACGCAGCTATTGCCGAAAGTCAAGGAGAGCGATAGAGACATCGTGCGAGAAGCTGCTGGTACAGTTGTCAGGGTGCTCAATGACCTTTTACGCTCCAGCACGCAAGAACTTTCTTGAGATGTACACGGAGTAAGCACGCACCTTTGTGTTTGCATGGCTTGCGGGAGTGCTGATTTTGTGTTTTGATGCAGCTCTTTCACATGTATGATACCCGCTCAATCATTTGTATGCTGCACACGGATTTACATGGTTTATGACATTGTGTATGAGAATTTGAATATTCATGTTGTTTTTTTATCGATGGGTTTTGTTGGTGTCGATCTTTGCGTGCACGATGATATGTTGTTGAAAATGGGCAAAAATCGGGAACTCTCATCTTGATCATGGCGCAGGTCAAGTAACGCATGGTGAGCTGGTGGATCCGGGAGATTGTCAAGTCACAAGCAAGTGTATCGATATCGAGTCGCGGTTGCTGCAATGCGGCCGCCTATGACTCAGTCGCAGAGGCGCCACATAGCGCCACTTGACATGTTCAAATGATTTCAAGAGATAAGGCTCAAGGTACGCATCATATGATGTGGGTTCTGTAAACCTATGTGGTTCACAACGTTGATCTTTGGCCATGTTTTTTCAACTTGAGCCAAAATTCCGAGGATGTCATTGGTCGATGGGAAAAATTATGTGCCGGTGCAACGCCGGTGACCGATCGCTGCATAGGGAAGCTTTTTGGTGAGCGCCGGTGACAGCTTCTAACAATTGCTGGTTAGTCCTGGACTCCGAGTTACCTTTCACTGGTGGTAGGTATATTGCACCGAGTTGGCTAGAATTGACTATGGTAAGTCCTAGTACCTTGAACGAAATCCGAAGTTCCGGCTATCTCAAACGGTTATCACCTAGATCCGAGAAGATATGTTTGTGACATGAATAGGTCGTCCCGCGTGCCCCGTGGGGAACCCACGATGAACAACGATGGCAACGTGGCAGTTCACCTACTGGAATCACATCCTATGGTTCCTATCACATCTCGATTTGCATTACTGCCACGAGACGCCACGGTGGCTTCTAAGCGCCAGAGCGACCATAGAGTCCACAGGAGTCCATACGCCTCATATATTTCCGGACTTCCTCCATTTCGACATCTCAAGGGACTCGGGTCCACACTCCCGGAAGGCTTCGGTTCGCGTGGAGGTGCTCTGAGATCTGAAGGGTCTTGTATTCAAACTTATGGTTTTGTCTTGAACCTTCCTGATGGCATGAAGAGATTTTTTCGATCCTTGGAGAGATCAGTAGCAGCTAGATATGTGAGACCGTTCTTCCCGGTATAACATTTGAAATCTTGTTATTGTTGTTTTATCTAATCGGCCTCCCTAGGCGCGGCTATTGTATACTGATTTTCAATCGAACCAAGACACACTCTCGTCGGTATTCTGCTTGCAACGCCGCTTCTTGGTCGGGCCCTGTTCAGTATTCCATTAGTATCATGTCGAGATCATTGAGGCTATGCGAATGATGGACCCAGGGCAGCCTAGGTGCTGCAGAAGAACTTACTTTGCAAATACTGAGAGAATGATGGGTGTGATTCTTTTTCGGAGAAGGTATTATTCTGGGAATGTCACCCTTGTGGGGCGCTTATCATGCAGAACGCACTAGGTTAGTCAACGATGGCATCTTCTGCCTAGATGCGCTATAGATGGATCACGACGACGGTGAGTTGGTAGCTTTCCCTGACAACTGCAGGATAAGAGAACAAGGACCCCTAGAAGACCCCACTACAATCATGATGGGTCATCTATACACAAGGTCGAGTTGGATACTTGTTGCAGAACTCGATCTGGCAATATTGCTTGACCATGGCAAGATCAAGGTTTCGATTCTTAGGTTTGGTAAACGTAGGGCTGTCCCTTGCAGTGAGATAAGTATCACGAAAAGCTTTCATGACATAACGCCATGTCAATGTACATAGATCGGTGCCGGCAATGATGAACGCATAACCGCGAGCCTATCTGAGAAAACACCGTAAAGTCACAAGGAAGCGAAGAGCAATAATATTCCTATCAACCACGATTTAATCGTGCGAGTGCGCCTATGCCGAACATAATTAATTGTGTCGACGTCCCCGATCTGAGGAAGCTGAAGGACTACGTGAGGCTGACGGCCGTTCTGTGGAGCGAAAGGGAAAAATACCCCGTCTCCTCTTTTTGTCCATACTAATAGCGGCGGCCCGCCCAATGCAATGAAGTACAGAGCTCGTTGGATCATGCAAAATCATTACGCGGGCAAGCGCAATAAAGTCTTGTCAGTAACAGTGAACGTCGAACGCCCACGATCATGTTCAATTATTCGCTGAATCACACGAAATAGACACTTCGTGAGGAAGTGTCGTCACCAAACAAGTGAGACCGTTGATTATGTTACTGAATGTCCACGCTGAACGTTTCATGAAATAGTCATATAGACGAGCGTTAACAGATCTTGTATGTTGCATCCGACTCGGTCACGCTGACACTCCAGGAATTGGGAGTTCAATGAGCCATGTTGGTTGTCGACATACAGAATGAGCGACTAGCATTCCATGATGACATCCCTCGGCTCAAGGTACACCGCCGAGGAGCAAATTATAGTTTAGCAGTTGCTTATGAGGAAAGGTGCGTTTCCTCACTCTAGATGTCACTCCAATTAGTCGACAGTGCTGAAGTTGAGAAGCAATCATGGACATCACCGTTATTATGCGTTACAAGGAATTGTCATTGGACTATGAAGTTGAGAAGCAATCATGGACATCGCCGTTCATGCTATGCGTTAGGAGGAATTGCCATCAGATTAACTTTCAGTCCGTGCAAGGTTTGCTTCGACACTATGTAAAGCTCGTGGCATCGTGAAACTGGGAAAAACCGAAACGTTTACACACTGCAATTAATATTAATAACAATACGGTCAGTGAAACGATGTGGGGATGAAACCCTTGGGTGAGCTCACCTTGAATCAATGAACAGTTTAGGCCCGGAAGCTTTGTCGCTCTATTGGGTTGGAAGAATTAAACACAGCCAGATGCGCAGTTAGTCCCTGAGTTGTGCGATCATGATGGAGTTAACAGAGTAGGAACGGCTATATGGAAAGCGCTGGAGCCTGGATTTAAAACGTGTTTTAGAATTTTGTGAGCGACGTCAGTGAAAGTTCAGTCTAGCATTTAATAATCGAACACGCGTTTTCACATAGCAGTGGGCCTCTCAAGGGACAAAAGATCGTGTGATAGCAATCGCCGTCCCTGACTAAGATCATGATAACCTGCGAAGCTGCAACTTTAGGATTCTATACAGAGTACTAGGAAAAGAAAATCACGATAATAGCGCACCTAGTCCTGAAACACATGCTTGCCCAAGCTTGATTTTATGTCAATTGTGACTACATAGCAGGGTTTGACAGGGCACATCGCCCCTTCGATGGACTGGGAAGACTGCTGCTATTACTAATCAACCCGGAGATGTCATTAGCCTATTACGTATATCATAGCGTAGATGGCCAAATATATGTCATCATCAGCATAACTTCATCCCGCGGTCCCCGCCACGGCCGCAACGTTGTGCCCAAGCTCACGATAAAGCTCTTGATATGTAGACATTCTAGCCTGTCCGTATCAACTCACAGAATCAATGTGATGCCGCACAAATAAAACGCCGCCATGACCAACATCTAACTTGACAACGCCGAGCAGCCCATATTGCGAATTCTGAATCGGAACATAATAGTTGTGCTATGTATACAATCCCTGTTCGGAGCGCCGTCAGATAAGTCCCAATGTTCGTGATTTCATTGAAAACCTAGTGTATTAGTTCATGCGATGATAGTACTTAGATAAAGTCACGCATCGGGGTTCACGCCAGGTGCACAAACCTAACACAGATCAAACAGTGACTTCTTGAACCTTGTCATTTGATGTCGACCGTACTGTCAAATTGGTTTTGGTCGAGTGGAACTAAGGCGAGGATCAGTAGAAACAGTGGACAGGTAATAAAGAAGGGATATCGGTCTTCTTCGTGTGGACAACCTAGCTAGGAGACTAGGTTCCCTCCGGGACATACAAGGTTTGTGAGCACACTGTATTGCCCTGATGAGGTTGCGAACGTGCCCGTCGCGAAGCTCTGATGGACAGCATATTGATGAGATAGCGAAACTGTGCCCGTCGCGAAGCCCTGATGGACAGAAATGGGGTTGGAAGTGCAAATCTAGTATCCTTCAGTAAAACTTTTGTGTTCAGCAGTTGCTTCAAGTTACTGGTCTCATCATCTGATTTAGCTTTAGTGGGAAATTCGTATGATGACGTACCGAGGACCAGTCCAATTCGCGGCAAGGTCGGCGTTGGCTTCGATGCGCTCCTTCTCTATGTGACCTGCCGGTCGCTCTTTTCGGACTGACACATCGTGTGGAGGCCGACTCCGAGGGAAGTGTAATGGACTCGTCAGAGATAGTAGCTGTCGCAACGTTGGAACCCTCAGTTGTAGTGTAAAATTCGACTTCTCCGCGAGGCACTGTTTGGCGATCTAGGTTCTGCGCCATCTGCAACCAGGCCCATCAGTCCCAACTCTTTCTTAAATCTCAAGCGAATTTCAACAATCCGTTTCCTTCTCGGGTAGAAGCCACAGAAAGAAAATTTCCGTCGAGGACTGCGTTACTTCGGTGTCCTTATCCCCGAGTAGAGTAATCAACAAGGTATACTGCGGCTGGTAATACCTGGTATCGGTGCCTTAGCTAACTTTTCTGTGTTTATGATGCGATTAGTACTTACGTCTAGAAGTTCCGCGGCAGGTCGCGTCCAACTCCTGAGTCCAATGTAGCGCGTGTCAGAGCTCCCTCTGAGTCTGCATTGGTAGAACATTTCATGCCTAGTTACCGTGGGTAATGTTTGTGATTACAGCACTTACACTTCAACATCCCGCGACTATCGCAATACCAATAAGCGACAGCTCTAGCGTGGCGAGCGCAGCGGCAGACCTTGTTACTTAATTTCCTGGATAAACGGCTTACATGTTGCCCCGAACATCAGGCCAGCTCAGGTCCGCGGTATGTTCGGACGCTTCATGGACCACGCGATTTATCCCGGGCGGTGGATGACACCACCCGAAATCGAAGAGTGCCGATGTTCTACATTCTCCTCATGTCTCCAGCATACCCGAATACTAGTTCAAAGAGTTCTAGCAGATCGCCGACAACGTCACCATGTTCCGGCTGACGCAACGTGCATTGCAGCCGCGTCCGTCTAGCGTGTGAGCTTATTATTATGCTGAGGAATGAATCGATACATTGTAATCACGTAGTGCCAATGTGCCATCCATCTAGTCAACATGCATATAGATAGTGAAAGAGCAGAGCAGAAGACCTTGAAATGTCAATCATCCCGATGGTGGGGCCGAAATGAAACTTGAGTAACGGCGAGCAACAGTTATACCTAATTCTGTCCTAGCCCGAGGAAGAGTGGTTGGACGACCACAGTGTGACGGCTTTGATACCAAACTTAGTACCAACCAACCACAATGATTGTGAAGAGCTGCGTATCTTCGTCGAATGCCCAAGCCCCGGGGATTTTACTGGACTTGGACAAAAAATCGCATCCCTACCGAGTTCGGAGCATACTTGGTCGCGATAGCTGTGCTCTTTGCATAATGATACTTCATGTCCTGGCCAAGCGTTGTTAAAAGCACCGTCGGGCATCACATGGTCCTGATAATAAAACACTTGTCAGGGTAGTTAATTACATTGTAGATATGCTTACTTTGACCGTTCGTGGCAAGCAAGAATGGAAAATGACGAACTGATCAGCAACACGCTTGAGAGCAATCCTGAGTGAGTACTTTATGGTGATAGACTGACGGCATAACTTACATGTCAACTTGAGCGGACCTTTTGTGTGTTCCAATCGACACCTTAAAAATGTCACTGGAATGGGCGGAGCCTCGCTTGTAGAAGGGCAAATTTGTTCTGCTTAATTAAAGTTGCTGTATTCTGAATTCTAGATCAAAATGCAACAACCTCTTGCTCATAATAATTGGCTGCAATGAATACACGACCACCAAGCAGTTCAACGGACTGTAATGAACATATCATTTTGAAACTCATTCAACTTGAAGCATGAAACGGCGATCACGAGATGCTATCTCACTGGTAGCGTGAAACGGGGGACTAGGGAGATATATGATCGTGGACCATCAATGTTAACGTATGTTTTCCGCTAAAATCACCACATGCTCGCGCGGACCCGACCGAACGGCATCTATAGGCGAAAGCGGCTGCTTTACGTGAATTTACGCCTAACAGCCTGAAGCTGTCATTGGTGGAGGCAATGTTGCCAATCAAGTTTTAGGTGTAGGACCCCACAATCGCTGTGGGGACAGATTACAATGCAACTTACAAGGGGCCGTGAGCTTAAAAACTTTCGAGGTGCAAATAATGATGGAGACGGGTCGTAAGTATAACATAGAAGTCACCGCTGTTTGTGAGGCCGAAACTATAGCTAGTCAGGGCGGGTCAGGGCGGGTGTTGATTTGCCCACTGCAGAATTTTGCAGAATGTGACCGCGTGTGCATTAGAAGGCTAAGAAGGTCGAAGACCAAAGAAACAGACTTGAGGCACACGACGACCTGAAAGCTGCGTTAAACGATTGAGTCCACTCTGACATTGGAATGAAACCCCGAGGCATATATAAAGCCGTGTGACGTTGAATAAATTGTAGTGTAGACTGTTGCCATTTGGCATTGTCGCATCAATAAATTGTTGCTTATCGCACCCGACAGCGCTTGACAAGCGCTTGTTGGAGGTCCGCGACCTGCCATAAGATTCAATCTGGCATGGTGATATCCTCGGTAAACGAAAATTCTGCCTTAGCTTGTTTTTCGTGGCAGGTTCTGTCGACTGTGACATGCCCTCGACGAGGAAAGAAGTCGGATGGTCAGAGGAATGCGACACGTTGCCTTGCGTCGTGTGGGCTAAAGACCTTCTCTTCCAGGGTTGGTGCAGGGGCGCACAATGGATGATCCCACTGCGCCCAACCAGAGACAGAAATTGAATAGATTTGGGGTTCCGCTTATGTTAGCGACGGAACCCACGAACGGTAACGAAGACCAGTCGGAAGCTGAGCATCCAAAAAAGGAAAGTCTAGAAGCCAAAATAATATTAATATTCAGTACCGTTACAGATCTGAAAAGATCGGAAGGCCAATCTTAGCTAACTCACGTTTTTTTGGAACGAAACTTTTATGTGATTTTCCTAACGAAAAGTTTGCCCTGCAAGTTGCCGCACTTGTAATAAAATGGACCGACCTGGTTCTCCTTTTTTCATTTTCGTCCCCAGTCATGATGGCTGCCAGCATGTCTGAAGACGACATTGCTTACACTGCTCTCCTCCGCCAGCTACTATCTGACAACTCAACCACACGCAATGCCCGTGTGCACTCTTGGATAGAGCACCAGTATGATTTTGCTCTCTCAGAGTCAGACACCCGAGTCAACGAAGATGATCTCGGCTGTTCCCGGGCTCCTTCACCTTCGCCGTCCTCCTCATTGGGAGCACACCGTACATTCTGTTCTGACAGACCCGACTCTCCGCTCCTACCGCGGTCATCGGTAGAATGTTCTTCAGGACCAGAGTCTTGTCCATCTTACGATGCTCTATTTTTCCCCGTCTCTCCTTCTCAGACTTTTGCTGAGGATGAGGTGAGGGAAGAGCGCGAACGCGAGCGCGCACTTCGTTTCCTCGTACAGGAAATGTCACACTGGAAAATGAAGTCCAGTCCTACTACTCCGTACAAGAACATGGACAAGGTATTTCTATTTATGATCCGCTATTTATCGAGTTGAAATTCGGTTACTTAGCCTTTACCGTCTCCTCCGCCACCCTCACCGGCGACGTCCACAACGCAGTCCACTTCGTCGCGTGTCATGCGTTCACGTTCCTCATCGATGCGCATTTCACGGCTGCCTTCCTTCACAAGCACGTTGTCGTCTGATCAGAGCCAACCACAAGATATATTTACACCACCATTGCCTGTCTCCGTAATTGTGCACGGAGACACTCAACACGAACTTATTTCAGACCTTAAGCGTCCCGATCCGATTTTCCTCCGACGCATGGAATCATTCAACATGAAAGTTCAGGATGAACAGGAACTTTCTCTGCTGTCACCGATTCATGATGATCGTGATTCAGCATACCCGTCCCCTACGCTCTCCAATTTTTCGTACGCCCCATCTCGCGAAACTGCCCTTACCAGTCCCTGTACCAGTTTTCCTGCGTCCCCTGCGAGTGCGACCTTCGCTCCTTGCTCACCGGAAAATATTGCACTGCCAGCATCCCCTCATACTGAACGCTTCCCGGAGCCTCATTCCGACGATCGCGGTGATGATTCATTTCCGATGTCTCCATCCGACACGGCGCTTCCCGTTTCACCATCGACAACTGCGTTTTCAGCGTCTCCTTCGTCAACTGCATTCCCCGTATCACCGAGTACCACTATATTTGCCGCTTCTGCACCTGAACTTGCGTTCTCTACGTCACCTTCTTTGACAGTGTATCGCGCCACCCCTTCGGACTCGAAGGATTGTGTAAATGATAATACCGCACAATCTCAGCATTTACGCTCGCCCACTAATAGCTCGGGAGATCTTCAAAGCAGATGGTCAGTTGCCACAACGGCATCACTAACTCCTTCACCTTCCGATCCGACGCCGACATCTTCAGGGACATTCCTCAGGTCCAGAACTCCCTCGAGGGGCAAGAAGGACAAAGAGGTATCAAAAGAGGTGAAAACCCCGCGCAAACGCACCCGTCTTATCAGTTTCATCTCGAAACTCTCCCCAGGCCGTTCAGATAGCAATGTCACAGCTTCGACCGACTATGACTATGAGTCGGATACAGATGAGAGAGTCGTCAAACCCGCAAAGACAATTGGAAAGAAATCATCCCTAGCCAGTCTGCGGGCATCATTCTCTTTGTCACGTGCCTCTTTTGCATCTCAACGTCCACTAGTGTCGTCCTTGGCGGAGGTGCCTCCGCTCCCTGTGTCCCCTTCGCGTACGTCATTCAGTGCATCACGTGTGTCTTTCGCAGCCGACGGTGCGATGGGCAATGGGGAGTCGGTACCACCGGTACCGACCATCTCGTTATCGAGAATCCCTTCCCGCGCCACCGTGCTCGACGACACATTGCCGCCTATTCCCCAATCTGCTTCAACTATTACATCATTCCGGAGTGCGTCTCTGGTTTCTCTGCAGGCTTTTACCCCTCCTTCGGCTTCGGCATCACAGCTGTCCTTGCTTCCGTCACCCATCGCGAGTCATAGTACATCAAGGTTGTCTTTACTATTGGCATCTGGATCTTCCAGGAATTCGGTTGTGTCATCTGCCGCATTAGACGCGCCCATATCTATTCATCCCATGCCAAGTTCGGCGCCCAGTAGGGCCAAGTCGATCTTCAAGCTATCTTCGCGACCAAAAACACCCAAGGTTCGGGCCGTGCCAACTCCTTCAAAACTTCCTCTTCCCCGGACAGTAGTTGTCTCCTCTTCCAGTATCCCAAATGGGGCAAGCCCAACTGCGTCGAAGATCCCACCACCGCCAACAAAATTCACCCCCCCATCAAAATTAGCATCAATGCTCGCTTCGCAGTCTTCATCATCGCGGCTTCCTCATCCGACATCTTTTAACGCGCCACCAATATCCATGCTTCCACCTCCGCCGTCGAAGATCGCTCCACCGCCAAAAATTATTGTGCCGACTCCTCGGACACCATACCTCGGACAAGCGAGCCCTTCGACTATGGAACCGAAGTCACCTATGTCAATTGACGAACCAACTGCACTGGTTTCGAGGCTTCCATTGCCTTCAGCAATGAAAGCGTCTCGCACTAACACCGTAAGGGGCTTTTGGCGCAGGGCACAATAGGTGCTATTTGGGTATGTGAGCTTAGTTCAGTCATGTTCCTGGACGCTAATATGGTTTTCACAGTCAAGCATTGGGGACCGTGGAAATCAGGATGCGGAATGGGTCGCTTCTTTCTGCTCAACACGCCGGCACGCGTTTTTGTCAATCTCATACTACTATCTATTGGTTATTCTCATTCTACCACATTCGTTATTGAATTGTACACCTTGGTCATTACTCAGCCATCACGCTCGCTCGCTGCTTTCCCTGCCCCGGTTTTCGTATGGTTCCTCTGGATTTCCGCTCGTTGGTGGTGGATCTCATCCTCTACGTCATCCATCTGCACTATCTGTTGTGGAATTATACATGTACTCGGTCCTTGCCTTTCCTGTCGCATTCAACCTATGTCTTCGAGCTACTCTCGTCTCGCTGGTCCGCCCTAATACCGTGCTCCGCCTGCATCTTGTTTATACGTCACTATTCTCGTGATTCTTATTCTTGTTCATACTTGAATCCCGCTCAACCCGAACATCACAATCTTTTCGCGCATAGATAGCAATTGTACCTCAGGTCATACCGCCGCATCTTTCATACACATTTACTTGCATATCACTTACTCATCGCTGCATCTGTAGAACGGGGAATGGAAGGAAGAAGATGAAATATAACCAAAGTTTGAGTTCATTTGGGAAGTCGCAATCGTCGATGGGCGGGGAAAATCCATTGCTTCAAGGGGGCTGCTCCTGCGGCCCTCCGCGCGCGCCAGGGGGAAGACCGCTGCAACTCCGGACTTGAATAAGGTATTTCGTCATGGCTGAAATTTGAAGTCCATGATCAAGATTCAGTTGCTCCACTATATGATGATGAACCATAAGTATGTTTTCAAATTCACCGTCCCGAAAATCAATAATCAATATTCACTGTGTGTCGGCGGAAATGCGATGTCATCCAATGGATTGAAATTTCATCCTGACCGCATTAGTGTCTATTCGATGTCGGGCGTCTCACATACCAATGTCTTCTTCCATGGTTCAAGAGATATTTTGTGATTGGTGGACTGGCTATTAGGCACGCGAATTCGTTCCGGCCTAGACTCTGGAAGTGAGGCATAACTTGGCCCATTCAACCAGGATTCTTATTAGGACTAGCTTACGGCAGCAGAGTTGGACCTGATACTGCGGTATGTTCGGAACCATGAAGGGCGTATCATTCTCTCAACAAGCTTCGATGCTTTTCTGCATACTCCGGGCTCTCTGCCGGCTAAGCACTTGAGGGCGCTTGAACCCCTTGGTTAGTATGATGGGTTTGGTTATGATCGTGGACTGCAGCGTTAGAGTTGCTGACCACAGTGCAACGCAGTACTTGAGGTCAAATTTCCGGGCTCACTTCCAAAGGCCCTGCCTCAGGAATCAAAATTCTTGTCCAACTTGAACTAGACCATAGTTCGGGAGCCTTCGACAATTTACTCACACGCACGGACTAATACCCACCTCTGGTTTCTCGTACCGATGCGGCTCGCACATACCACTGCCAATCCTGGCTGGCTCATATTGAACCAATGAAGGAAGGGTTACGCTCGATGGGTTATCACATTGAGTGTAGGTCCGCAAACGTTATGTCATTATGCTTATCAGTCGCCCGAGGACAAGGCTCGCTATACAACTTCAAATCTACAAGTTGGAATTCCCCTTGCAAGATCTATTTCCGTCCACTGATCAAAGTGAACCTTACATCGTTGCGATCTTACAGCGCTTCGACGGGATGGCTCGGCCCAGTATTTGGCGCGACTCCGGTACCTCTCTTGGCTTACGGCTTGGACAACATCAATCGACTCCAAATGGCAACGTCCTCTCAAGAAATTACCTCCAGGAGCCTTATTTGCGCCCCAGATAACCTTGTATAGCACATTTTTCCGTTGGGGGTACATTTCACAATGACGTCTCATACATCCTTCACACCGACGGAACAATGTGAAATGAGAAGAGTATGCCGGTACTTGTCTATCCCACTTTGACCATCGTGTCTACTCCCCTCATTTCCGCTCAGGCTGTGAGCGAAGACACCTACCTTCCCATCGAACCTTCTGGTCATAAACTCCCATTTTTCGAATGGAACACTATGCCAAGTAATCACGTTCAAATTCTCGAAACAAACTGCGGACTGAGTTTGACAGCGGTTATATGAGGTTGCTCAACCTTGAGCTGACAAGTTACATCACGATAGCCTAAGGGTAAGAAGGACATGTCGAGCCTCGCTTCCTCTTTTTTTCTCTCAGGTTGACATCTGTCGTGGTATCAGTCAGCTTCCTAATCTCCGCAAGTACGATCTCACCGCATTAACGACGGTAGTCAAGCCCTGCCTTTGCGATGCCATCGAGCGCCTGCTTCTACTGATTGAAAACTGAGTATCATGCGCCAGCTGATCATCCGTCGTACTCTATACTTCAATCAAATCAATATTTTGGCTGAAAATATCACCTCTATCAAAGTGAATACAAGCACTTTCGCCAATGTGACTTTCACTAGGTTGTTCGCGTAGCTCTTATTAAAAAGTGCAGCCAATCGATCATATCTCGGCGACATCTCCGCGTCCTATCAAATACCTAGAATTAATACCGTGATCGTGTCCAACAATGTTATCGATTATCCCTGTGATTGCACTGATCCAATCACTCACACTTGTGAGCTAACGGGAGGTCAATCGACATTGACGCTAGAACCGACACAACTGTCAAATGTCTAGCAATTAATGCAGTCCTTTGATCCGCTACCTAATTGGTTCGTCGTTAATTCTAACAAATTACTCGAGTCATTAATGCATTACAAGCAAATATGTTATATCTAATCTGGTATACTGAAATCCGTCAAACTTGTCAAATCTCCAGCAACGCAGTTCGTGGATCGGCTCCATGAGAGGCACGAAGATTCACGACACCGCCGGCGACCGAACTGTATGCATGAGCATAGAAGTACGCTGCGTGTGCAAGGGTTGCCTGCTCGACCACACTGAGGACGTCGGTGAGCATCAGAGACCATCCAAAGGTTCGGCGATCGTCTATTGTTAGCAGGTCCGAAATCAAAACGGCACCTTGACTACGCAGGTATGTAAGATTCGTGGGATCGCGTTCGTCAGTGGCAATGTAGAATCTGAAGATTTTTAGTATAATTTTTTCTCCTCATCAAAAGCAAGCTACACGTCTCACGGGTCATGATCTGCGGGAGGATCTAAAAGTAGAGGCGTGCGATCTGCTTGACCAGGAGGAACCTTGTAGGTGTAGAGAGGCCCGCGATGCACAAATTGTAGGATATCACGTCCGTCGCGTAGATGGCGCTTAACCCGGGCGAGATGAGCTTTGAAACTCGGTTCCATAGCCCATTTCAACGTCGCAACTAGAATACCTGTTGTGAGCGTCGATGCATTCGAGAAATATGTGGACTGACAGTCTCCCCGTCGCATATGCGCTCCCATCCACATTCGTCCGCCAGCCTTCTCGACCATGCGGTTAGACAGCTGATCCGCCAGCTCAATCACATTGTCTGTGAGACGAAAGTCATACAGGACTGTTTGCGTGTATCTCTCTCGACTTTCAAGGGTGGTGAACTTGAGGGCACCCTACTCACTGGGTGTGATTAAAGCATCTTGTAGATGGGGATGAAAGAAATTACCGGCTTCCGTCCCGAATGAACCTCACCTCGGAGGAGGACTACATCTTGCTCTATGAACCCAAAGTCTTCGTACAGTCCACGCAGTAGGTTTCGCGGGGCTGCTTCTCGGATTGGAACCACGACATCTTTCGTTGCGTCGGAGCCACAGCTAGGCAGATGGACTTATTCTCGGAGCCAGCCAAACAAGAGAATAGACTTACACGCCGCCGTAAGTGTAAAGCACTTCCCAGCCATTCTCTTCCAATGCACTTGCGATACCGCCAGCCGATGTCGATGATGACTCAGTCTCAATCGGGTCATTATTATCTCCCACGACTACGAGGACAGTGTCCCAATCAAGAACCGATGCGCCCGATGTCATTGCATCATGCAATGCCTTCGATAGAGGGGTTTTTTCTGCGATAGCCCAGGACCCGACTTGTCCATGAGTGATGTTCCATCCCCCTCTCTCTCGCATAGTTTGTGGCAGCTGATCAACTCGAATAACGCCGGCGTCATACCACTCATTCTTGATAACGTAGAGGCTGGGTTCCACCTTGCTGTCAGAGAAGATATTGACGCCGCGGTGATATAAATCGGTATCCCAACGTCCGTTGGTGGTTTCCACATCGACCGAAATGTTGTGCAAGCGGAGATAATCAGATACTGTGATGACTGCATGTGTTTCACGCAGATGGGTCAAGTCGAACATGAGAGACACGGGTATTCTCCAGGCCATTTGTTTTTCTACGGGGAGTTGGCGCCATTCATCTTTTCCGGTTGCGTCCCCCCTATTGACCATAGTAGCATACGCAGCGCACACGGAGCTGGGAAAATCTTAAAATGTGGGGGTCGATACAAGCATAGCACGTACCTGTCGAATTCGCAGGCACGAGCGTAGACGTAAGAGGGTATGATTGTAGTACGGTTTAGAATACGTCCGTGGAGGACAGCTGTCTCGATGATGTATCGCATCTATCGGGAGTCAGCCATCACTTGCATAGTTCAGAAAAGAATCTGGAATATACATTATTCCAGCCTAACCAGAGGCTGTAGTCGCGTGCATAAAACCCTTTGGTTCGAGAGACTAAGTGACGGAGAGCGTCGAGCTCGGGATCGACCTCTGGAGACCCGCCCTGTTCTGAGGTGATGTTGGAGCGAGACTGCGAGTCGTCCAATGTTTTGTGCGCAAATAGAACTGAGTTTGGGGTGATTCCCAGCATCTTCAGTGCTAAGCCCGCCAGGATGCTGAACACGACTAGCGCGCCGATAAATGCCGGAATGGAAGGACGACTATGTCGTTTCATTGTAGCGGGCTGAACTGTAGCTTTCGCGTGAATTAGAATGAATGGGAAAATAAAATAGGCTGTGGTGAATAGTGCTGAACAAGTTGCAATTGGCCCGACGCCGCATCAGCGAGATCAAACATAGGGGATTCGTTGACGCACTCACCTCATGATACATTTCCTTTCTGGTCATTGGTATTCAGTACTACTTATTAGGTTTGAATCCTGTCGCGGCGTCCCCAGTGCTGAGCTGCACAAGCATCCTGTCCTGCCAGGATACATTAGTGTGCCCTATTCAGGTACAACTTTTGCAGTTCTAAGTATACCGACTGTTACGACAATAATCTGGTTAGTGGGTGTGAATTCGGGTTTTGCAGGATGAATTCGTGCAGACACCTGTACGCTGAACCGCAAGGAAATGTAGACGGATTTCTACATATGTAGTACGCAGTGACTTTTACATCACTTTCCGTGACCAGCCAACATCATGATATAGCTGGCTTTACCCTACATCTTATATGTTGGACAAATTTTGGTAGCCCTCAAGAATGTGGTTCACTTGCAACCGATAGCTAAGTGGAGTGTTCTCGTACAAGCCTTTGACAGACTGAGAGCAGCAGCACTGAAATCGCCTGAGGCAGTACCACATAAGTAGGTGTCGGGAGTTTAACGAGGAATGGACACTAGCCTTCACTAACACTAGCACTGCCACATCACAATGGCGGGTGGCATCCTGTGGCATATCTGACGGTGGCACACTCATCGCCCAGGTCCAGTGAACGTTTTAAACTATATATTAACGAGAGGAGGCGTAGTTGAAGGTGCCGACCATGATGGCTACAGACTTGATTCTAAATTTCTAATTAAGTAAAAAAAACAAGCATCTAACATCTGAGACCGAAGCTTAGTCATCTAAGTACTATTTCTGGCCGCTTGCTGGCCGGCATCTATACATGCATGCTGCAACTTTTGAAGTCTCGTTTGCCACTTGTAACTCCTCGTTGAACTTGAATTCGGGATCCAACCCTCATAACACTGGGCCATGTTCACCAAAACAGACAGAAAAGTTCTGTTCAAATCTCCACCAACTGTATTCACAGACAAGCTTATCTCCCAAGAGGCGCGTCGATCTAAGGTGAGCAAAGGACATACTCTCATCTCTGATCATCCTTGTCTAAGAATACGTATTACTAGGCTTTGGAAGAACAGAAACGCGTGTGTGTGATGGACATTTCCGCGTTTCTCTCGAATATTTAATATCGTCTTCCATCACAGAGACGAGCACAAAAGTTTGAATCCTCCAGGCAACTCGATGCTTTCGCCGATCTCAATCTTGGGAACTCTGATGATGACGGTGACCTCGAGGATGAGCCAGAGATAATACGTGAAGGTGTCTCTGGTTTTGTGCAGATGGTGTCACAACCTCTGGAGACCCCGTCTTTGTCCTCCGATGCGCACAATGACGAGATAGTGCAGTCGGCGAAGCGACGAGGGAAACCCCGACGTAAACGCATCAAAGCCAAAGCGTCCAAATGGGCTGATAAATGCATGTACGCTGAGCTCCTGGAGATGAATGAAGAAGCCCACCTGTGGGACGATCAATCCGGTGATGTGATCGATGGCCTTCCACGCGATTTAGAGGCAGCCTGGGTAGCGGTGGCACCCGTTCCTACTGGGAAACGATGCTTGGCTGTTACTCATCAGTCAACCGGAATAGTTGGCATATGTATGTGATAGCTTCTTGGGCGAACCTTTCAACTCATCATATCCTGATAGCGCCAAATACGACTCTTCGATCTCGTGTGTTAGGCAAGATGCTCCTTCCTAGATTTCCATCCTCCCTTCCACCTCTTACAGTGCTCGATTGTATTCTCGATGCCAACTGGAGAGACAATGGCATCATTCATGTTCTGGACGTGCTCAAGTGGAAGGGTCAAGATGTCGGCGACTGCGAGACCCCTTTCAGGTGGGCATGCATTACATGCAAACGATCTGCTTCCTGAAATTCTATACGTAGGTTTTGGTGGAGAGATACCCGCTTAGCAGAACTTCCAAAGCCCCCTTTACCATCTGGAAAATTTTCATTTACAGCTCCTTGCACGACAGCGGACACTTCATCTCACAATGCCGGGTCATCTTCAAGTATGCCTACTTCTGAGCGCGAGCGCTACCGCTTTCCATATCCAACGTCTTTTGTCCCAATACCGTATCACACTGATACCACATTGACTTCCCTCTCTTCGTTTGTCATCCCTATGGCGCGATCAACACGAGAAATTAGTGTTGATATCCCCGTGCATGTCTCACCACCAGAATTCACTTTGCATGATATGGCCGTCGATGGTACTCATGATTCAGTGGCCTCACGATCTACTACGTCAGTTATTGCGCGCGTGGACTCCGATGGATTATTGCTGTATGTATCTCACGCAAGCTATGAGGAGGGAACCAGTCCCTTGAGTTGTTGGATACCCAACAAGGCGATCACAGAGCGCCCCGAACTTTCTAGTAGTTCTGAAGGTCATGACAGCCCACTTGATGTGTTCCAACGGTGCGTGATGTGTTCCTCCATAAGGTTTTTGAACACTGACAGTCTATCAGTCTGGTCCAGCGGCGCACTGTGAAGAACCTTCATGTAGTTCCCGGTTTACAAGATTCTATGGACATATAAATACACGTTTTATCACGAATTGTCTCACATCATTCATTACCCATCTATCATGAGATTGACTTGTGAACACAAAATAGACCATCACTCATTCATGCAAGCAAGCCTAATACAGCAAATGTCGTTTACTCTTCGCTACTACTGTAGATAAGAAATGAATATGAACAATACTTTTCCGTTCACAGACGAACGGTTTTCTTCTAAGTTATATCTATGAAATAAATGAACATTAGAAATGTGATGATCCATTTTCCTCCGCCTCGTTCTTGTTCTCAATTGCAAGCCTATCCGAAACTTTCTTCACCTCTTTCTGCCAGTCGGTTGCAATACACAGATAGGTGCCCCAGACAGAGCAATAAACGAGGGAAACTGTGAGTCCCACCCATAGTCCCACTAGTCCCATGCCCATTTTAAAAGTCAACCAAACACCAAAAGGAATGCCAATGACGTAGTAACCACTGCAAAAAATACGTTATCGGGAGAATCATGGCTGATGTGCGTAGACCTTACCTGAGATTGAGAAGTGCGCCTACGAGCTGCAAGAGAACTAAATCAAAGAGTGCGATGAAATAATCTAGCACTTACTTGTTTGCCCTGTGCTCGCAAGACACCACTAGTAACAGCGGCGATTCCGTCGAAGACCTGATACATGGCAACAACCGGAAGAACCGAGGCCACCAGCGTTACCACCTCTGAGACTGAATGAGTATCGGAGTGGACACCACACTGAAATCCTACCGGGGTCATCATTGACGATATACGCCCACGACTGCCTGAACGATATAAACATGGTACTAAAAAGTTTGTCTGCATGTCAACACTGCTTGACCTGAAACTGGCGGATATATACCTCCATATTGCCGAAATCGCAACTGCAAGAACAATCGCGGCGTATGCGGAAACTCCGGCACGCCTCGCCTGCTTTTCGCCCAGAAGATTCCCAATCCTACTGGACATCAGCCGAGGCATACATTGGATGTGACACAACATACCGCACAGACGTAGCCAAGGAGAGGGCGAAGGGAGCTTGAAATGTACAGGAGCTTGAGATGAGCAGAACGGATTGGGAAGCTAAGGCAGCAGGCCCGAGTCTATGAATAAATATTAGCGAGGTTGCCTACTTAATGCGGTTGGTCTCGCACAAACTGGCGGCCACTGTCAAAACGCAGATCAGCATCTACATTCTTAAGTTGCATACCAATATACGCACAGTTATTAAGCTCCCATGACCACCATTCAGATGCAGTCTGGCCAACGCCAGCGAGTCCCAGCTTGACAAGACAGTCCAAGCCAGTAAAGCTCCGCATTGAGATAGGATGCCAGGCAGTCTTCTCGACGTAAAAAATGCCATATATTACTGATGAAATCGAAATCAGATTGAAAGATATGGAAGTCGCGATTGGAGCTCCAATAAAACCAATCCTGACGGACTCAGGACCCCATACTAGAATGCTGCATGAGCTTCCAATTGAAACGTTAAAAAACCAGGACTATTACCAAAAACGTAATTCAAGAGGGCGTTGATCGGCGCCACGACTAGGATGATCTTGGTCGGCACAGCGAAGAGTCCTCAAAAAGCAATCGACGATCGGTATGTAACCCTTCTAGTGATGTGACATTCATTACCTTGAGATTGAAAGTAGCGGCTATAATCCTCAGAAAGTCAGCATTAAAGATGCCGATGGTGTGTATACTATCGCACCGCGAAACACAGTTGAAAGAATATGCTGGAAGCCCAAAAGACGACCATCTTAAGTAGACAGCAGCTAGGTGCGCAACTTCAGGATCCTGTCTGAGCAGGAGTAAAATGGATTCAGCGTTGAACCAAATCATAAAAACAGGCTGAAATTATATCAATGAGAGATCGGTGGGGACAAGTGACAAACATACCATAAGGGTTGTGGCCGTCACAACAACTGCGGAAATGATTAGATGTAGGAGCATGCATAAGAATAATACTTGCGCATGCGTTGGCTCCATAAGCCGACTAATTGCGGATGACTAGATGTCCATGCCGCAGGGAGAAGTGTGTCGAGAGCAGATACTAGACCTTGTACGATGGCGTAGCCCGATACGCTTGCGGTCATGAAAGCTAATGTTGCAGCAGCAAGTGCTGTCGTGGAGATGTGACCGATAGCCACTACGGAAGCGATATTGAAACTAAACTCAAACAGGTGAGTTCTGCGATGATCGAAGATTAGTGAAAGCTACATGGGAGGCTGCAATCTGTACGAACGCATAAATGGGAAGGGTATATTTCGTGAGGATGCCAAGTTCCTCCTGGAATATCACCCAGGTACTGTGACAGTCCCTTTCATTCGAACAGTGCACACCCTCTTCTATGTGAGAAACCGGAGTTGATAGTAGAGGAGTATTCTCTGTCGGCAGATTGGTCATTATTACAGGTGCTGGGGATACGAAGGAGATGCTGGGCTGTGGAGCTACCCCGTTTGTAATTTGCGTTGGAGCATTCTCGGTCCCGTTCAGTAACTTCTGCGTTTGTTCTTCGAAGTTATGCCCCATGGAGGCCGCAAACTGAGCAAGAAACGAGTGGTCACAGGGCAGAGAACCTGGGGTGCCTGATACTGCATGTTATCCAAAAATTTTACCGGTGAAAAAGTGGCTAGAATCTTGGGGGGTTAAAAAATCCCGCTATCTTCTCCGCCATCGACCATATGTCCGGGACACTCAGCCGTGAAAATGTCAGAAATCTAGGGGTGTCAAAAGTTTTCACCCACCTTCAATATATCAGTCAGCTGTGAATATGTCAGAAACTTGTCCCTCAATTTGCTCTCGCGCTCGCCGGAGAGCGCTGCCTTGCTGCCATGCTAACTTGTACATGTTCAATATGATGGGCACTACTTTTGTCGAGAAATTTACGCCTCGGCTCCGCGAAAAGTCACGTGATTTCGATCGCGCGTCAATTTCTCCAGATATAGCATATGTCGGAGTTGGAATGAAAACAGGTTGTAAAAATAATTAAGAGAAGTAATTGTCTTCCTCAAATGGCGGAGGGCTTGCATCCTCCGCTGCAGCGCACTGCGCATCCTCATGAGCCCAAGGAAGATGATCTTGAAAAACTCAAGAAGTGGCAGGAAGCTCGCCTTGAACGAAAACTCCGTGGAGAGTATGAGTCTGCTGTTTTTCACCTTGCAGAGCTTGTGAGTGACACGTTCATCCGCATTCACATCACCTCCGAACGGATCAACAACAGGTCAACCAAAATCTTGAGACATCACTATCAGTCACTTCAATCCGTGTAGATGGTGCCACAAATACCAGGAAGTCTTTCTTAGGTTGGTTGATTCAGCCATGGCTTGCGCGGCACACAGACGACCAGGCGCACAAATCGAACAACCTGCAAGGAGCGCTGTATACTGCAAGGGGCATAAGCCACATTCTGCAAGAGACGGACCTATTTCACTCTGTTGACGCAAAAATCCAGAGGAGTCGAGATCACCTTGCCGGGGAGGGGGACGTCGATATTGTTGTCACCACACGTGAAAAAGGCCGGTTCTACTTGAAAAGTGCCACGGAATTTGGTAATAATGAGGGTAGCGTTGTGAGCATCGTGTTTTTACTAGTAACGATATGACACCTTCATGTTTCATTGCCATCACAGAGTGTCACGGGCAGAGTGCGAAACATATTTGGTGGAGCTGAGTTCCTGGAAGGACACTACTCAGCAGGAACAAAAACGCGTCGTTCTTTCCACGGGCTTCTCTCCCTTCCTCTTTCGCCGTCTTTGCGCACAACCGGCCAACTTTCGTTGTTCAGTCAGGAGCGAGATCTCTCGTCTTTTGCAAGTTGTTCGGAGATTTCACACGGCTTAAAGGTTGCAATAAATGTAAGTTTTATTACTTCTCCTGTGAAATGTCAAACATACTGAATGTGTGCTCCTGAAGAGCAACTGGGGAGTTCATGGTGTCCACGAAGTTGCGTATCAGGCCGTTTTAAGGCACATCAACAATTTAGCATCAAATGCATCAGTTAGGTCAGGCTGAACACGTATATCATTGAGTCTGTATTTAAGGATCATGCAGTATTCGCGAACACGCTGGTCAAACTATCAAGTCGTCGATCTCTCATTCGTGGACAAAAGATACCAGAGATGACAAGCTTGCAGCGTCGCGTGGCTTCTATGGCAAGGTTTTTCAAGAACTAGCTGGACTGTCAGGGGACGTGTCGTTTTACAAGGCTGAGGTTGAAAGTCAGTTTTCCCGGCGCCTCGTTCCAGGAATGGTGAGACTCGTACTATTGTTGGATCAGTATGGCATGACTTCATGTTGAACATGCAGAGCCTCTCATTAGCTGCACGGTCTGGCTTCTTAAAGGCTCTTACCGGCCCTAGCCATTTTTCTGATAGGTTCCAGCTCGGTGGCCCTCTCAGTTTAAGGTCGTTCAGGGCAAACAGCATAGGCCCTCGAGATGGAGGTATTTCTCAATTTTAACGTGGAAAAGGCCTTTATTAATCTGTCCGCGCTAGTTGATTCACTTGGCGGTGATATTTATTGGTCAACTGGCGTTTCTTTGGTGTCCGATATCCCACGGAAACCTCATTGGCCCATCAAGTCACACATCTTTGTGAACGCTGGGAGGTTGGATGCAATGGACGGAAGTGCGTAACTACCCGATTCTTTTCCCTCTAGAAAGATACTGATTGCACTTTGGTTCTTTGCCTATGACAGCGAAAGGACTCAGTGAGAATTTAATAGGGTGTCTAAGAAAACCCTCGATATCTGCGGGAGTTGGCCTTATATACCGCTTCGATCCTGTGAGGGTAGAGGTAAACTTTGGGGTGCCGCTTGTTGCGAGTAAGAGCGATGGTGTGCGAAGGGGCTTCCAAGTTGGTATTGGCATGGAGTTTCTGTAAATTTTTCGTGTTCTGGAGTCCATGTCAGATTTAAGTGTTTGGTAGCTAGATCACCACTCGCGAAATTAGAACAACCCACCGTGCGACCCCTCTGAATTGACCCCCATGAGTGTTACCTAATCTTTCGAAGCTTCACTTCTCGTTTTTGAATGCACTAAGTGCTTCACTACTTGAATCCGCACTCAGCTAAGGTGTAGGCTATACTTGAGTGTCTCGTGCGTTCAATTGCGTCTCACATATTTTTCACTAACATACTTGATATAGTTGCAATGCCTCTACCATATGACTTATGTGCTCGTGTGCAAAACGCCTTTCGAGCACGACACCATAAAATAGCGGTGGACCACACAACGCAAAACCTCGGTATTTTAAGCATCCTCCTACGGACCGGCTTCATCTCCAACGTCACGCGCGGAACCATCGAGTCACCCTCTCCCACTGACTTCCTCCGTGTTGGCGAAGCCCAGCGCCGTATATGGGCCGAGCTTAAATACCGCGATGACCGGCCTGTCCTTTCGGATATGGAGCTCATTAGTAGACCCAGCAGACGCATTTTCATGGATATCGGGGAGTTGCGACGGATTTGCTCCGGACGCCGGGCGCAGACGATTAAACCACTGGGCATGGGTGAAATTGCAGTTGTACGGACAAAAAACAAAGAGCATGAATGGTTGGAGGCGCGAGAGGCTTTGCAGTTAAATCTAGATGGGGAAGTGATTTGTCGAGCTCGTTGATCCCGTCGAGGGCCTTTCGTTGGTGCGCAACGGGAGTCATGATTTGTTCCGTCGTAGAAGCTAAATTCACTCTAGTTCTGTCCTACATATCATATAGATTTATCCACTACTTGACAAACATCTGAGGCATGTGCATACTTTTGATGGTTAGTACCTTCGTAATGTCAGGGAGTTGATGTCCTGATCTATTAGCCTTGGTGATTACATCGTCGATACAAGGTGCGCTACAAATTTGCGTAGGCGCGACTGTAGTCACAAAGTCACAAGTCTCGGGGAGTCTGTGCTAATGAACTCATTTGACCATAAGGAAAAGAAGACAGCAACAGTCCCATTGGTGGACAGGAAGGTATCATGGTAGTTAATGGGCTCACAAACAACTTGAAACAAGGAGCATAGTGACACAAGAATGCTATTCGAGATAAGGTATTGCTCCACGCAACCAAGACCTACCAGTTCCACCCCTACGCCGTGATCCGTTGTTTACATTCTGGAGAGGGTACATTGGTTAAATCCTAAACTCGTAGCTTTGGTACTCACGTATTTCTCATTCTCGCAGCACAGGGGCTCCTGGTTTGCCGTACAGCCATTGGAAGTACCAACAACGCTGATGCCAGAGCACGAGAGAACCACAAATGCATCCACTACTGCAGCGACGTCAACCAGGCCGAGCTCGGTCAAGGTAGGCTCTGTTTGCGAATACTACAAAATTTTGAATTAGGAGATCGTTGCGTGCTTTCATTGGACTAGGCTCACTATGGCGTCTTTGTTACGACGTTCGATGATACCGGTGTCTCACTGACTTTGAGCAGCAGCGAAGAGAGCAAACGAAATGAGGGCGAAGATGCTGAAGATCATTTTTGGTGAGAGAAGCTGAATGGGTGGGTGTGGTACCGGGCGGGCAGAGATGGGAGATGGGGAGCCCTTTCACTTTTTTTCCTTACTTTTATGTGTTCTCCGTCACAGTTTACTGAATACTACCAGAAATTCACAGTTACGGTAGACACTGCGATTTCGGAGTGGGATTCACGCTAACGGCGTGTCCACTCGCAGGCCCTTCATGAGCGCAATTTCTTCTGCGTCCTTCGATTTGAACCTGCAAATGCACGAAAACCAATACCGCTCCAGCCCTGACCCAAAAATTCGGCAAATTACTAACTTAGGGTCTGTTCGGATACGCAAAATTTGCTCACTTAACTTGAACTAAACGTGAGAAATTGTGCTTTGTCATGATTTGGATGGTGTGACATCAGTGTGACAATCAATAATCAAAAGATTATTGATATCCAACATGCCAGCAACTCGAACCCAAACTCGTACGACCAAATCCAGCCATAGTACTCATTCACAAACCAGTGGTATCCTATCGATACCATTATATACCTCTATGGCGAAGAAGAAGGCGACGGGGGAGAAGAAAAGAGCTGAATCAGTGGCCCAAGACACTGAAAGATGCCACTGGTCAACCGCTGATGAGTTACGCTTCCTCAACTATATTGCTGCCCATAAAGCAGAAGGGGGCGATTCAGTAAATTTCGACAGAACCTTTTGGACGAAGGCTGCCGCTGACATAGCACAGACCACCACAAGTGGTGCAGCAAAAACGGCTGAAACCTGTATGCAAAAATAGACTAGGGTATGTTTCATTTATGTTCCCTCTGTCATCTAGTACTAATCATATTATTCAAGATGTGTAACACCTTTTACATTGTTGATCGGGTGGCCAACTTTTTGGGTATCTCATGGAGCAATGAGCATGGCGCCGATATCACGCGTGAGTCTGAGTCTGTGTGGAACGATCTTATCAAGGTACCTATCTACTTTTTTTCACTGCTACACGCTAACTTTTTCGTGATTCAGGAAATACCCCTAGCGAAAAGCTTCAGAAACAAGGGGTGGCAGCTGTATGACAGAATGGGCACCATCCTACCATCAAAGGCGCACAGTAGTAACACATATCACCCCCTGCTGCAATCCACATCCGACTCATTGCAACCTGCCCCCCACTCACAGACAAGTGTGACTGGCCAAGCCGGCTCCAGCTTTCAAGAGGTTGATGCACTGGAGCAATCCCAGGCGTTGGATAACCTCAAGAATGTGACCAGTGAAGATCAGGACAGTGACATCCAGATGATGCCGCCCCCCTCGTTCTTCGATCCAGCATCCCAACCTCCCTTCGCTCCCTCGATACTGGGTGCATCTTCCATACGTGCTTTGGTTGCACGCGCTTCAGCCGTGAGTAAAGGCAAGCGCAAAGACACCGGCAACAATGATGACAGTGCGCAAATGCTCGTTTGCCCCCCTGGTTCTGCTAAATCCATCAGTCAGTTGGCATCAGGAAGGTCTATCAAGTCTGCACACGTCAGCATGCCTGAAGCCGTCCAGCAGATGGGCACTGATATCCAGGGACTCACAAAGGGTCTTACCCTGTCCTTTGATCGTGCCACAAACATCTTGCAAGAGTGCACAACCCACACCATCACGCACTCCATGGATCCAGTCCCTCTGCGCAAGCAGAATGCTATCCTACAGGTGCAAGAGGAGGGTCTAGAGGACCATGAGGTGGTTGCCATCATCGAGCACTTTCAGTCTGATGTTTCCATTGCTGATTTGTACCTCACAATCAAGAAGGACAGTATCTGCAAGCTTTTTTTGTTGAAGTATAGTAAATAGGTTTCATTTTCACACCGCTTATTGTACTAGGCTTATGTAGAATTGAATATGATGTCATTTGTGGTGTACTTTGTGTGATCGGTTGCAAAATTTAACTAATACTATTCAAGATCATCGTCTACAACAGACTCGCCTCTCTCCTGTCTCACCCTGTTGTAATCTGCCCACATCTGACACACAATAGCGTCATGACATTTGTGTGCACAAGTACGTGCCTCATCAGGGAGGACCTTCAGCGAGTGCACCGATATCATGCTCAGGGCCAATGATGTCATTGTTGACTTGGCAATAATCCATCATGTCATCCGGGTCATGGACCCAGATGATGTTGTGCACCAGGCACAATGTGGGAGGGATACGAGCTTGGATGCTCATGGGGTAGAAAGGCGGGAGGGAGAGAATTTGGAAGCAATTCTTGAGCACACCAAAAATGCGCTCAATAACGTTCCGGAGCATGGCGTGACGTAGATTAAACAATTCCCTGTGATTACAAGGCCAAAAAAATATCAGTATGAAAATCAGCCAATTGTAAGCTTGGCTCCTACTTGAGATGGCCCCTGCCCCATTCTGCTAGGTGATATCGCACATTGCGATATGGTACGAGTAACTCATCACATGCTCCAAATCCCGCATCCACAAGATAGTATTTTCTGGGGGGAATGTTGAAATCTTTGATCTACACATTGTAGTAAACACGAGTGTCAGCCGCTGACCCCTCCCAACTGCTCAAGACGTATAGAAACAACATATTGAACGTACAGGCGACGAGGCAGTTCTGAGTTAAGGTACCCTTGCGATTGTGAGCAACATTGCGCTCTTTGCTGTCAGGGTGACAAGCAATATGAGTACCGTCAATGGCACCAATGGCGTCAGCAAAGTAGGGATAATATTTCGAGTTTTGAAGGATCTTGAGAGGGGTTGGGTTGTCTGCATTAGGTAGCCAAACATATGATTGGTAGATAGGGGGGGACGCGAATGCAGTGAGTATGCGTTTGAAATACCTTTAAAAATTCAGCAAGTTTGTCTACAGGATGCTAGAATTAACATACTTTGATATTGTGTCATTGGAACATTGAAACTGTTCACCAAGATGACAAATAGAGAGCCCTGTTACACTAGCATACAAAAAGATAGCTAACTGCTCCTCAAGTGATATAAATTTTGAGTCGCGGCACCCCGCATCATGAAGTAGAGATAATAGTACATGAAATATATGATGCCGTACACCAAGTTCACATCGTATGTGATCCGGTGTAGAGACTCGCGTTTCTGCAGGCGCATATGGGTACATTTTGCACCTTTTCACAACTCATGACAATTGGCCTTCACTGCACGACTCGCACCATCATCCATATGACCTCCACTATGCCTCTAGTCGACTCTGCACATCATGCACCGCTTCCGCAAAACGCGCCATAGGCGCGATACTTTCTCGCACAACGCGCAGTATTCCCGCGCACGCGCTTTCTCGCGCAGCATCCAAGAGCATCCATCCATTGTCCAACCAGTCCCTTGGTATGTCCCTTTCGTTATCTGACTATATTTGTCACATTACACTTCCTATTTCGTTATGGACCCTTACATTACATCATTTACATACTTAGAGCGCTCCATATTTGGCTCCAAGCCCTGGGAGAGCGCTTAGCTAGAACTCACATACTCTCATGTTCGTTTTACACCTGACCTAGTTACCGGAACTTCTCTTACCACCCATCTACTACCACTTAGAGGCAGTAGAGAGCCACACTATAGATCCACAATCATATTTCCACTCGACATAGACTTTATCTTGCATCAAGAACCGCTTTTCTCGCACTTTGTGCGCTTTGGCGCATTTTCCCGCGCTTAGCGTGATCCCATAGAGGCTCAATCCGTGGATCCTTGCTTTCTTTGCTTCCCCTTTAGGGTCGAACATTCTTGCATTCTGCGAGTATAGCAGCTAGGCAGAGCTGAGACTCACTTATACTGGTAGAGCACTATTTCTTATATGAGCCTGCCAGGTTGTGATACCCACACCAGATGTCCTGTAAGTAGCTCGTTGACCCAACCCATTCCTGTGAGAATGGAAGTATGGTATGGCTGCTTGTCATAGTAAGATTTTGAATAGAGCTGAAGTGCTTGTGAGGCAGCATCTGAAACTGATATGGCCGTGCGAGAGGTAGTAAGGAACATTTTCATTATATGCTCCAGCTTGAGCTCTGCCATTTCATCCAAGTCTATGTTGACTGCAGTGGTACTGTCCAAATCTTCATCAGCAGTAGTGTCATCCTCAGATGAGTGGTCAGTATCACGGGCAAGGTCGTCAGGATTCATGGCGTTGACAACAGACGTTAGTGGCGAGTGTGATATTATCGTTATTGACTCATATCAGCGTGACATCTATGGTCCTTACAAATCATGACAAAGCACAATTTCTCAAGTTTAGTTCAAGTTAAGTGAGCAAATTTTGCGTATCCGAACAGACCCTTATATACATTGATCCTGAGATCGATAACTTGACATTAGCATATAGTCAACTTCTTACGACACCATTACACAGTTACAGAGCAATCAAACTTCATAGCGGCACACCTGGAGAGGCACACTTCCAGCCTCAGCACTCCCAACCACCTCTGGCCTTGGTAAATTTCCCAAACTCTCCACAATCTGCATTCCAGGGCCATCCGCCATCTCAAACATAAAGTTTCGCATAAGGGCGAACAGTACAGCCTGAGACGAAACCAGACCTGGTCAAAACAATCCAGAACCAATACTCTCAATGTGCAGCTGCATACCTTGAATTCTGTCAATGCAAATAGCCTCCCAAGGCATATCTGTGCTCCGTCACCAAATGTCATTAAATGACGGTAGCCATGCAGGGCTTCTCTGGCCCCATGCGTACCCTCGTCCCATTCGTACCACCAGGAAGGTTTGAACACCTTTGCATCAGGGCCCCACATGCTAACAGAGCAATTGAGTGCAGCGAACGGGACAACGATCACAGTCCCCTTTGGGATGCATACACTCTCAGTAAAGTTACCAGAAGCTGTGCGCAAGGGCTCGCTGAGCGGGATGATGTCTTCTTGCATAGCCTGTCATACTCAGTCAAGTGTTTTGTGTTGCATATTTGAGTCGGATATGCACCGATCGCTGGATCTGTTTGATGGGTGTGTGGAGGCGAAGAACTTCATTCACCACAGCATCCAGGTAGGGAAGCTTATTCGCGAGGTCGTCATATGAGGGGGTTGGTCCGAACTCTAGACACTTGTCGCAAAGCTTCGTCTGCATGTCTAGATTCCGTGCGAGTTCTACCAAAGCCCACTGTGGAGTTGAGAAACATGGCTGGAGCAGCTGACGATTTGAACCTTACTGTCATGCTAACTGATAAAATGTGAGCAACGGTGAATATTCAATTCTTTTGTTAGATGAATGCATGTTACCTGCAGTGGTCTCAAAGCCGGCGAGAAGGAGAACCCTTGCCTGGCAGAGATGGAGATCAGCATCCCATATTTTAGGAGAGTTCTATGAGTTGTGTACCTCATCTATTACTTCTTGTGGAGTCAGTCCCACCCTCTCACCAGATTCCTCCGCTTTCACTACACAACAATTTCAGGGTTCAAAATTTGGCAAATGAACAGCAGGCCTCACAGAGCAAACCCAAACATGATTTGTCCCCCTGCGTGGCACCACCAGTCTCTTTCAGGTGCTTGATAAGACATCAGCCTGGTAGAAAGGAATGGATATACGTATGAGATATGATTCATCCTGCACAATTTGTCTGAGTGTGCAGGTATGAATCTTTGGGGAGAAAAATTACCATTGTTGAACATCAATTACTGTGCAATGAGTTCTTTGGTTCAATTCTATCTCACTGTCCCAAGCGATCACTGTCTGTAACACATTTTGAGTGAAGTGCAGGGTGAGTCGATTAGTGACTGACCTTGTGAGCGGTGTGGTGTTCAAACTTTCTGTAGCCTTGCAGAGGCACTTTTCACTATGCATCTCTTATTGATACTTTCCTTAGATTAGTTTCGCACTTTTGCAGCTTACATAATCACTTCACTCTTTACCTAGGACTCTACAGTCATTACCTAGTTCCCTTGTTTCCAGTTCTTTGGTTGCTCCCCATTCACTTGGGTTATTTAGTAGCATCCCCTAGTTGTAGCTTTCCTAGTTGTAGCTTCCTTAGCTCACCAGATAGCTCCTGGAACATAGTTTCTTACCTTGACTTGGAGTACCTTCTCCACTCTCTTTTCTTGAGCCTGAGCCTAGTCAGAGATCCTTTAGGGTCGAACGTTCTTGCTAGCAGGAGTAGCAGCTAGGAGAGCAGGAGACTCATATATTTTGGTTTGGTGCTTTTACCTGCAGCCCAGCCATATCTTGTCATCACAGCGGCATCATGGAAAACAGATATCAAGCTGTGAATAGCAGCTGCACTAAAGGCAGGATTGAGGGCCTTCATCAGAGATCCAACCACGAAATCATATTGGTATGTAAAAAATTATAAGAAGCATAATTGCTATAATCAGTGCAATAATGATAAGTCACATTGTGAAGTCTTACATGGTAGGATAGACAAGGTAGAACTCGACGTCTGTATAAGGATGAGGTGTTAAATATATTGGATTGCCAATGTACACCTAACCTTGCAATCGTGATCTTTAATAGATTCAATTATAATGGATGCTTGCCCTGACGGAACTCACAAACGTCACAATAATGACAGGGATTGCACAGGAGTATCTGCATGGCAAGGAAGTTAAGTGTTGCAATCATGATGGTCCACCCAATTTAGTGTCTTCAATTATAATGAATGCTTGCCCTGGCAGAACTCATAAATGTCACCATAACGGCAGAGATTGTACGAGAGTATCTGCATGGCAAGGTGTTGCAATCATGACGCTCCATCAATGCTTAGCATCTACGTATATAAAGAATGCCAGCTGTCATTAAAGGTACAAATGACATCAGAAAGACACCTATCACAAAGGTGTCCAATTGGTATCATTCTTATGAGTGTTGGCTATAGTTACTTATTTTGGAGCAAGAATATTACAGTGATATACATTAGCAAGGCAGACTGACTTGTTGGACCCATCACCAGCAAGGTAATAGTTGGTTATTTTGGAGCAAGAATATCACAATGATATACATTAGTGAGGCAGACCGTGTAGTCAATCATTGCAACATAACCAGCTCAATTGCCACTGTATGTAAAACATGCAAAAATGAGCAGAATTTATCACTCAATTTTAGTCTGAAGGCCAGGTGCAATCTTGGCGTCACAAGATACTCACACACAAGGTTTGGATCACTGAACATAAATTCTCTAGCAAGTACAATTCAATAGCTTGTGTTAACTGTATGCTATGCATTGTCATCGACACCATCAGGAACTAAAGCCTCCTTCATTTGTGCTCGCTTCTCCCGAATCCTCGCCAGCGCACTGTTCTTGACTAGGGGACATTGAGCGGTCGAGTATGAAGGAAAAATCTGCCTAGAACACATGAGGATAAGCAAAGCGGTGAAAGATACTATCAATCACCTGTTCCACCACACAGCAAGATCATCTACCTCTTGACGTTCATCCGGGTCTTCGAAAATATCTAGAATTGAGGTGTAGAACCTTTTGGAGTCTGTGACTGTGTCGGTATGTGAGAAAACAGGTGATGACGTGAGGGTGAATCGGACCTTGAAAGAAAGCTCATTCAGAGGTGTGTGGGTTCAAGATGTAGATGCACTTGAGTTGCAATGTAGGCGATGGAGGGCAGAGTGATTTGGGTCATCCCGTGAATATGAGCATTACCTGAACAAGTTGCCTTTGGCTCTCTGTCTACAGAGCTGGGTGACATAAAGACATGTTTATATGCCTGTAGGTCGAGTTCAGTTCAAAGAACTTCAGAAGTGACAGAAAGTTGATATCTTACACAGACTAACAAGGCACTTCGAAACAGGCTGTTCCACGGATCCTCAGAATAATAATGGTAGTCAGCATACAAGAACAACGGCCACTGGTCTCCAGTCACAATAATCTCGCCACTTTGTAGCTTAGCTTTTGTCCTGTGTGCTGTTACAGTCAAGTACGCCCCTATTCATTTTCTTTTACTCTTCACTTGTATTACGTCGCGAGCCGCATGATGCCGCCGTTAGACTTATCTTTCTTTCTTGATTACTCATTGTATTACATCATGACCGCTATCTTGCCATCATTAGATGACCTATTCTTGGTATCTTTGACTCGTCTTATCTCTGACTCATTCTGACTCATTACACCGGCCCTAAAGCCATTTCTACCAGTATATAAACTCGTCATTGTACTATGTAGTTCTTTACTTTAATCTTACTAGGTTTTACCTGGAACTTCCTTCGCTTAAGACCTCCAATCTTAAGTCGTCTGAAACTTGATTCAAGCCAAGGACACTCTCCTTGTCTTGTCTTATTGAAACCATTGAACTTCGGTATACGCCGAAGCTTTGAACCGACCTTGGCCGATCACTCTTATCGAGTGGCCATACGTCAGAACTATCCTAGTTCGTAACAAAAGATTAAAGTCTACATTGATCCCCTGCGCCACCATCGCGTGTCGCATATCTGAAAAGAAAAGAAGAAAGAACGACAAACCCTGGTCATCACGACAGATAGAACTCCAGGTCCAAACTGACGACCTCCTTGACCCCATTGATCGGCGCACTCAAACTAGGCGCTTTACCACCATTACCACCCCTGAATCCCACGATGTCTTCAAAGCCCGTTGAAATCAAAATCGGAACCCCCACCATCTTTGATGGCGATAGAGACAAGTCGAGAGGCTTCCTCATGTCGTGTAACTCTTACCTCGACATCAATGAGAAGATCTATACAGAAGATAAGCAGAAGATTATTTTCGTCACCTCCTTCATGAACGAAGGAAATGCCCGCTACTGGAAAGAAGATTTCCTCTCCCACGCACAAGATCCTACCTATAAGCGAACAGATGGAACCATTAAAGGATACGGAACTTGGGCGGAGTTCCTTGCTGATTTCAACAAAGCGTTTAAACCGCTTGACCCTGCAGGAACCGCCTTAGCTAAACTCCGAAACCTGAAGCAAGGACCCGAACTTCAGGACTATATCTCAGAATTCCTTATGCTTTGTCAAAGATCCGGGATCCATGACGACATCTCGAAGAAACAATTCTTCATAGACGGACTACACCCAGGGCTAACAGCCCGCCTTTTCGGCACAGGAGACGTCTCTGATGACTTCGAGGTGGTCCTCACCACCTGTATTAGCCTCGATAACTCCCGCCTCCAGTTAAACGCCATCAGGGCACGTAACCAACCCCAAAAGAAGAAGAACTTCGGATCTAGCAGATACACACCTTCCAAAGATCCCAACTCTATGGTAGTCGATCGACTTACCGAAGAAGAACGCACTGAACATTTCCGTACTGGGAAGTGTTTCACTTGCCACGTGGTAGGACACATGTCTAGAACGTGTCCCCAGAAGAAGAAGAACGGGAAGACCCCGGTCCGTCGCAAAGAAGTCGAAAGCAGTGACGACGAAGAAGAAGAAGAAGCGGAAGTTCGCCGCCTCAACGAGGATTTTTGATGTGGAAGACTGGATCAACGTCAGTATCTTCCGATGTACCCATTAGACTTGTACGAAAAGTTGGTGAACGAAAGGAACTTCGAGTTCCCATTTCTCTAATTTCGAAAACTCGTCTGAAAACCGTTGAAACAACCGCAGTCGTCGACTCCGGAGCAGCCGGAACATTTATTTCCGAAGAATTCGTAAAGAAACACAAAATCCGAACCCACGCACTTAGTAAACCCTTCAAGGTTACTACCGCCGATGGAAGCTATTCAAAGAGTGGAGCCATTCGCCGCTACTGCGTCCTTACCATCAAAATCGATGAACGCACTATGATCGGGAAATTCAATATCACCCGCTTAGGACGAAGAGACCAGATCCTTCTCGGCATTCCCTGGTTGAAAGCGATGAACCCGGTTATCGACTGGGCCGCTGAAACCCTTATTCTCTCACGAACGACGAAAAGCAACCAAATCGAAGAAGAGGTTGACAAAGAAAGGAAGAGAAGCGCCCTTCCTCTTCTATTTCAACCTGAACCGATTGATCGGACGTGGAAGAACTCCAAACTTCGTAAAGAAGAAACCATCGCCCCAGAACCCGTCATGACAGGTCTTCCTTATCCTAAAGCAACTATCGAAGAAGTTATTGATGAAGAAGCTCCCATCCCTATCCCCGATCTACTCCCTATCCCAGAAGACGATGACGAAGCCTTTGACACTAAGGAAGACGTATGGACACAAGAGAACTTTGCCGCACCAGTGCGAGAAGTCTCTCTGTACGACCTTGATGACGATGAATTCTTAGTGGAATATTCCCCTGACGCAACCGAACTCCGGGTCATTACAAACGTTTCTATGGATACCCCTCTCACCTCTGATGGAACCAGTCGCTCAGAACAGAAATCTACGGTCACACCCCTGCCACGGCCCGATGAATATACGAAAGTTAGTAACAAAGCTCAGCAGTTCGCTCTAGCTGCGGGGCTAGAACAGAAGAAGAAAACTTTCGAAGAACTCGTACCTTCTTATCTCCACGACTTCGCCGACATCTTCGCAAAGGACGGACTTAATAGTCTCCCTCCTGAGCGACCTGGTATTGATCATCGCATCGAAACGAAACCCGGATTCATCCCTAAGACGTCGAAAATCTATCCCCTCTCTGTCACAGAACGAACTGCAGTCAAGGCATTTATTGATGAAAATGTGCAAAAAGGTTTCATTTCGGAGTCGAAATCGCCGCAGGCTAGCGGGTTCTTCTTTGTCGGAAAGAAAAGCGGAGACCTAAGACCATGCCAAGATTACCGATACATCAATGATTGGACGATCAAGAACGCCTATCCACTACCACTCCCACTATCCCTAGTCGCACGGTTACATGGAGCTAAATATTTCACCAAGATGGATGTCCGATCCGGTTATAACAATATCCGTATTCACCCCGATGATCGATGGAAAGCAGCATTCACCACTGAATTCGGGCTCTACGAGCCGAATGTCATGTTTTTCGGTCTCTGCAACTCCCCGGCTACGTTCCAAGCATACATGAACCGGACATTCCAACAAGAAATCAACGAAGGATGGTTAGTAATATACATGGACGACATCCTTATCTTTTCAAACGACCTTGATGAACACCACGAACGAACTCGCCGCATTCTGACCAAGATACGGGCAGAGAAACTATTCCTGAAACCGGAAAAATGTACCTTTGATGCGCAGGAAGTTGAATACCTCGGAATGATTATCCGTCCCGGATGTGTCGCCATGGATACTGCTAAGACTGATGGAATCCGCGATTGGCCAATCCCTACCACCGTCAAAGAAACACGGTCATTCCTTGGCTTCTGCAACTTCTACCGAAACTTCATCCCTCATTACTCCGATATCGCACGACCACTCATCGATCTGACCAAGAAAAATAATGTTTTCTCTTGGTCCGCCCCGTGTCAAGACGCCTTTACGACATTGAAAGATTGTTTTTTGAAACAACCGGTCCTTCGTAACCCTGATCCATCACGTCAATTTGCAGTCGCAACCGATGCATCATTGGTAGCCACCGGCGCCGTTCTTCTCCAGACTGATGAAAACGGTGTTTACCACCCATGTGGATATCTTTCGCAGTCCCTAAACCCGGCAGAAAGGAATTACCAGATCTTTGATCGAGAACTCCTCGCAGTTATCCGAGCATTGACAGAATGGCGCCACTACTTGGAAGGAAACCCCCATCCGGTCATCGTATTCACTGATCACATGAATCTCCTCTACTTCCGAACCGCACAGAAGCTCACCCGTCGCCAGGCTCATTGGCAATTGATTCTTTCATGCTATGATCTAGAACTCCACCACGTTGCCGGAACCAAACTTGTTGCCCCTGACACCTTATCTCGCTGCGCTGATCATGTCCCCACTGAAACCGACAACGACGATGTCACTCTACTCCCCGATTCCCTCTTCATCCGACTCCTTGATCAAGAGTTAATGACAACTCTTGCAAACCCTGACCCTGATGATGTCGACCCTATCTTCCAAGCCGCGTCCGATGCTCTGAACGGTCTCTGCCTTCCCCCAATGAAATCCGCGCTCTCTGATTGGACAATCAAGGACGATATCCTATTCTATAAGGATCGTGCCTACGTCCGTCCCGCCGGCCGACACGCTATTTTAGAACGCACCCATGATCACGCAACCGCGGGACATCCCGGTCGTTTTAAAACCGAAGAACTAGTGAAACGTGACTTCTGGTGGCCTTCCATGGGCACTTATATCCGGAAATACGTCGAAGGCTGCGCCCTTTGTCAGCAAATGAAATCTGACACTCATCCTACGACCCCCCCGCTCGTCCCCATACCTTCTACAGTCTCCACACCCTTTGCCCAAGTATCCGTCGACCTCATCACTGATCTACCACCCTGTAATGGCTTTGATTCTGTCATGGTCGTGGTAGACCATGGGCTTACGAAGGGGGTAATTCTCATCCCTTGTACGAAAACCATCACCTCGGAAGGAGTAGCCAAGAAGTTTTTCAAATATGTCTACCGCCGTTTCGGACTCCATGAGAAAGTAATCTCTGATCGAGGACCGCAATTCGTCTCCAAGTTTTCAAAAGCTCTCGCCAAACTGTTGAAATACGACATCGCCGCTTCCACCGCTTATCACCCACAAACGGATGGACAAACAGAACGTCTCAATCAAGAACTCGAAACCTACCTCCGCATCTATTGTCGTAACAACCCAGAAGAATGGGTCGAACATCTCCCTATGGCCGAATTCGTTCACAATCACAGAAAACACGACTCCTGCAACGCCTCCCCTTTCCGCCTCATGATGGGATACGAACCACGAGCTCTCCCTCACGTACTCCCTGAATCCACTGTTCCAGCAGCAGAAGAACGACTCCGTACTCTTCAAAAGATACGAGAAGAAGCGATCTCCTGCCATAATATCGCAATGCAGCGAATGGCTGAACGATCGCATGGGAAGAAGTACCAACCATGGAAGATCGGAGATAAGGTTTGGTTGTCAGGAAAGAACCTCATCACGCAGTTACCATCACGGAAGCTCGCCCCAAAACGATACGGACCTTTTACCATCACTGCAGTACTATCCCCGATCACATTCACGCTCCAGCTTCCCGCGCAATGGAAAGTTCACCCCACATTCCACGCTTCTGAACTATCGACCTATCACGAGACAGAAGTCCACGGCCCTAACTTCCATGAACCCTCACCTGACATCATCGATAACGAAGAAGAATACGAAGTCGAAGCTATCTTGTCGCATAAGGGGACGGGTAAACGAAGACGCTATCTTGTATCCTGGAAAGGATATTCCTCCGCCAGCAACGAGTGGATTCCCCAAGAAAATCTCGGCAACGCTTCTATGATCCTCACCACTTATAAGAAAGCTCACGGGCTATAAAGAACCCTCAGAAAATCATCATGTCTACTCGCTCTCAACACACTCGTAACCTCGAAATCTGCCTTGCACAACTCCGCGTCCTTATATCCCACATAGACACTATGACCGATACCCTTGCCTCTCCCACCGTAACTTCAACCACCCTTACCAACGATTCCGACTCCTCGTCTCACTACTTCGCTGTCCTTGACGACATCGAAACCAATACCATATTCGAATCCGCCCTTCTCTCTGAACAATACGCTATAGAAATCGATAACCTTCTCGCAGAACGAGGAGCCCTCTCTAGCACCCTCCTCATTAATATTATCCGCGCCGCCAAACTCGTCGAGCGTACCTCCGAGCTCCTTAATGATGAACGTATCAAGACGATCTTTCGTCATCTTCACATTCGCATTCGCAACACAGCAGTTCGTCTCATGCCTCCCGCCACCAAAGAGATTGTTAGAGAGGCCATCCACATCGTTACTGAACGAATTGCAAACAACCCAGTCGCCCGACCCCCGTCACCCCATATTGCTGTCCCTATCCCACCTCCGGTTGAGACTACTCCCGTTGAGCACACGCTTAATGCTGTCACTCCTCCTCACGTACCTAGCATACCGATTGCTACTACGCCTCACACAGCGCAACCCGCTCGTATTCGTCCTATCCGCCGAAGTCCCTCCAAGCTCAAGAGAGAGCTCTCAGTCTCCCCCACCACTCGTAACCGCATCTTACGTTCCAAAACCCCGTCTCCACTGCCCCAGACGTCTTCCGTCACCATCGTGAAAACCGAAAACTGCGATAACTTTATATGCCGTAACTGCAACCTTGTCGGTCACCGCCACAAGAATTGCCCCACATACTTTTGTCGCGTATGTTGTGACTTAGCACCTGGCCATTTGTCGGCCTTTTGCAAGGAACTTCGCGGAGAAAAGATTATACCTATGGTTTGGACGGATGACGGTTTCTACGACGCCCTCGCTAAATGGGAAGCTGATAAAGATGCGGAGCATGAACAGATTTCCGTCGAGGAAGACGAAAGGTTGTTTAGTCAATGCGCAGGAGACCGCGACGACTACGAATATGACCATAACTTTGAATGTTGAAATCGGTGACTTCAACGATAATAACGGGGTAATGTTACAGTCAAGTACGCCCCTATTCATTTTCTTTTACTCTTCACTTGTATTACGTCGCGAGCCGCATGATGCCGCCGTTAGACTTATCTTTCTTTCTTGATTACTCATTGTATTACATCATGACCGCTATCTTGCCATCATTAGATGACCTATTCTTGGTATCTTTGACTCGTCTTATCTCTGACTCATTCTGACTCATTACACCGGCCCTAAAGCCATTTCTACCAGTATATAAACTCGTCATTGTACTATGTAGTTCTTTACTTTAATCTTACTAGGTTTTACCTGGAACTTCCTTCGCTTAAGACCTCCAATCTTAAGTCGTCTGAAACTTGATTCAAGCCAAGGACACTCTCCTTGTCTTGTCTTATTGAAACCATTGAACTTCGGTATACGCCGAAGCTTTGAACCGACCTTGGCCGATCACTCTTATCGAGTGGCCATACGTCAGAACTATCCTAGTTCGTAACATGTGCCATCAGGACGCATGCCAAGTAAACAGATAAGATACCACCCACTCTGAGTGAGACCAGTCCAATCCAGCAGGACAAAGTAATGCGCCCATCCGTTCATGATGAAAACCATGATCAATTTTCACATTTCGGGCAAGAGGAGGAACCAAATTCTGTCCCTTTGGAGTAATCCAGTCAAGCACGCTACCTTTGAGGCTGTCATATCCCGTATTCCAGACCTACGTCCGATGATGTTCCCACGCTTTCCGGACGCCTTCCGGATGCACATCCGGACCTCCATACCCTTATCCATGCCTCCATACCCTTATCCATGACTCTAGACCTCCAGTCCACTATCGGTTTGGATCCGTACACCTTCGTACATCCATATGTCCATACCTCCGGACCTCCGCAGCTTAGCCTGCTTCATCCACCCTTGGTCCACTCGGATCCGAGCTCATTCCACCTAGGACTATACCTTCCCTAGACTACCGGACTATATCCATTATTCATATCCTAGTCCCGTCTTCACCTAGATCTCCGGATCCGCTCATCCGATATCCAGATGCCTCATCCGATATCTCCAGACCTCCGGATCCGACCTATACTCATATCCGAAGCTCAAACCTTAAATCAGCGTCTATCTCCTTATGGTAATCCCCTTGACTCCGGACTTCGGTTATCTGTGTTTCCGTCTTGCTTATTGATCCTTGTACTTTGTTCATCTCCGAGTTCATTTACTTATGTTCCGTTCATACTTACCAATCTGTTTCCACATGCTCGTACATAGCATTAGTCTTCAGCTTACTGATCCTCTCGGATCCCTTCCAGTATATAAACCTCTGTACAACTCCTGTAAAGTTTCCTCAGTTTGAATATCATCTTAGATTGCACTCATCTTAGATTCTGCTCTCTCTTGCATCTGTTCTCGGACTTCGGTCCATCTTAGTATTGACTTTCCTTAGGCCTAGGGAATCCTTCCCTAGGCCGACTTTCCGGTCCTCCGGATTTGTCTTCCGTCCCCATCCATGCTTAGGGATTGATTCCCTAAAGCTGGACTTTTGCCTTTCCGGCACTTCCTGTCTTTCCGAGACTTCTGTCTACTTCCTGTCAACTCCGTCTCTACTTAAGTGTAGTCTACCTCTGTCTGCTTCTACTCCGGACCTTGTCCGTTGTAGCCATCCTTCTCTTGTCCTAGAATCCTGTCCACTCCTCCGGTCCTCCTGACCTTCGGACGTCGTAACCTTCGGACGTCGTAACCTTCGGACGTCGTAACCTTCGGACGTCGTAACCTTCGGACGTCGTAACCTTCGGACGTCGTAACCTTCGGACGTCGTAACCTTCGGACCTTCGGACCTCCGGACGTCCTGTCCTTCGGACCACTCCTCCTATCCTATCCTGCTTTGGACTCTGTCCTTTGCAGCATATCCTCTATGTGTTTCTATCTAGGGAACTTACCTTGGGAAGTCTCACCTTCGGACCCAATGCAGCGGATGAAACTCCTCCGGAGTTTCCTGTACTCCTCCGGAAGTTTCCCACGCTCATCCGGAAGTCCTCCGGCACTCAACCAGAGTAGCCAGCCTCCGGAAGTCCTTCGGACTTCGTCGGATTCCATCCGGACTTCATTCTGAAATTAAGGGCACATACTCGGGTAAGGGGCACAGCGCACGAGCTGAGGCCAAGCCCTTCGGATCCGATACCTCTTGAGTACGGTCTTAACAGAGGCTTTTGGTGTCGTCACCCCTTGCTCCAGAGGCGCCCTTAGTGAGCTGATGAGATACACAATTAACTTTGAAGACGTAGGAAAATGAAATAGTACTTGCCAGCTCTGCAACAACATCAACCTCCTCATCTCCGCCTTGCATCAAGCGCTCTTCCAGGCCTGCCACAGACTTGAGGAGCTCTTGAAAAACACAATGCTCGCACTGTTCCCTGTAAATGTGACTAGATATGCGGCACATCACTCCACGGAAAACAAACATACTCAGCGGTGAAATTTTCCTCTGGAGTCTCAGCCAATTCACCCATCTGTAAAATCCCATTGGTGAGGAGGGCTTGGAAGTTGCAAAGAGCGTGTATCGTTTGTCCAAAATGACGACCATAATGTACCAATGGATCGGCCGCACTCCTGTAATGATCATGATTGCAATGGTCAGCGGCAATGGCTTTCCTGAGATCCAAATTTACCCACGGCCTTTTCCTGGGGCCGAGTTGAAGGGCATCAACAGGCTGTTTGCGACGTTGTCCACAAGATTGTTGGTCCTTGGTCATAGCAGGTGAGGTATCAATGGTTGGGAGGCGACAATTACTGCCAGTTCTTCGGAGGGTAGTCGATTTTTAACCCGAGTCCGCTATGGTGACAGGTACAACTTTAGTAAGTGACATGAATCTGCTTTAGGAATTCAAGTGCGACGAACTTGTTAGTGCTTACCATGTAATCACCCAAATGTTTCTGTTTGGGTCAAGCAAGGTTTTTGCCGATGCAGGTGGCAATTTGCAAGTGATGAATCTGTTTTGGGAATTCAAGTACGACGAACTCATTAGTAAGCATTGTTGAATGTCACTGCTCACTGCTAGCACTTATGAAAGCCTGACAAAACTCTAACATTATCCGAAGGTCGCGACCGCGGTCCTGAGTAGTCCGAACCCTGACACCATCTCAGAGGGGCCAGTTATTGAGGTGAGTCAGTGACATGCAGCGATCACCCTGGACATGCACTGATCTGAGTCAACAGCGGATTTGCCTAACCTCGAGCTCTTGACTCCAACTCGTGAGACTGGCTAGGTGATCATGATATTCATGGAGAACGTGACCACTGACTGCCAAAACATCATGATGAAGCAGTTGCCAAGCACCACGGCATCAAGGGCCAGAGATATGCATTTGTACCAACTGACCTACTACTAGTTCTTGTAGTCAAGGATACTATACTGGTCTAAATCACTATTAGCTTCACACCCTTCTGAGTTGGAGTTGTCTGAAGTAGACCCCAAGTCCGAGTCCGAGTCAGAAGCTTCACCACCTGAGTCTGAGTCTGAGGGTGTGCAACCTTGGCCACAGCTCAACACATCCAAGTCCCCATCTTCAAAGTCCTTGAAATCCTCTACAACAACTGCATTGTCATCTTCTTGACCGCTGGCACTGTGAGCATAAGTATGCCCAACTCCCAGCCCCCATTGATACCGCATGAATGAGTCCTGGTCTACAAAACTAAGCCATAAACTTGAAGTAGCGCGACTCCATCAGTAGTCATAATTATTGATGCACCGATTAATGTAGTAGGACTTCCAGTCCAACTGATCCTGAGCACAGAGAGAGATGCCCCTACCATCCAAGTGCTGCAAGCCTTGAGTGAAGTGTGGAATGACATGGCAGCACCTAAGGACGTCATCGGGGTCTACAAACCCAAACAAGTCTTGCTCTCCAATAGGCGGGAAGCAAACATGATCTAAACTTAAAGATGCTTGCTGGCTTGCCTGGGAGTGTTTGTCAAGATGTTGATACCAGCGCACCCACAGGAAGTCAATCCAATGTGAATGATAGTCAACCATCCCAGGGCCAATATAAGTAGCATTGACATGGTAGATGCCAAGTACACGAGCATAGAGATAAGGATGGTTTTCACCAGCAGTTGAGCCCTCGCTGGCTTGGTCGAGGAGCATGATGTTGCAATGAGATGTCGATGGATGTGTGACGTCCTGCGCTCGGCGGACATCATATGTGGTGTAGTTGACATGCATCAAGTTGTGCTTGTACATGTGATTGGCATTGATGAAAACACGCCCCTCCCAGTTTGAACATAGCACCGGGGCAGCTCCTGAGATTGCAGCCGTTGTGGTACCGTCAGTATGCAAAAGGCTACCCTCCCTGATTAGGACCTCCTTTATCTTAGCAAGGAGAAAATGCTGAAGCTTGGGTACAAAGCCCTGTCATAATTTCTCAGAATCAGCACCATCCCACATAACAGGTATGCGGTGTGGGTATCACAACCTGGCAGGCTCATATAAGAAATAGCGCTCTACCAGTATAAGCGAGTCTCAGCTCTGCCTAGCTGCTATACTCGCAGAATGCAAGAATGTTCGACCCTAAAGGGGAAGCAAAGAAAGCAAGGATCCATGGATTGAGCCTCTATGGGATCGCGCTAAGCGCAGGAAAATACGCCAAAGCGCACAAAGCGTGAGAAAAGCGGTTCTTGATGCAAGATAAAGTCAATGTCGAGTGGAAATATGATTGTGGATCTATAGTGCAACTCTCTACTGCCTCTAAGTGGTAGTAGATGGGTGGTGGTGGTAACTAGCTAAGGTGTAAAACGAACATGGGAGTATGTAAGTTCTAGCTAAGCGCTCTCCCAGGGCTTGGAGCCGAATAGGGAGCACTCTAAGTATGTAAGTGAGGTAAAGGAAGGGTCCATAACGAAATACTAAGTGTAATATGCTAAATATGGTCATATAATGAAAGGGACATACTAAGGGACTGGATGGACGATGGATGGATGCTCCTGGATGATGCACGAGAAAGCGCGCAAGGCACGCGCGCGGGAATGCTGCGCGTAGTGCAGGAAAGTAGCGCACCTATGGCGCGTTTCACGGGAAGTGGTGCGCTCCATGGTGGAAGTCATAGTGGATGATGGTGCGAGTTGTGCCAAGAAGGCCAGTTGTCAGAATTCATAAAATATGCCCATATGCACCTGCAGAAACGCGAGTCTCTACAGCGGTACTCACTTTGATGGCAGGATCCCTCGTGTGCCTTTGAAGGAACAGTGGAATGTTCTGAGGAGAGTTTTGAGATTTGCCGACGTGGAAATGAGCCTCAGGCAATGTGGCAACTTCTTCCTCCATCACCACTGTACCCTGTGGTGACTGCTTCAAGTTGGCACGGATGCTGAGTATGCGAGCCTCACACTGTTCTATCCTAGCTATCTGCTTCACAATATTCTTTTCGGTCCGTTCGACAGTACCTTGCTTTCGAGGTGCGATGTTCCAGCTCTCCCTAGGTTGCACAATAAATGTTTACATGGCAGAGGAGACCATCAAGATGCGTTCAGTCACTGGTTCAGTGCTGTATAAATCAGTTGTTCCAAAGTTACGTATGCATGTAGAATAATTGCCCAGAGTGTGTAGCTTGTAAGTGTTTAAATTGAACATTTTTCATCTCCAAGCTGTCTGAGGCATTGGTACCGTTGCCTCTCCATTGCCAGCTAGGCTCCTCAACTGCTGGCATTGGCGACGTCCTGCTTCCCGCTTAAGTTCGTAAGTATCAAAGGCTGCACAGGTATATTTCTTGAAATGGCGAAGTTGCTTTCCCAGCAAAACTGTCACAGCATCCAGGAGGTTGATTGTGTCATCAGTATGCATGCGCAGCTTTGCCAAGGCATGCCAGCTTGCACAAGTATAAAGCAGAGCTAAGATACTTCTATTGTGTGGCTCTGGGAGAAGGCCGTCAAAGGCTGGGATAGTGCACTAATTATACATTTATGCATCATCGAGAGCGGGTAAAAAGAATGTGAGGCCTTACCTGAAGAATATCTTCAAAGTCGCGAGCAGCCATCTTCTTCATTTCGGATGTATTCGAAGTAAACTTCCAGATGGTGTCACGGCTGAAGGTGGAGATGAATCTGTAGCTTGAGGGATCCATCAGCCGGAGCACATCAGGCTTCTTGACTGAAACTCACCAACAATCAAGCTTGTGCACCAATCTATCACCCCCAGCAGCAGCACCTAGAATTCGTATCAGGTGGGTAAAAAGGGCTTTCCAGACCCCCAGCTCAAACTCGTGCAGGAGGTCTACAACCAACATAACAAACAAATTAAAGCCAAGACTCCTGAGCTGCTCCGAAAATGCATTCTGAAAGGTGGTCATCGACTGACATACAACAAGAGTGATAAGTTCAACGTACGGAGGTAGGCACCAATGAGTGCTCTTTGAGTAGGTTTTCAACACACTTGCTGTGGATGCCATAGCCACTATCGTAGATAAATGAACATGACGTGGAGACTTTACTTTGCCGGATATCATCGTCTATGCGCAAGAGGGTTTGGCATTGTTTCATATCCAGTTGCTTGCCCAGATTTTGAACGCAAGATTTCGGGATGAGGCATCGAGGGCAAGGGCAACCGCCCAAAGTCCGTATTGTAGCTATTAATGCTCTGATGATGAGACGGGCAGTCAATCTAGTTGGTCGGCCTTCTAGGTATGGTGATTGACTCACTTTTCTGGATAGTCAGCAGAATAAGTAAAGATCTGAGGGTAAAAGTGACGCTCAACCCCATCACAACAACATATCACAATCCCATGCTTGCAGGCTTCCACAAACTCAGCGTCCAGTAGAACCCTCCATTGCGCATGAAAAAGTTTGCGATGGCAATGTGCCATAAAATCAGCACTGGGACCCTTTCCACCAAAGTGCCCAGCGGCAAAATATTTGAAACTATCTGGAAGCTTGACCGCAGGTGCAGTGTGAGTATGAAAAGCACTAAAATAAAAAATTACTTGAGTACCTACATGGTTGAAGTAGGCAACATGACTGCATAGACGACAAGAAGGCCTACACCTTCTGTACTTGGACTTGTTTCCAAAGAACATATAGCATGGCCAGAGTATAGAATTGCCGAATGAGGCTAGATGGGTCGAGTCTGACCAAAACATGAGAGCTAGAACCACTCGCTCGCGATCACACCCAGGCTCAGGTTGGGACTCTTGGAGTTCACAATGTGCCTGAATGAAAGCCTCAGAGGTATACAGTTCTCCATGGACGCGGATTGGTCCCCCAGATTTTCCACGATTCCAGGACAATTCATAGGGCTGATAATGGAACAGGTCGTCGTGCTTTTCATTAGCAAGCTTTTCCCGAATGACGGATAAGAGCGATCAATGATGCAAATCCGCGGATATGTAGTCATGAACACCTGGGTTATCCGCACGACGATGAATAGGTATCTTGATTTTTATTGCAGTCTTTTTCCACCCAGCACCTTCCAAAGGCAACCAACCCTCTGCATCTTCTTCACTAGCCTGAGATCCAAGTTGATCGTTGATCAAGTTCCAGTGCGTAGCACGCACGTCTTCCTGTTGAAATTCAGTATCACTGATGATCTGCAATAGTTCCCTGAAGCTTTTTTGTGATTTATGGAGGCCTCCATTCCAAAACCAGTCGCCAAGGAGAAATGACGATTTGTTGGGATATGGGTAGAAGGCATCTGTGCCTTTGCTGCAGTCGCCTCGCATTGTGGGGGCAGGGATACTGGGATACTGGCTTTCTTGGTCTGACTCGGAGTGGGTCAGAGTGAGGTGTTCCAGAGTTGTGACCGCTTCTGGGTCATGTGTCAGCAGACAGGCACCATAATACTGATGTGAAAGTCCGAATAGGTTGGGAAGTGTGTGAAAGAAGGAAAGCGACCGTGACAGTAGTGTATTTTCAGACAAAGCGAGAGGGGGATCTGCAGCTGGTGATGGGGCCGACTCATTCATAGGTGGTGGTGGTGGCTGAGGAAGAACATCTCGATACCGTGCAGGGAGACGACAATTAAGACGCCTTGGACAGCGTTCAGCAAGTGACAGTGCATCATCAGCTGCATGTGAAGATTCGAAAAGACTGTACCCATCCTAGTAAAGGAGTGATTAAACATCAACAGCAAGAAGAATTATTGATATCAAGACTCACATTGCCATCAATTGAATCAGAATTGGGGCGTTCCTCAATGAAAGTTGCCTGCATAGGACTGAATTCTGAGGCGACGAAAGAATGCTCCAACTGTAGGGGCTCCCAGCCTTCTCCTGCTGGCGACATGCTGGTTGCTGCATCTGGGACTAGTGTTGTAGGGGCGGTAGATCCAAGGAGTTCATTGCGTCCAACTTCTCTACATGGCCTTTTTCTCATAGTCCATAATTCCTTGGCCTTTGATAGCGCATTCAAAAGGTATTTCTTCCGCTTTTTACAAGTCCTTTGGTGGTTTGCATAAGCATTTAGTTGAGCAAAACTTCTTCCACAGGTGCAAACAGTCGAATATTGTGCCAGGGTGGTGGCGGGGGATGGCTCGGGAAATTGAAATGATTCATCCATGGTCGTGACTGAGTGCTGAGCCCGTGACTCGAAAGACGTGTTAAACCATAGAGTAGGGATTCTGGATTCTGCTCGGACTCGGAGTTACCACTGCTTAAGCTGCCGCCATTACATCGGCACCTATAGTAGCCTAGGCTATAACTGTTGCCAGTGTACGTTCATGTTCAATGGTCGAGTCCTGTGACGACTCGGATAGCCTGAGTGGCTGCAGTGAGAGCCGTGACACTCATTAGCAAAAAGCTTCAAAATATGGATGTAAATGGTCACTAGGCCTCTTCCGGTGCCCTAAAAATTTGAATTAGGCAACTGACAAGAACTGATCAGCGCACATGAAATATGCAGAATTACATAAAATCGCAGACAATGGTGGGTGACTCCTCAGAAGTCGTGGTATATAAAGTCTGAGAACAGTCAGATAAGTTGCACACCTTGGAGTTGAACCTGTTTGCCTACCATGCCTCCCGATTGCACAAGGGTCAGAGCTGCAGTCAATGGACTTCAACAAGAACGTCAGCGAGCAAAGCTCGCAGCCCAAGTCAGCAACAGGGTCAATGCTGTGCTTGAGCTAGATGAGACCGGACAAACCCTGTGTATATGGTATTGATGAGCGCCAACTGTCACAAAAACTATTATCTTACCTATGTTGCTATGATCCAGGCCAGTTCAAGATGATGGAGGGTGCATCTCACCTGCTGACCTTGCAGCGCATCGAAATTCACATCAATTTGAGGACCACATTGTCTATGTGCATTCGTAGACAACTGCTATCCTCCTGTCCACTGTGAAGCGGCAATAGTTATGTTAACAAGGGGTCAAAATGCAGGAGAATACCTAGCCTGTTGCGCATTAAGCAAATGTGGTTATGTTGGTGAGTCCGCGTAGCTATGGCTTGGAGGATTTGAAAGCGACTGTAACCCTTCGTGTAGTTTTCATGGAGCAAATGCACATTTCACCTGGGTTACCTGTCAAACGTTATCCAAGATGAGGTGAGCTACCCTGCTGTCATGGTGGCAGTGGTTAGTCGCATCATCAAGCTAACATGCCTTGTAACATAGGTTCTGATCAACCCAGACTGAGAGAAGTTGCCTTTCTTGATGGGAATGGTAGGCGCACTAGCATTTGAAGCGGTGACTTTTCCAATTAATTGATACCTGTTTGTTCATAGACATCAAACTAGTAGACATCATGCAAAGGTGCCAGCTTCGAAAAGATGAAACCCACAAAACCTTTGATAGGCTGCTGAAACTGGATTCCTTCTCTCGACCCGGCCTCACAGATGAGGAATTTCACTATTTTCTTACACAATGTTGTGATTGTCAACTCATCATGACCAGGTGAATGTTTGAACATCACAATTGTTTAGGAAAGGAAGATGTGGGAGAGGTTGAGGTAATCAATTTAACTACAGAAAATGATTAGCAACTAGACCATCATGATGTTAGCATGTCCATGAACTTTGATCGACTCGTTGTTACCATCAATTATTCACCTTCAACTTGAATATGATACCGCATGGTTGGCTTGAGTTATTCTGAGTCAAAGACAAACCAGGTCATGAGCTATATAAAACATGTCCATTGTATCTTGTCCTCCACACTAGGAGTTCAGCACTGCAACATAGTCATATGTCAAAAATTGAGAACTGCAAGAAGGAACAAAGAAGCAATCCATGACACATGTATATAGTATGTACATATGTTCAGTGTGACCTGGTAATATATATATATAAGCGCTTGGTAGTATGTACAGTGATGGGATTACTAACAAATGATCTCAAGAAGATGGTTCTAGGTCTGACTCTGAGCCTGCATCTGACTCATGCAACATACTGGAGGAATCACTAGTGATATCCACCTCATGTGTGAGGCCTGTGGGTGTCAAGCCAGATGAGCGAAGCACACTGTGAGCAATACCAAGGCTAATGTTAGCTTTGTGAAGCTTCTGAGTAGTCTGCTTATCCATATTGCTGTAGAGCTCTTGCTCCAGCATCGCACAGCATAAGCGACTTCGGATAAGTCTGCACTCTGCCCGACGCTCTGATTGTCTGGCACTGATGAGGTGAATAGTGAGATCAGTATCATTGCGTGTGTCCCAGAATGGGGGGAGAGACACAGAATCCATCTATCGATCTTTATCACTGGTGGTACAAAAATATGTAGTTATATGACTCACTGGTGGCAGCTCTTGCAATCCCATTTTGTGGGAGATGGGTGGAGAAGGGTATGCCCCTTGAAGTGAGACATCGTTACGCCAGGCCAAAAAATTGGCCCTTTCATGGTTGAGTACCACCTCCGAGTCTGGTAATTTATTGCATAAACTGTCTGGATACTCATGTCCGACGGGGGAGAGAGGTACAGCAGTAGGCTTGAGTATGGATGTCATTGTTGATGGAGGCCGTTCCGTGAGTTTTGTTTCCTCTTATCCTTTGAGTTCAAAGTTAACAGATTTTGCCATCAGATGATGCCACGTGTACTACTATTTCAAGGTTGCTATACCAGCGAGTGGGACTTCGTGCACCCCTGGGGTGCTATACCTCATCACTTCTTCTTTTTTTTTCAAAAGAAAACAGAAATCATTGGGAGTCGCACACACGCATCCCCTGGGGTACTAGGAATCACTATTGTTTTTTTTTTTTTTTTCCAAAATTAAAATTAAAGCCACAGATGGTAGAATTTACACGATACCCCAAGTCTTTTCAATCACCCGAATATCACAACTTCTATAGTGTAATGCCAAGAATGATCATAGCCCTACGATTGATACAATTTTAATTCAAAGAATGAGGTGCACGGTGTCCCACAGTAGCTACTCCCTTGTGTTCCCTTCATGCTACACCCAGGCCTTAAGAACCACGGACACTGCAAATTCGAATTCACCTCCTGTCAGTAAATTAAATAAGCCCACCTTACAGCAGTGCAGCATTGAATGAGTCAGCAAACATGAACTTCTAAATCGGGAGTTGTCGCATGTGCCCACGTTCTAGAATCTCACTCGTGTCAGGAAAGGTCTAAGATCTCAGAGTCGTCGAAGTAAGTCTTTAAATAAGTCTGCGAACACATACTTCTACAACAGGAGTCGTCTCTTGTACTTACTTAACAGCAGTGCAGCATTGAATGAGTCAGCAAACATGAACTTCTAAATTGGGAGTCGTCGCATGTGCCTATGTTCTAGAATCTCACTCGTGTCAGGAAAGGTCTAAGATCTCAGAGTTGTCGAAGTAAGTCTTTAAATAAGTCCGCGAACATGTACTTCTACAATGGGAGTCATCTCTTGTCTCTGACCCCTAGCAAGCTCTAGAGTCTAACTCATGTCATAACACACCTAATATCTCAGACTCATCAAGGTAAGTCTTGATGCCATCTGATGATAAGTCACATCGATAAACTGAAATGAAGAAATATAGGCGAAACATTTTTTAATAACATGACTTCTTAAAAATGGCCAACTCCTGCTCTGTGTGTCTGTCAGCAAATCCTTAGTCCAATAGTTCCCTCTGCAACTAGTACCAACCCAAAAGATGTCATTTTGCGTTGGGTATATTTACACCTCCGCAACGAGTACAGACGGTCCAGCCATACTGGACTGGGTCAGTTGCTCAGTGAGTTTCTGTGATTGTTGATGTGTTTCAAATTGATTCAGAGTAATTTTCTTCTTCTAGCAATTCGCTGTCAATGGCTCCTTCGTCAAAGTTGCGCATGTACTCCCCATGCTATTCGCACAGATGTTGGGCTCAGAAGCAATTTATGAAGCTGTATATGCAGTAAGTCATTACTGAACAATGTACCAAATTCTTACTAAATTCTTCTGGTATAGGATCTTTGTCACAGCGAACACATGGGTGTGCCAGGTCAATTGCCAATCCCAACCAGCTGGTGCATGGTCTGTATGTTTACTGACAATGATCTTATCACCAGGCCTGTACTGCAGGTATGTACATCATGTTTTGTATACTATGTAGTAGCAGGTAAACTAAACTGTTGATAGAAGGTCATGGAGGCTGTCAGCCAGCCAGAAAGCTCTGGTTTCCACTCAGGCGGCGCTTCATTTGATGGCACTTCATTTGATGGTGCTTCGTTTGATGGTGCTTCGTTGGACGGTGCTTCATTGGATGATAGCGACTTCCTGTCAGTTCTCAACGACTGGGTCGATATCTCCTCAATTCCTGCAGTTGATTCTGTGACCCCAGTCTCTACTGAGGCTGCATTGCTTTCTCAAGCTTCTGATGATGAAGGTGTCCCATTGTCGAATCAAGCAGCTGGAACTCCAACTAGATTCGTCACCTTCCTTCTGACACTGCTCTTGAATGTCATGGCTGGCAATAGTGCGAGTACTGTTCCTGGCACTTCATATATGACTTGCTCCCCAGCCATTTTTGAGGAGGGCATTACTTATGAAATCAACTTTATCAAGATGCACTTCCCTTCTGCATATGTGTGCATTCAGGATGCCAAGGCTTTGGCAAGGAACTATCTTACCACTTTTGGTATAGATGTGGATTCTTTTGCTGCCTATTGCCTCCAAGCTATCGAAGAAATAGTGACTGTAGCAAAAAGTGCTGGCCAACCCCCAGAACTCGGTAAGAACAAATACTATTGATGTTGGCCTGGATTAGCTTACCTCGTGGCGGCAGGTTTTCAATGTAGCGGAAAAACCAAACAATTAGATCTATACAATCAGAAAGCAATCAAAATGGTGCGTCTTGAATGTGTTTGTGCTTGAATATTCTGACACAGGCCTACTATAGATATCCTCGGAGCGCGACAAATTCAAGAAGGCCTTAAAGGACAATTCGCTTGCCCTTGTCGATTGCGGGAGTAAACTTCGATTGGAGGGTTTTGCCTTGAATACAAAGTGTCCCGATGAGATCATTCCCCACATCACTAGCCTTACTGGCCTGACGGCTTGGAACGGTGTGGTAACCTCATTGAAATTTACCTGTGATCCGCATGGGGTAGTATTTTTTCTCGTTGGATTGAAGTGGAATAGCGCTAATTCCGCACACCACAGAATATATATCGAGGCAAAGCTATTTTGATCTTACTAGCATATTAGATCTTGAAGCCGGTGCACAACCACGATTCCAAATGATCCACCCTGCAACTGTTCCCTGAGCAGTATGAGCACCTTCCGGAACACTCCATCGCACTAGTGTGCGCCATGGTGCATTGTGCATCCAGTCTAAGTGTTGAATCTCATTCCTTTCTGTACTAGTACGTGATTCGGTTCAGGCAGAGATTTCCTGGACACAAATTTCAAAACATATCTGCTTGCACTTTGCAGAAGGAGGCCTGTTACCAGTTGGTTCTCCTCAGGAAAGCCCATGGGAGTACCAGTGATGCAGCCATTAAACTGAATCAGTGGATTACAATGCATCATGGAGAGAGTGGCTGGGAAAATGAACTGTTGAGTGAATTCTATCAAGTTTTTCGTTGACTCACTAGTGCCTTATGTGCAGATCAGAAGTACTGAAGCTATCAAATGGAGGTCGGGGACACGCAAAGCCATGATCTCCTGCGCCAGCACCAGTGCCCGAATTTTGTGAAGGCTCTCAGGACACCCTGTGTGCTATATTTGTACTACTAGTACTTAGCTATGACATGTAACCTGTAGTCCCATTAAGCCTACAATACTGTGAAGCATTTCAGTTACTTCTGGACTACCATCATGTCCGCCATCCTGGCCATGCAGCAGCTCTCTACTATTGAAGCCTAGCAGACTTATGGTCTTTCCAAGTCATACTACCATCCCCGTAACTTGAAGTTCCATTTTCAATCCAGCATTGTACCCACCAGTGGTATCTGCATGCGTGGAGTTTCAGAATACTATTGTTAAGACCGTACTCAAGAGGTATCGGATCCGAAGGGCTTTGGCCTCAGCTCGTGCACTGTGCCCCTTACCCGAGTATGTGCCCTTAATTTCAGAATGAAGTCCGGAGGCTGGCTACTCTGGTTGAGTGCCGGAGGACTTCCGGATGAGCGTGGGAAACTTCCGGAGGAGTACAGGAAACTCCGGAGGAGTTTCATCCGCTGCATTGGGTCCAAAGGTGAGACTTCCCAAGATAAGTTCCCTAGGTAGAAACAGATAGGAGAGACTGCAAAGGACAGAGTCCAAAGCAGGATAGGAGGAGTGGTCCGAAGGACAGGACGTCTGGAGGTCCGAAGGTCCGAAGGTTACGACGTCCAAAGGTTACGACGTCCAAAGGTCAGGAGGACCGGAGGAGTGGACAGGATTCTAGGACAAGAGAAGGATGGCTACAACGGACAAGGTCCGGAGTAGAAACAGACAGAGGTAGACTACACTTAAGTAGAGACGGAGTTGACAGGGAGTATGTTAAGACCGTACTCAAGGGGTATCGGATCCGAAGGGCTTTGGCCTCAGCTCGTGCGCTGTGCCCCTTTCCCGAGTATTGCCCCTTATTTCAGAGCACCAAGATATCGCGTCTGGAGAGACGGATAAGTATCGTAACGGATCCGGTAAGACTTCCGGATATCAGACGGATAGGGTAACGACTAATCCGGATTGGATCCGAACTAGAAACCAACGAGTAAGACTGTCCGAAGACAGAGGCGGATGTATAGACTATCGGATTCAATCCTAAGTCTCGGAGTAGACAAGAGTATTGTACTCAAGTCCGGACGGATATCGGAAGGACTTAGAGTCCAGACAGGATGAGTGCAATCTAAGATGATATTCGAACTGATCTTCTACAGCGCAAGTACAAGGGTTTATATACTACAGATAACTAACGGAATGATCAATAAGCAAAGGTATGAGGCTATGTACGAAGTATAAGCAAAGTATACATAAGGTGTATTGGTAAGTCGGAACGGGTTAATCATGAACCGGAAATGAAGTACAAGTTAAAGCGGATCAGTAAGAACAGCGGAAGTAAAGGATAACCGGATTACCGGTGTACAGGAATACCGAAAGGAGATGAACGATAGTTAGAGTTATATGAACAGGAGATGAAATGAGAATCGGATCGGATCTGTGGACCGGACGACGGATGTGTCCAGCGGATCTGGATCGGATCTGAGATCCGGATCTTCGGGTCTGTAACCGGATATATGGTATATGACAGTATCCCCCCCTTAGGGCCGATCCCTAGAGGCACGAGAATCAGCGATCCGGACCGGAAGATATGAGTGCGAGACGATGGAGAAGTTGATGGGAGAAGTGTCTGAGTTCGGATTTCGACAGATATACGGATGTCAAAGCGTCGCAGGTGTTCCTTCCTTTCCCCACTTCTTCACTACCACTAGCTTTACTCAAACATGGCTGATAACGGGTCCGGTTCCAAGAAGACCGCTAAACAACAACTAGCGGAAGCAGAGGCAGCACTACTGGCAGCCCAGGCCGCGGCTCGGAAGGAAGAAGAGGCTGAAAAGCTGAAGCGCCAGGAGGAGGAAGCGGAACGGAAACGTCTGGATGGGATTAGGAAGATTGAGCAGGCTGAGATCCGAAGGGAAGCGGAGGAGACTAGGCGCAGGGCGATTGTAGCGGAAATGGTGAGTTTGTGTTTATACCATCGGATCCGTCTCATATCGGATCCGTAGACTCGCGCGATCTCCACGGATAAGGAGGGAGCTTGTTCCCGTTGCACCAAGAAGGGTCGGGCTTGTCTGGATATGCAGTGTGGAAATCCGAGACTAGATCGGACGCGTTTCCGAGTTCCGTGGCTAATAACCACGAGGTCTCCTCGTCCGTTCCCTCATATCCGGACCATCGGACGAGGTATAAGAGTTGGCACTGGCGTCTACGACGGTCTAGCTTAGAGTCTAGGATTTCGGATATCTCATACTCTGGTTCTCCGTCGACTTCGACCGGAGGTGGAGGAGGCTGGATACGATTAGGAATGGTGTTCGGAACGGATGGTTCTAATTGCGAGACGTGGAAAACGGGGTGGACGGATTTCATGGATTCGGGAAGTCGGATTGTGAAGGAATGTGTACCTGGACGGGATATGACTTCGAACGGACCTAGGTTCTTTTCCGAGAGTTTCTTGGACGGACGGGTGGAACGGAAGTATTTAGCCTTGACAAAGACTTGGTCTCCGATATTGAGATCCGGAGCGGGTTTGCGTTTAGCGTCCGCAGGTCCTTGATATCTTTCTTGGGCGTGAGCCATTTCTTCTCGGAGGAATTGATGAAGGTCGTCGAGATCTATAGCATAGTCTCGGGCACGGATGGAGGATAGATCGCGTTCCGGATGGACGGATATGTTCGGATGATAACCCTTATTAGCAAAGAAGGGTGATACTCCGGTAGTAGCACTCGGAGCGTTGTTGTATGCAAACTCTGCTAAGGGGAGTAATTCCGACCAGTTGTCCTGCTGATAATTGCAATATATCCGAAGGTATTGTTCTAGGGTTTGGTTGGCACGCTCGGTTTGTCCGTCCCCTTCCGGATGATATCCGGATGTGAAGTGGAGGACCATATCCAATGCTTTTCCTAAGGACCGGAAGAAGTGTGATACGAATTCTGTACTGCGATCCGAGGTGACATGGGACGGAACTCCGTGCTTGGAAAACACGTGAAGTAGGAACAGGCGAGCGAGGTCAGGAGAGGTAATGGTATCGTGAGTTGGAACAAATATTGCTTGCTTGGATAGTCGATCTATGATAACGAGGATGGCTGTAAAGCCGGAGGAGTCCGGAAGTTGCTCTATGAAATCCATAGAGATGGAATTCCAAGGCTTTTCCGGTATGGGTAGTTGCTTGAGCAATCCGTAAGGCTTGTGTCTCGGAACCTTGGCCCGGGCGCAGGTAGTGCAGGATCGGACGTAGTCCTTAACATAGGTGCGTATACCTGGCCATGTATACTCGCGTCGGATGAGGTCTAAGGTTCGGTTTTGACCAAAGTGACCGGATAGAGGATGATCATGAGTATTACGGAGGACGCGAAGTCGGAGGTCATTGGATTCCGGAACATATATACGATTGTCGCAACGGAGGAAACCACTATCGTCCACTGTCCATCTCGGATCTGAAGGTACCGGAAGATGGTTGGTTGCAATAGCGTCATTAGGGAGTGCGGTCAGGATGTCTTTCCGAAGGTTATCAATATCCATTAGAACAGCTGCTCTAAGCACCGGAGTTGCTAAGGTTGAGGCTCGTAGGGACGAAGCTAACTGTTCGGACGTGAATACCGGACGGAAGTTATGAGGGTTAGCTCGGGCGTAGTCCTTATCCCCCTCTTTGGGGTAGACGTCCCAGCGTCTAGTAAGGGAATCCGGTTTGACTCCGAGCTTTCCGGGACGGAAACGGATGATGAGGTTGAACTGGTGAAGGAATTCGGACCAGCGAGCCTGACGGCGAGAGAGGAGTTTGGTAGTGGCGAAGTACTCAAGGTTCTTGTGGTCCGTGACAACATCTACAGGCTCGGCTGAGCCTTCTAGATAATGTCGCCAGGTCCGGAAAGCTTTGTATATAGCTAGGAGTTCCTTGTCGTGGGTGTCATAGTTGAGTTCCGGAGCAGTTAGCGTACGGGAATAAAACGCTACCGGACGAAGCTCTGAGTCCGGACATACAATGGATAGTATTCCAGCTATAGCATAGTCAGAGGCATCGGTTTCCACAACTATAGGAACATCCGGCATCCAGTGCGTAAGCACCGGAGCCGTAGTGAAGGCTTTCTTGAGTTCTTCGAAAGATTTCCGACAATCCTCGGAAAAGTTCCACGGAATGTCCTTGCGTGTAAGCCGTGTTAACGGAACCACGATATCCGAGTAGTTGAAGATAAACCGTCTATAGAAATTTGCGAATCCGAGGAAGGACTGGATATCCTTGACTTTCCGGGGTTCCGGCCAGTCAGTAATAGCTTGGATCTTTTCGGACGACATGGTCAATCCGTCCGGAGATAGGAGATATCCGAGATATTCAACGGAAGTGGAGTGGAATTCGCATTTTTCGGGTTTGGCATAGAGACGATGTTTACGGAGTCGACGGAGTACTTCTCGGACGTGTTGCTTATGGGACGCGAGGTCATGGGAATAGATGAGGATGTCGTCCAGATATACGATAACGCATACATCCAGCATATCCGCAAACACGCTATTGACAAAGCGCTGGAATGCTGCTGGGGCATTAGTGAGACCTTCCGGCATCACCAACCATTCATAGGAGCCATAGCGCGTTCGGAAGGCAGTCTTCCATTCGTCTCCTTCCGCTATCCGGACGAGATGATAAGCGGATCGGAGATCGATCTTGGTATAGACTTTAGCGCGGCTCGGAGAGTCTAGGAGGTCGGCAATGAGGGGTAACGGATATCGGTCTTTCTTAGTGATCTGGTTGAGTCCATGGAAATCCACACAAAGGCGGAGGGATCCGTCCTTTTTCTTGACAAATAGGACCGGAGCTCCGTGAGGAGAGGAAGAGGAGCGGAGGAGTCCAGAGGCAATATTTTCATCAAGAAACTTCCGGAGGGCTGCAAGCTCAACCGGGGATAGAGAATAGATAGTTCCGAGGGGAGGACTAGTTCCTTCTTCCAGATCTATATTCAGATCATAAGGACGATGGGGAGGAAGTTGGCTAGCCTTTCCCTTGTCGAAGACATCCGCAAACTCGTGATAGTCCGAAGGAATATCGGATAGATCCGGAGGATCGGACGAGAGAGATGCGGACCGGAGATCGACACCGGATGGACGAAGGTAAATACTGAACTGGACCGAACCTTCCAGCTTGCAGGCTCGGCAAAAGGCAACTGCATTGATTAAGGATGTTAGGAACGGTATTATCAGCGGATGGTCCAGATGTAGTTGGAGGAGGAAGGGTTTCCGTCGGAGGAAGGGGATCCGAAGACAGAAGTGACGTCGGAGGTGTCGATGGCATTCCATGAGAAGTCGTCCGGAATTCGATGCTGCCCAAAACCCAGTCAATCAACGGATTGTGTCGGGTGAGCCAGCTATATCCAAGAACGATAAAACAAGATGAATCCAAAGGAGTAACGTAAAACGTATCAGAGGTAACTACACCGGACGGAAAACAGACAGACAAATCTATAGCTTCGGAAATAGTGTTATTACAAGTACCATCAAACAAGCGGAGCGGAATCGGAGGTATCGGATATGTAGGGATTTTATGTTTTCGGACGAACGCAGTGTCTATGAAACAATGAGAAGAACCACAATCTACAAGAGCTGGAAATTCGGATACGGATGGAAGTAACGGAAGTGAAACATATGGACAGAGAGAAGTCGGATCCGAAAGCGCGACAGCGTTGAGTCTTAACTCCTGTGTGCAGGCAGAGTCAACGCGACCCTCTTCCTGCACGGAGCTAGGAGGGTCGCGGACTATTTTTTTGTCTCGACCGAGACATCCGGTTTGGCTTCCGGAGCAACTACTGCAGCACGGCCCTTGGCAGCGCGCGAAGTAGACTTGGTGCATTCCCGAGCAGTATGTCCGGGTCCGCCGCAGAATAAGCAAAGCTTCTTATCCAATCTTCTCTGCCTCTCTTCGGACATGAGTTTACCGTCCTTACCCAACTTGGAAGTAAGGTCCGGAGCCTTAGGAGCGGACGAGCTCGAGGACGCGGATGGCTTGGCAGATTTCTGGTTACTGGAGTTATTGTTTCCGGATTTGTGATTTCCGGATCCGGACGTATTGGAGTTCGTCCGGTCAGAAGCGGGTTGCTTAGGGGTAGTGGATGAAGCGGGTTTAGTCTCTCGGGAGATCTCTCCCTTCCGTTCCCAGTATCGGGCGTCGATAGTCTGAGCGAGGGTTTTGTATTCGGAAAGGGTGGAGGGTTTACCCATGCGACTGATTTCATCCTTGATGCGAGCCGGAAGTCCGTTGTAGAATTGGCGTCGTAAGGCTCCGTCGCCCCAGCTACGGACTTGCAAAGCGAGACGCTGGAATTCCACAATATACTTGTTAATGCGCTGTCCGTCACGCATGTGGAGCTGCTTGAGTTGCATTTCTGCATCACCGGATGGGTCGTGAGGTCCGAAATTGGTTTGGAGTTCAAGCATGAACGCGGAATAGTCATCTACCCAGTCCGGACGATCATCTGGATCGTCGGACAGGAGATCCGGTTCAAACCATTCGAGGGCCATACCCTTAAGGTAGGATTGGGCGAAGTTGACTTTAGCCCGTCCGGTACGGAAAGCCTTTGGCTTGCTTTGGAAGTTCAGCTCACACTGGACGAAGAACGCACGGAGCTTTCGTGGCTCGGATCCGTCAAAGGTATCCGGTTCTCGGACCTTGACCTTGGAATCTTCGGATGTGGGTACGCGACGATTATTGCGAGCAAGGTTATCGATGGCTTCTGAGAGTCGGAGCATAACGCGGTCCTGTGGGTTTAGGCCGTCGTTTTCATCGTCATCATCATCCGGATCATTGTCCGGTTCACCACCGAAGTCATCCGGCGGGTTACCACCGGGAAAGTCATCATCATCACCATCATCAGGATCTTCGTCGTCCGGAGGCCCTCCGGCAGGAGTGCGCGTAGGAGTTTCCGGGTGTCGATGATTAAGGAGTTCGGATATGGTTTGAGCGGGTCCGCGGTTACTAACGCGCCGCTGAGAGAAACTGGTGAAGGTGTTGACTATGGGTGTTGGATCACGACGGAGGGATGTAAGTCCGACCGCGTGTAGAGTTGCTTGTGTCTTAGTAGAAGGCATGATAGGTGTAAGTATACTCGGAAAGGTATGAGTTCGAATATACTGTTAAGACCGTACTCAAGGGGTATCGGATCCGAAGGGCTTTGGCCTCAGCTCGTGCGCTGTGCCCCTTTCCCGAGTATTGCCCCTTATTTCAGAGCACCAAGATATCGCGTCTGGAGAGACGGATAAGTATCGTAACGGATCCGGTAAGACTTCCGGATATCAGACGGATAGGGTAACGACTAATCCGGATTGGATCCGAACTAGAAACTAACGAGTAAGACTGTCCGAAGACAGAGGCGGATGTATAGACTATCGGATTCAATCCTAAGTTTCGGAGTAGACAAGAGTATTGTACTCAAGTCCGGACGGATATCGGAAGGACTTAGAGTCCAGACAGGATGAGTGCAATCTAAGATGATATTCGAACTGATCTTCTACAGCGCAAGTACAAGGGTTTATATACTACGGATAACTAACGGAATGATCAATAAGCAAAGGTATGAGGCTATGTACGAAGTATAAGCAAAGTATACATAAGGTGTATTGGTAAGTCGGAACGGGTTAATCATGAACCGGAAATGAAGTACAAGTTAAAGCGGATCAGTAAGAACAGCGGAAGTAAAGGATAACCGGATTACCGGTGTACAGGAATACCGAAAGGAGATGAACGATAGTTAGAGTTATATGAACAGGAGATGAAATGAGAATCGGATCGGATCTGTGGACCGGACGACGGATGTGTCCAGCGGATCTGGATCGGATCTGAGATCCGGATCTTCGGATCTGTAACCGGATATATGGTATATGACAGAGTAGACAGAAGTCTCGGAAAGACAGGAAGTGCCGGAAAGGCAAAAGTCCAGCTTAGGGAATCAATCCCTAAGCATGGATGGGGACAGAAGACAAATCCGGAGGACTGGAAAGTCGGCCTAGGGAAGGATTCCCTAGGACTAAGGAAAGTCAATACTAAGATGGACCGAAGTCCGAGAACAGATGTGAGAGAGAGCAGAATCTAAGATGAGTGGAATCTAAGTTGAGTGGAATCTAAGTTGATATTCAAACTGAGGAAACTTTACAGGAGTTGTACAGAGGTTTATATACTGGAAGGGATCTGAGAGGATCAGTAAGCTGAAGACTAATGCTATGTACGAGCATGTGGAAACAGATTGGTAAGTATGAACGGAACATAAGTAAATGAACTCAGAGATGAACAAAGTACAAGGATCAATAAGCAAGACGGAAACACAGATAACCGAAGTCCGGAGTCAAGGGGATTACCATAAGGAGATAGACGCTGATTTAAGGTTTGAGCTTCGGATATGAGTATAGGTCGGATCCGGAGGTCTGGAGATATTGAATGAGGCATCTGGATATCGGATGAGCAGATCCAGAGATCTAGGTGAAGACGGGACTAGGATATGAATCATGGATATAGTCTGATAGTCTAGGGAAGGTAAAGTCCCAGGTGGAATGAGCTCGGATCCGAGTGGACCAAGGGTGGATGAAGCAGGCTAAGCTGCGGAGGTCCGGAGGTATGGACATATGGATGTATGAAGGTGTACGGATCCAAACCGATAGTGGACTGGAGGTCTAGAGTCATGGATAAGGGTATGGAGGCATGGATAAGGGTCTGGAGGTCCGGATGTGCATCCGGAAGGCGTCCGGAAAGCGTGGGAACATCATCAGACGTAGGTCCGGAATACGGGATATGACAACTATCAGAAGAATCCGGATTTAATTCCAAAGCAGTGTTGGAGGCGGGCTCCAAACTTGAACCTTGATAACGATTGCATACCATCTATCTCAGTCCCTGTCATAGTCTGTACCCTCAGGACCACGATGAGAGTTGATTTTTGTCCTGGTTCACATTCCTTATGCCTGTCATATGGCAGGGCCAATAATCCCCAACTTCTACTGCAGTATTGCCAGCTTGTTATCTGAAAGAGTCTTTAGCATTCCACCATGTTCTTTTAGAGTAAGTACATCCCAAGTTCTATTACAACCAGGAATAACTCATGCAACTACATTTACTTACAGAAGCTGGAATGTTGGATGTTGATCCCAGTCAGTCCAGCCTTTGGAATCTTGTAGCCTCTCAGAGGTCACTGCTGGGTATGTTCTCTACAGCATTGCAAACTTCCAGATAAATTGATGGCTACCAGTACATGCGACATGGCTGGTGGCGTCTGTTTTAGAAACTGTACCTCACCCCCTTCCATGGTTTGCGGTTGACTTTCAAGTGATGACTACTCTGGTACTGAGCAAGGGGCGATGGCGCCACAAGTCCAGAGTGCATGATATTAGTACTTGTCTGCTTACTTGGCGTACATAGTGATGGCATGCAGGACAAAAGCTAAGCTACAAAGTAGCGAGATTATCATGGCTGGAGAAGGCTAACTACCATTATGATTCTGAGGATCTGTGGAACGATCTACCAGCGAGTCCTTCTGGTATAGGATTTTCATCACAGCGAACACTTGGGTATACCAAATCAATTGCCCATCCCGACCGGCTGGAGAATGGTTTGTATGTATACTGATGGCGACTTTATTACCAGGCCTGTACTGCAGGTATGTACATCATGTTTTGTTTACTAGTAGCAGGCAAACTAAACTCTCGAGCACTCACCTTTGCCCCTAGATACACCATCTCACATGCCATCAGCACTCTTATCCGTCATTCGGAAAAAGCTTGCTAATGAAAGCATGGCGACCTGTTCCATTATTAGCCCTATGAATTGTCCTGATAGTGGCTATGACATCTGCAGCAAGTGTGTTGAAAACCTACTGAAAGAGCACTCATTGGTGCCAACCTCCATATGTTGAACTTATCACTCTTGAACTCTTGTATGCCAGTCAATGACCGCCTTTCAGAATGCATTTTCGGAGTGGCTCGGAGACCTCCCACACAAGTTTGAGCTGGGGGTCTGGAAAGCCCTTTTTACCGACCTGATACACATTCTAGGTGCTGCTGTCAAGGGCGATAGATTGGTGCACGAGCTTGATCGTCGGATAGTTTCATTCAAGAAGCCTGTTCTGCTCCGGCTCATGGATCCCTTAAGCTACAGACTCATCTCCACCTTTGGCCGCGACTTTCAGTATACAGTCCACCTTATGTCCATGAGCAGGACACTTGTCTGCTCTCTTGTGCATGCGCAAAAATGTTTCTTAGGGCTGCCTCACAGGTGTGTTCCCCATGTCCAGCTCTCTCGTTGATATCTCAGCCTTCGTCATGAATAGACACCACCACCACCACCACCACCCCCGTCTCAAGGGAGATGGAGATACTTTTTGCAGACCCTGTCTTGGACGTGTGAGTACATGGTGACAATGCCAATGCTCGTTTGAGAGCTGACTCTTCATTCAAGCAACCTTTATTTCCAGCCTCTTCAGTCCAGCATTGCTTTGACTGTCCAAGAGGTCTAGGGAACTTATCTTGGCAGGCTGATCACTGTTCGGGGCATTGTTACCCGTGTGTCGTAAGCCAAGCCACTGCTCATTGTGAACACCTACACTTGCGATGTTTGCAGTTCCGAAATATTCCAGCAGATATCCAGCAAAACCTTCTCTCCCATTATGGACTGTCCAAATGAGCAGGAATGCAAGAAGAACAGCATACGTGGCTTCCTTCACATGCAAACTCAAGCATGTCGGTTTAGTCCTTTTCAAGAAGCTAAAATTCAAGAGATGGTGAGTCTTGGACGCCTGCTTTTGTATTGGCATTAACATCATCCAGGCTGACCAAGTACCAGTAGGACACATCAGTATCTGCACGCCATCCTGGTTGCTTGGCAATTACCCGTATGCTTTCCTGGATGTTTGTGACCCGTTCAATTTACTGCATTATTTCGCTAAAATATCTTTAGACCTGAACTTCTGAGCATCTCAGAATTGAGCAACAATGCGGAACATCAAAAGTACAGGTATTTTTTCCTCAGCTCACCTGCCGTCTTTGCTTACACACATCATCTTGGAGAACCTGGTTTCAGCTATTCAGTCATCTGAGGTATATTCATTTTACCTAAATAAAGTATTTATCTGGAATTTTTCTAGTCATGGCGAATTCGATTGCATGCATTGCCTGCCCTAGTCATTTTCTTCTATCGGAACCTCTTGACGATTTCATCTAATGGTGTACTCAAAGTCATGGATGTATTACTTGATTGTTTATCAGATGAGAACATTGAGGTTCGAGAAATGTTGTCCAAGACCCTGTCTGGAGTTGTAAGATGTTCACAGCGGCAGAATATAATGAACATTGAAGGTGTGTGATGATAGCCTCCGTAAATTTCCACTGATTAAGCTCCATTTAATTCAGAATCGCTATAACTGCAGCGAGCAAGGCGAAGAGTGCCACGAACAGCTATGGTGTTTCAAACATGGAGAGGCTGTTTGCAGAGATACACACAAATGTCAAAGGTATGACATTTTAAACCCTAAATTTACTTGATATTGATGATGTCATTTTCATTTTCACATGTGCCGAAGGGCGTCAATCTATCCTGCTGGTCTCTGGGGTCTTGGGGTCTTAAGCGCCATTCACCAATACACCCGACTAAACTTCCAATCTGAGCCCAAGGTGATCAGATTGTTTGCCACCTTACACAGTGCCATTGCCAGATCACAGAATATCGCATGCATGCAGGACAAGAGGGTAAGTTTTTTCAGGTGTATTTTTGTTCTCAGAAATTTGATGATTGCTACGCAGGCACTATATGTCGCTTGGCAGCCAGAGAATAAGCAGAGAAAGAGGTTGCAGGGCCAGGGTCAGACGTCTCCACCCCAAGCTCAATCACATGCGGTCGCCTCATCATCCACAATCCCTCCCGCTCCTGACACCAATACAGACGTGTCAGGTGCACAGATCGTCAAGAAGCAGACAAGATATATCTCACTGTGGGCCCATTTCGTACTTTTCATATGCTGTGCGTCCCCACTATGCACCTCCGAGTCCAATCACGATGCATGATCTTCGTACATAATATCACTTGTGTACTATTGTAGGGTATCCGAGTCTAGTTTTTTTGGATATCTGAGTCTACTATTTCCACCATCTGTCTTAATATCAAGGTCATGCAAATAGATACTAGTAGATATCATGCATCAGGAAAAGTGTACTTAGCAACTATGGAAGAAAGTACTGTATTATGATCCAAAGTAGTCCATTATAGCTATATATGCTAGAATGACAGTTATGGCTAGAATGGCAAGGTGCCAATCTTAACAGCAATTATAGACCTGACTTTTTCCATTTCACTTCATTTTGGATCATTATAGCTATTATGGATGGGTCAATTTTTTTTCAAAACCTTGCCATTCTAGCCATTCTAGCAATTATAAGTCATTGTAGATCTCAAAACATCAAAAATGCGAAAATCAAGTTATATTTCAAGTATCTCATACAACAACTATACACTACCAACTACATGTGTAAGAGAGGGAGACAAAAATGCGAAAATGAAGGGAGGAGGAATGAGAGCAAGAGAGGCAAAAAAGCGAAAATGAAGGAAGGAGTGAGAACAAGAAAGGCAAAAAAGCGAAAATGAGGGGAGGAGGAATGAGAGCTAGTGAGGCAAAAATGCGAAAATGAAGGAAGGAGGAATGAGAACAAGAGAGGTAAAAATGCGAAAATGAGGGGAGGAGGAAACAACAACTATACACTACTAACTACATGTGTAAGAGAGGGAGACAAAAATGCGAAAATGAGGGAAGGAGGAATGAGAGCTAGAGAGGTGAAAAGCGAAAATGAAGGGAGGAATGAGAACAAGAGAGGCAAAAAAGCGAAAATGAGAGGAGGAATGAGAGCAAGAGAGGTAAAAATGCGAAAATGAAGGAAGGAGGAATGAGAACAAGAGAGGTAAAAATGCGAAAATGAGGGGAGGAGGAATGAGAGCAAGTGAGGCAAAAATGCGAAAATGACAGGAGGAATGAGAGCTAGAGACAAGAAACACTTAGAGAGAGAAGAGAGATAAAGAGACTTACTAAAAAGGCCAAAATGCGAAAATTAAAGCAGGAGGGTCAGAGAAGAGCTAGGGAGAAGAGAGGGTCAGAAAAGGATGAAGAAGAGAGAAAGGAAGACTCACCAAATAGACAAAAATGCGAAAACTGGAAGGAGGAGAGAAGAAAAGGTCAGTGAAGAAAGAAGGATAGAAAGAAAGACTTACAAAGAGTCACCACTAGACACCTAGAGAGCTACATCAAATAGGCAAAAATGCGAAATATATTTGAAGAGAAGAGGAAAGGAGGAGATCTAAAGAGAAGATAGGGAAGAGAGATTACATGAGAAGAGTAGAGTCATCAAGTTGGCCTCAAAGAAATGTTCAAGTAGATGTTGGAGATTTGGACTGACTTGAAGGGAAAAGAGAGAAAGGAGAAAATGGGAAAAGACTTGTGCTTGACCGCATTTTTGCTTATATAAGTAATGCCAAACAAGACCACATCATGGACTTGGAGAATTTTCGCATTTTTGTTGATTAGGGTTATGATTTGAACTGTGGGAATTTTTTCATGAAAACCAAAGTTGTAGTCCTTGTCAAGGAGAGTTCATCCATAGTCTCATGACATCATTAGGATGAGATCCTAGTGAGATATAAGCAAAATACTCGAAAAACATTGACACTTTTCAAAAAAGACGGTGAGATTTTCGCATTTTTGCTTATTTGGGTGTCATAACAGTCATAATGGATCATAATGATCATAATGATCACATTAACTTATAAATAAGTCACCATAAGGCTTGATGGGATTTTCGCATTTTTGCTTATTTGTGTTAGGACTGTAATGGTGAGGATTACATACACCCTCCATCAGTATGTCTATTCTTAAATATTTGCATGAAGTGTTTGTAGTTGTCATAACTGTCATAATGGCCATAATGGCTACAATAAGTTGCCATAAGCTATTATGACAAAGTCCCTTTTTCCTGATGTGTATTTAGTAATGTTCTCGCCCCGTTTATGCTAGCCACAATGTATACGCTCAAAATAACTTCATTTGGCCTGATATCGACACAAAAACTTAATGAAAACTAATTATAATGAATGAGAACTCGATGCGATGGTTCCTTGTCTTGCCTGCCAGCCTCCTCCGAGTCTAATAGCATGTCACATGACTGTAAGCTCTCAACGTTCAACTTAAATTGAACCTCTGTTGGTTGACCTGCTTCTCAACCAGACGTTCGTCTCTTGTGATATTTTCTATATATATATCATCCTATATTTTCAATGGCTGCCACTCTTGCACCAGTTCATGTATCATCACCTGCTCCAACACCAAGCAAGAAGGTTCGCGCATTTTAAGTGAACCCGTGTTGTTCTATCTATTTAACATGTCTTGAATAGTACTAGGCTGTTGCAGCCCTTGCAAATATCTCACTAGATTCGCCAACCAAGCTATCAGATGACGAGGACACTCTTCCTGTTTTGATTAATGATTGCAAGCGTTCAGTCTCGCCAGACTCTCAAAATGCCGAGGGTGAGTTTGAGGAGCCTGATTTTACTTGCTTGCTCTTTAGCCACCTCAAGCGTCGCCCACACCCTGATACTGTCAAGTGTATCATTACCCAGGCTGTTGTCATCAAGCAGGAATTTCTCACTGGTTCGCCATTACCTTCATTTTGCTCATCTCACGCTGACTGTCTTTCTAGATGCTCTCCCTGTTGGCCTCATTGGCATGAACGCCAAGCTCATGTGCCAGTACATCGAGTTTGTTGCAGACCGCTTGTCGGAGGCCCTGGTGGGGAACGTGAGATGGACGTCGACTCGGACAAAGATGAGGATGATGGGGAAGAACTCGCTCTCATTGAAGTTCGGTCCTGTGTACTGGGTGCTGGATATACCGAAGCGCAGCTTAATGATACCATTGCGGAGGTGAGTGTATATGGGAGGATGGTGAAGATGAAGCCACGGTGGTTGCTGGCGTCATCGATGCATTGTGTACATTGCGGTAGAGTTTTGTTAGATTTTGATAGACCATAATCAAATCTTTACATATGATCTTGGCATGTCTATGTACTGTCAATTTGGTGTTCGCCTGATGATATATTATCAAAACTGACTACCAAATGACTGATTGGTAAATAATCAACCACCCTTGGTCAATTTTGCGCTTGTTTGACAACCACTTATTATGTATTATGGAGTCTGGCTATTACTCGACTAATTGACAAAGACGTGATCGCCCTCTTTCAACTTGGTACTGGTGTGACAACTAGCTGTAATTTATTATCAGGTCTAACTACCATTCAACTAAATGACACAGGTTTGATCGCTCTCGATCAGTTCGTTACTTCTCTGACAACACATTATCATATGTTATCAAGTCTGACCGACACTCCGCTGACTGACTAAGGGTTCCAAACTCCACCTAGTCATACCAATGACTCCCCAATTCCCTGATGTTGCACTGCCTGATGAATGAGAGAAAATGACATGGATTTAGCTCAGCACAACCCGGAGGTCTTATTTCCAACCTTTTGTGACTTTTACCATCAGCCCACAACATTCCTCTTCCAATCTGTCAGTCGCATTGTGCATAAGCGCGCCATTACCCTATAGCTGTGCAAGAAGGTAAAGCGACATACCGCTGTTTGAAGAGCAATCTTGTTGAACAGAAATTGGTTATACAACCATGTGTCTCTTGCAAAGAAATGAGATATTGCTTTGGGGTCCCATAGTATAACCTTAGACTGTCCAAAGATATCCGGAACCTTGTACACTGGACCGTACTCTCTGGCCCAACATTCGTATAGTTCAGTTGTAGCAGTGGAATCTAACAGTATCTTGGCAAAGCCAAACACCCAGCCTGGGCTCTGAGGTCCTTGTATGCGTGTTGTTCGTTGTTTTTGGCAATAGACTTGCAGGAGATAGAGGGACACCAGTACCAAAACCAAGATATGTGTCGCTGAGCCTGGCAGGGGCGAGACAAGGCAAATGTCCTTGAAGGCAAGCCAAATGTCCCTGCCGCAGTGCTTGCTTTGCAACAAACCCATGCCAATGACAGCAAAAGAGCAAGTGAGATGGGTGTCATAAACATTTCGTGTTTCAGTCACAAGACTCGTTGTGTACACATGCTTGTACTTAGTCAAAGCTTGCTGCGACTCCTCCTTTTCTTTCTAATGTCGTGCTGGTCTTTTCTCTCAGGTATTATTTAGTATTAGTTATGTATTAGTACTCACCAATGGTCTTTTCTCTCAGCATTCAGGTCATTGTAGGTTGTGTTAGAGTTGTGCCTGGATTCTGAGATGCTTGACAAAAGCACGACATTTTACATCGGCCCGCAACTACTAGTAACCGTAATCGAAACTCCCTCACGTATCCTATTGAATCCATCGAACTCACCAATACACTTGTGTGATTGTTATTATTCATATTTTTCGGCTTTAAAGCCACAACATCTACAACCCCTATAACACCTATCATGTCCAATACTACTACTCCTTCCAAGGCCTTTAAGGTCTCAAAGCCAGCAGACTTTGATGGCTTGAAAGATGCATTTGCAGCGTGGTTTCGGCATGTCCTGATGTATTTTGAAAGTCAAGACACTGTCATTCCAACATCAAAGCAAAAGATTATTTTCACCATGTCTTATATGAAGACTGGTTTCACCGGAGAATGGGCAGCATTAGCCTATGACCGCGAGAAGGCCAAGTCGTCATCATCTCGTTGGGATTGAGAAGTGTTTGTCAAGGAACTCAAAGGCACATTTTCTCCAATCAATGAGATTTGAGATGCACAGGAGCGTCTATCCACATTCACGCAGGGGAAGATGCCCATTGAGGAGTTCTTAACTCATTGGATGCAGATTCTTGTCACTGCTGAGTATACCAACATCAAGCCCAACTCTACCACTGCCAATCACCTTATCAACATTCTTCATACCAACGTTCATCTCGACATCATTGATTCAGTTGATGAGGAACCGGACATGTATGGCTGTCATGACCTCAAGAAGTGGACACACCGGATTTTGGTTAAAGGCTGGATTCTTGAACGACGTCACTCTCGACAAGGTGTGGGAACTAACCAAAGAGTCCCCAATCCCAATTATCGTCCTCCTCCTAACAGAACCTCAGCACCTCAGCCTAATCCTTCTTCATTGTCCACGGGAGACCATACAGATAGTAGTGGAGTCACCTGCGGGGGTCGTGGACAACCAATGGACCTTAGTCGTCAACGTGCTCGCGAGAACAACCTTTGCTATCACTGTGGCCAAGCTGGTCACATTGCACGGAACTGCAAAAATCATGCTCAGGCAATCCGCCAAATGCTTGATGGTCTTAATGGTGAGAAAAAGAAGGGGGTAGTCGAAAGTTTGGGTTTTTGAAAAAGTTGGAAGGTAGTGCACCCTTGCCAACTGTGTCTTCATATTCGTCATCAGCATCCTGTACACCATTGTATACGGACAACTCTACCAATCGATTTTCTGTCCTCAATGTTGACGAAATGAATGAAGCACATGATGAGCTACAGGTGGGAAGTGGTGTTCATAACCTCAAGCTCTCGTCTAAGGGAAAAGGCAGCCAACACCCAAAAATTCAAGTGACACTTCAAAAGCAAAAGGTGAACAAGCCACCTGCACCTGAGGTAATGGACATCGTAAACCCTCTGCCTCAGGTTGCAATCAATACTCACTTGAATTCAACAGCCAAGGCGCATGGAAGTGGTAGATCTGAGGGTGAAAATACTGCAAGTAACCCAAGGGGACCCCATGCAGCTAAAGTACCTGCAGTAAAATCATGGTCACCTATCTGGTATGCCAAACATTTATGAGACCAGTCACCAGAACAAGCCATAGCTCTTCTTCGCATAGCTGTACATCCTCGACAATATCTTGAAGCCACTGATACAATCCTTCGAGAATTAAATGAGCTAACAATTGAAGAAGCAGCAACAGCGATTCAAGAATTGCATGGGCCAAAACGATATATTCGTGGAATGGGGAACTCAATGTTTTTATCTGTTTCCTTAACCACAATAGATGATCGTCGTAAAGTTGTCACTCATGCTCTTCTTGATTGTGGGTGCACAGGTTCATCCATCGATGCTGGTTTTGTTAGGGCTAATGGACTTAACATGCATAAGCTTGCATGACCGATCCCTATTTATAACACAGACAGTTCCCTAAATAGTGGGGGTTCGATTACTGACTATGTTGTATTGCAACTTGCTATTGGTCAGCATTTCGAATGTATTACCTTTGGGGTAACCAATCTGGGGAGTAGTAACATATTCCTTGGCTTGGAATGGCTTAAACATCATAATCCATCCATTGATTGGCAGGCAGGGACTGTTCAATTCAATCGTTGTCCTAAGGAATGCAGGTATTTGATTTCCCCATATGAACCAGAGGACTCGGGTGAATTAATCGATTGTGTATGGCATGCCACAGAGCCTGACCAGGAGGTCTGTCTTGAACAGGGGAAAAGAATATTTGCTTTCGATCATCAAGGGTACATAGAAGCTGGTGCAGAAAATATTCAAGCACATACCATGGCTTCACAACACACATAATACAGTGACAAAGACCCGTCTCAGATGGGCAGCCAAGAGTGACAATGTACCAAGAGAGACGGGCCATCCCATGTGGGTATATGCTAGCGACAGACTAGCTCAGTAATGCATCAAGACAATACTGACATTGAAGTACCTAGCGACAGACTAGCTGGTAGGGTACGTCAGTAACGAAGTAAATACAATGTGATAGATAGCATACCTCAGTAATGTGTCAAGACAATACTGAGGTATTCAGACGATGCGAGAGGACCTAAATACGTGCCGTAAGTGCTTAGCTAAGATGGTCTGGGGGATCGTTGTGTGGAAGTATCATATGGTGCTGTCATATACCATATATCCGGTTACAGATCCGAAGATCCGGATCTCAGATCCGATCCAGATCCGCTGGACACATCCGTCATCCGGTCCACAGATCCGATCTGATTCTCATTTCATTTCCTGTTCATATAACTCTAACTATTGTTCATCTCCTTTCGGTATTCCTGTACACTGGTAATCCGGTTATCCTTTACTCCCGCTATTCTTACTGATCCGCTTTAACTTGTACTTCATTTCCGGCTCATGATTTACCCGTTCTGACTTACCAATACACTTTATGTATACTTTGCTTATACTTCGTACATAGCCTCATACCTTTGCTTATTGATCATTCCGTTAGTTATCCGTAGTATATAAACCCTTGTACTTGTGCTGTAGAAGATCAGTTCAAATATCATCTTAGATTGCACTCATCCTGTCTGGACTCTAAGTCCTTCCGCTATCCGTCCGGACTTGAGTACGATACTCTTGTCTACTCTGAGACTTAGGATTGAATCCGATAGTCTATACATCTGCCTCTGTCTTCGGACAGTCTTACTCATTAGTTTCTAGTTCGGATCCAATCCGGATTAGCCGTTACCCTATACGTCTGATATCCGGAAGTCTTACTGGATCCGTTACGATACTTATCCGTCCCTCTAGACGTGATATCTTGGTGCTCTGAAATAAGGGGCAATACTCGGGAAAGGGGCACAGCGCACGAGCTGAGGCCAAAGCCCTTCGGATCCAATACCCCTTGAGTACGGTCTTAACAGGTGCGAAGTCAAGAAGTCAATGTGTCGTATGGTGTCGATGGTGGATCAAGATGAGTAGCAAGAGTATATGAGAAAGGTAAGGAAGTGAACAACAACGTCCAACACACCCCCTCACCGAGACACCAGTTGAAGGTTATCACGGTGCGCTACAAAGAGAGGGCGAGGGAGAGCTTTCGTCAGGATGTCTGCGATGTTTCGATGCGAGGGTAGCCAGTAGGGCAGAAAGACGCCATTTTCAATAAATTCACGGATGAAGTGATAGCGAATGTTGATATGCTTGGAATGGATGTGATTCTTGGCTTCCTTCGAAAGGGAGATGGCGCCTGTATTGTCCATGTATAGGAGAATGGGAAGGGAGAGTGAGACGTGTAGCGCCGTGAACAAGGATTTAATCCAGATGCCCTCCTGTATGGCGTGCGTCACGGCCATGTACTCTGCCTCGGTGGACGATAATGCGTGAGTGGTTTGCTTCTTGGACATGTGAGCAATCAATCCGCCGGCATAGAACCATGCATAGCCAGAGATAGAGAGTCTATCTTCCGGCAAGCTTGCCCAGTCAGCGTCACAATACCTGCATAGGCCCTCATCGGCTCTGTTGCCGCCATAATGAGATCTATAATTGATGGTACCACTCAGGTAACGAAGGAGGCGTTTGGCAGCAGTGTAAAAGCGGGGTGATGGTTGTGCATTGTGTTGGGCGAGAGCATTGACAGCATAGGTGATATCCACTCTGGTGCAGACGGTGAGGTATAAAAGCTCTCCCACAATTGTATGGTAGCGAGTGGGAAGATTGGCGATGTCGTCATAAACGTCTGTGTCCAGGCCAAATGGGTGCTTGGCATCGAGAGGAAGATGGACGGGGTTACAATCCAAGAGGTCGTACTCATCGAGGAGGTAGGATATATATTCCCCCTGGTGCATCCAGAGCTGATGGGTAGAACACTCTCGCTCGAACTGAATTCCCAGGAATCGCTGGATTGGCCCAAGGTCCTTAATGCTGAATCATTGAGCTATACGGCCTTTAACGTATTGCAGGAAGGGTTTAGAGTTCGAAGTCCCCATGCTGTCGTCGACGTGCCAACCCACAATGCAAAAGATATGGCCGGAGGATGGAGTGGTTTCGTTGTAAATGAACACTGCGTGATCTACAGCACAGCGCGTGAACCCAAGCTCCATCATGACGGCACGAACCTGCTCATACCACTCCATGGCTGACTGCTTCAGACCGTAAATAGTCCTGAGCATGAGCCAAACCAGGAGCGTCCAATCCCCCTCCTCAAATCTTTTAGGCTGCCTCATATATATCTCCTCCTTCAAAATCCCCCAAAGGAATGCGCGCCTTGCATCGAACGTGTCAAGCTCCCAATCATTGCGACAAGCCAGAGCCACTATGAATCTGACTGAAGCTGTCTTAATAATGGGTGCGAAAGTGGCGCCATAGTCGACACCGGGGATCTGTGAGAAGCCCTGTGCGACGAGCCAAGCCTTGTAAGTGGATCCACCCTTGTTGTCCTCTTTAAACTCAAGGACCCAGCGGTTGCCGATGGCCTTACGGCCTGCTGGAAGGGTGGTAACTTTGTATACCTGCATCTCCTTCATCGTCGCTAACTCGGCCTTCATAGCAGCAAGCCAATGCTCATGATCTGGACACTTTATAGCCTCATCGTAAGTGGCAGGTGGGACTGACATGTCGTAGTCAGGGCTGGACGGATCACGTTTACGGTTGCTCCGGATGGCCACGTTGGTCTGTTCCTCGATGACGAGGTCAGCCATCACCTCTGGGACATCCACATTTGGTTCCGTGTCAGCAATGTCTTCAGGGATGGCATCAAGCACTGAAGACTTTACCGGCACCTCCTCACTTGTTGCTTCTTCAACTCTCTCCAAGCAGGTGATGCGAAGTGCCTGAAGACAGGCTCTCGCTGTGGCCATCTCTTCCGCATAAGACTGACCAGCCGCCGTAAGGATGCGAGAACGGGATGAACGATGTGGTGGAGCTGGAGCTGGTGAGAGTGTAGGTGCGGGTAATGATGGAGCAGGTGGAGCTGGAGCTGACTGAGGAATGGGCGAAGAGGAAGGTAGGTCCTTGTCAGAATCAGAGTCTGAGTCACAAGTGTGGCTGATGGAGGGGAGGTTCTCATCAAAAATGACGTCCCTGGCAGTGAAGAATGCACCGGTTCCCTGATCTCGAAGTCGATAACCTTTCGTGCCATCTGGGTAGCCCATAAAGATGGCATGGCGCGAGTGCGGGCCCAGTTTTGCCTGCAGTTCAGATGGGATTCGGGCAAATCATTTGGCGCCGAATACGCGGAGGTGCGACAGGTCTGGTTTGCGTCCATTGACCACCTCATATGGGGTGGTACCTGGTGGCAGTGAGGTGGACTCACTACGGTTCCACAGGTAGCAGACTGTGAGAGCTGCTTCTCCCCATAAGTTAGGAGGTAAACCGGCAGCTTCAAGCATGGCAAAGAGGTGTCCTTCCACCGTACGAATGGCGCGCTCCGCTTTACCATTCTGTTGGTGAGCATATGGGGCAGACAACTGATGAGTGATACCGCTGGCTTCCAGGGCCTGTGTGAATGCCGCCCCAATGAACTCCCCGCCGTTATCGGAACAGAATACCTTAACCTTCCGACTCGCATGGTTCTCCCAACATTTCCTAACGATCTCCCAAGCTTCAAGGGCTTGGTCTTTGGTTGCAAGTAACTGCAAGCTCAAGAGATTGCTGTGGTCGTCGAGGAATAGTACAAAGTGAAGTTTTCCATGTGGCGTGGCGACAGGAAACAGACCACAAAGGTCAGAATGAATGAGGTCAAGGACGTGTTTTGTGCGTGGTGTCTTGGAAGGCGGGTATGGTTTATGAGGGTGTTTCGCCATAATGCAGGCTTCACACATGTGGAGCGGGTAGGTGGTGTCAACCTTTGCGCCGGTGGAGAATAAAGGAAGCCATTTAACGGCCTTGCCTCCAGGGTGGCCCAAACGTGCATGCCATAAGTCCCAGGACAATGGTACCTTCGCGAATGCGGAAATCTCGGCATGCAGTGATGGGGTGGAAGGAGGAATGAAGTGTAGGTCCAGAAATATGAGCTTCCCCACTAGAGGAACTGAGCCAAGGTCATCGCCACGGTAAACGAGTTGACAGCGCGAGGGTGACAGTAAGTAATGAATCTCCCAACCTTTGTCTACCATGTGCCCGACTGATAGTAGATTGATCAAGGCACCGGGAGCATGAAGGCAGTCAGTAAAGTGAATCCGCTGTACTCGGTTGTTTATGGTGAGTTCAGCGACACGGTCTCCGCGTCCAGAGGTGGCTAAAGTTCCATGATTGGCAGTCTTGACCTCGACTTTGGACTTGGTGTTGTACGTCCAGAAGTACGACCTATCTGTTATAAGATTTGATGTCGTCCCTGAGTCCAAGATGGTGGACAAGACCTGGCTGGCAATACACGCCATGTCTTCCTCGTTTGGTACGGCGTCCAGGTCGAGCTCTTCAATGACGGCTGAGGACCATTCGCGATGGTGAGTTGTTATTGTTGCAAAGGCTGTCATCTCTGGGGTGGAGGATGAGGTAGGTGTTGTAGAGGTGGAAGGTTTCGACTTGGTGGCTGAAGCTGCCACTTCCTTCTTCTTTCCTCCGCGTTCTCCTCGTCCTCCCCATGGGGACTTCCCTTCCATGCCACCTCCTTGCTGCATGCAGTGATCACGGTCATGTGTCAGTGATCGAGGCAGTCCAGCGCACACTGGGTTTTCGCAGGCCACCCCCTTGGGGTTGTGCTTGTGGATGCGTATGCCAGTGGCAGGGTTGTTTCTTCGCTCGGTCGAGGGAATGCTGGTGGCATTGGCATACTCGGAGCCGGGGCATGCTCCCATGCACTGCTGACCGCTTTGACGGTTAGCTTCTTTGGTGAAGGAGGTTACGACTTCCTCAAACATGAGTTTCGCTATGGTAGCGGATGTGGATGTCGTTGTCGCTGATGGCTGTTTGTAGTGAGCCATTGTCAGGCTTCGAAACACGACCCACTGAGGAGTATCAGGCAGACCGTTGAGGAGCATCCAGATGCTATCATCGTCTGAGAAGCTAACTCCCATTTCTGCGAAGCGACAACGGCCGTTTTCGAATACTCCTAGGTAACGAGAGGCGTCATCTGCGTCCTTCAGTTTCTCAGAAAATAGTTGAGTGTGTAGTTCGAATTGGGAGGTGACGTCAAGACGGGCGAAACATTTGGAGAGTATCTCCCACTGCTCGCGAGCTGTGAGTTTCTCACCGAGCATGTTTTGAACGACTGGTGAGAGTCTTCTTCCAATAACTGCCTTCGTCTGTGCATCCTCCTTAATCCATTCCTTCATAAGGACGAGCTCAGAGGCTGTTGGTTGGCCTGCAGCAGCGGGTGTCGGCATGACACTAGCAAGCTCGGCGATATCGGTTGGGTTTGTCCCGTTGCTACAGTGATTCCACAAACCCTCTCCGGCGAGTGCCAGTTCTACTGCACACCTCCAGCTCGGATAATTGTCTGAGCCGGTCAGTTCTGGAATATGGTCGAATTTCCCCATGACTGCGCTTCGCGACAAATGAGAGTTGCTTTGAGTTTAGCCGTTAGATAAACGTGAGTCTTTCGCGTCGCGTACAATTTCTGTGCTTCTAGAGCACAGGGCTCATAACCTATACGCTAGCGACAGACTAGCTCAGTAATGCATCAAGACAATACTGACATTGAAGTACCTAGCGACAGACTAGCTGGTAGGGTACGTCAGTAATGAAGTAAATACAATGTGATAGATAGCATACCTCAGTAATGCGTCAAGACAATACTGAGGTATTCAGACAATGCGAGAGGACCTAAATACATGCCGTAAGTGCTTAGCTAAGATGGTCCGGGGGATCGTCGTGCGGAAGTATCATATGGTGCGAAGTCAAGAAGTCAATGTGTCGTATGGTGTCGATGGTGGATCAAGATGAGTAGCAAGAGTATACGAGAAAGGTAAGGAAGTGAACAACAATGTCCAACAGTGGGCCCATGGCAATAATTGTACCATGATATATGGGTGGGCTGAGTGAATGTGTGTACCCAAGGCAAAGGGATGGGCCGAGGGTATATAGTATAGAGAGTGGTATAGGAATGTACTAGTATATAGGACATGATGAATGGTGAATTTGGTTTACAATGGAGACGAGTGGGCCGGATGAATGTGTACCCAAGGCAAAGGGATGGGCCGAGGGTATATAGTATAGAGAGTGGTATAGGAATGTACTAGTATATAGGACATGATGAATGGTGAATTTGGTTTACAATGGAGACGAGTGGGCCGGATGAATGTGTACCCAAGGCAAAGGGATGGGCTGAGGGTATATAGTATAGACAGTGGTATAGGAATGTACTAGTATATAGGACATTATGAATGGTGAATCCAGGTTACAATGCAGATGAGTGGGCCGGAAGAATCATATTTACCAGAGATTTGGTCAAATCTACCATCCGGTAGGTATGTCACCAGGTGAATCCATAATCTCACAAGCCTATCCTCTGGTACATCAATCATCAGGTAAATATATGATCTGGTAGAAGATGGGTGGGCCAGGAAATAAGGTGTGATGGGGATGGGTGTGCCGGTCAATGGGATACAATAGATGCCCTGTTAGATGTGTACCGGTTGAATACTGGTTCAAATTGACTGGTTCAAGTGGACCGGTCCATATGCCCTATTATACTACCAGCCGGTGGGAGTTCAGGGGTGGTTTGGTTGTGTCAATTGGTTGATATGTGATGTAGATACAGTCAATACAAGATTCCATGCTACTTGATTGGGCAGGTGGATATCAGTTCAAATTGGCCGGCTCGAGTGGACCGGTCCATATGCCCTATAATGGACCCGGTTGGTGGGAGTTCAGGGGTGGTTTGGTTTTGTCAATTGGTTCATATTGTATTGAGATACAGGCAATACAAATGTCTGTGCCCATTGATCGGGCAGGTAGATATCAGTTCAAATTGACCGGTTCAAGTGGACCGGTCCATATGCCATATTATACTACCGGCCAGTGTGAGTTTAGGGATGGTTTGGTTGTGACAATTGGTTCATATTTGATAGAGATACATTCAATACAAGATTCCATGCTAATTGATCAGGCAGGTGGATATCAGTTTGAATTGACCGGTTCAAGTGGACCGGTCCATATGCCATATTATACTACCAGCTGGTGCGAGTTCAGGGATGGTTGGGTTGTGATAATCGGTTCATATTTGATTGAGATACAGTCAATACAAGATTCCATGCTCATTGATCAGGCAGGTGGATATCGGTTCACATTGACCAGTTCAAGTGGACCAGTCCATATGCCATATTATAATACCAGCCGGTGCGAGTTCAGGGGTGGTTTTGTTGTGTCAATTGGTTCATATTTGATAGAGATACATTCAATACAAAACTCTGTACTAATTGATCAGGCAGGTGGATATTGGTTCAAATTGACCGGTTCAAGTGGACCGGTCCATATGCCATATTACACTACCGGCTGGTGCGAGCTCAGGGGTGGTTTGGATGTGTCAATTGGTTCATATTTGATATAGATACAGGCAATATAAAATTCTGTGTGAATTGATCAGGCAGGTGGATATCAGTTCACATTGACCGGTTCAAGTGGACCGGTCCATATGCCATATTATGTTACCGGCCGGTGCAAGTCCAGGAATGGTTGGGTTGTGATAATCAGTTCATATTTGATTGAGATACAGTCAATACAAGATTCCATGCTAATTGATCAGGCAGGTAGATATCAGTTCACATTGACCAGTTCAAGTGGACCGGTCCATATGCCATATAATACCACCGGCCGGTGCGAGTTCAGGGGTGGTTTGGATGTGTCAATCGGTTTATAATTGATTGAGATACAGGCGATACAAAATTCTGTGCAAATTGATCAGGCAGGTGGATATTGGTTGGAATTGACCGGTTCAAGTGGACCGGTCCATATGCCATATTATGCTACCGGCCGGTGCAAGTTTAGGGATGGTTGGGTTGTGACAATTGGTTCATATTTGATAGAGATACATTCAATACAAGATTCCATGCTAATTGATCAGGCAGGTGGATATCCGTTCAAATTGACCAGTTCAAGTGGACCGGTCCATATGCCATATTATACTACCGGCCAGTGCAAGCTCAGGGGTGGTTTGGATGTGTCAATCGGTTCATAATTGATTGAGATACAGGCAATACACAATTCTGTGCGAATTGATCAGGCAGGTGGATATTGGTTGGAATTGACCGGTTCAAGTGGACTGGTCCATATGCCATATTATATTACCAGCCGGTGCGAGTTCAGGGGTAGTTTGGTTGTGTCAATCAGTTCATATGTGATTGAGATACAGTCAATACAAGATTCCATGCTCATTGATCAGGCAGGTGGATATTGGTTCACATTGACTGGTTCAAGTGGACCGGTCCAGATGCCATATTATACTACCAGCTGGTGTGAGTTCAGGGGTGGTTTGGCTGTGTCAATTGGTTCATATATGATTGAGATACATGCAATACAAAATTCTGTGCTAATTGATCAGGCAGGTGGATATCAGTTCAAATTGACTGGTTCAAGTGGACTGGTCCATGTGCCCTGTTATATTACCAGCCGGTCTGATTTCAGGGGTGGTTTTGTTGTGTCAATCAGTTCATATTTGACTGAGATACAATAAATACAAGATTCTATGCTAATTGATCAGGCAGGTGGATATTGGTCTATATTGACTGGTTCAAGTTGGCTGGTTCATCTGCCCTATTATGGAACCGGTTGGTGTGAATTCAGGGGTGGTTTGGTTGTGTCAGGTTTTCAGCATCTTACTCTTGCAAAAATAATGCAACCTGTTCATATATTATTAGCATAGCACATATACTTGCTTTTTATGATAAGGATCAGCCATACATAGGGTGCACATGTGATATCTGATGTACAGGGAATATTTCTACTGATAACAAGCCTACATAGTAATCAAGCCTGTGATAAGTGATCAAAGACCTAGGATACCTCTCATATATCTCCCCGATAATATATTTAAAGCTTTAGAAAGATCTGTGAAGAACTGAATGAATGGCAAGTAAAATAACATATGTATGAAAAGTGACAATTGACATATTTTGACATCAAGTTATATATATATATAGTACGGCTCAAATATTTCATTACAAATCTGTAGGATACATGGTAGACTACTGAAGGAACCTATACTACATATTGCCCTGAGGTTAGAGGGTGGTGGAAGGGATGTGGTGTATATGTGAGTTGACCCAGCATTAAAGTTCTACCACTACCCAACTGATCATTTTCGATGTTTTGGGTCTTTGAACTTTCCCACACTTAATTTCTTATCTATTTCACTTCCTCAGTGCTCAATTCTTCTTGGATTGTTTTGTAAATTCAGCTATATGATAATGAATATATTTTAAATCTACTCCAGGTGTCTGATAATCAAATTTCGATGTTTTGAAAGTATGGGCCCCTTATCAGTAGAAATAGCAAGCATCCACACTGGCTCAAAACTCTGGCCTATTTTGAGCTGATCCTTGTCATAAAAAGCAAGTATATATGCTATGCTAATAATATATGAACAGCTTGCATTATTTATGCAAGAGTAAGATACTGAAAACCATCAAACGTGTCAAAAATGCGATTTTCTATTCTTTTGTTCCTGTAGAAGGGTCCTGTGGCTGTCCTAGGCTAGCTATATGATAGATCTACTCAAAATACTGATAGAAATATATCCCTCACCTCAATTGAGGTCCAGTCCTGCAGGAAAAACATTCGCAGGGAGTAAACCACCAGGAGAGGAGGAACACACCATGCAACAGAGGATTCTCCTATGGTCCTGGCATCTTGACACATTGTTCCCATTGTTGAATAGATGCTGGAAATCATTTTTTCAAGTCTGTTCATCTGGAAACAATTACATGGTAACATATTCTATGTTTTCGTGCATATCTGTTATATCTATTGATGTAGGATACTTCAGAGGGTCAAATGAAGATGGAAATTTACTCATATATGCTTATAAACATGCTCTGAACATCCCAGAACACCTCCCTATCAAAGGGGCAGAAATCTGAAATTGTTTTATAACCTACTCTATGTTGAAAGGGCCCTAGAGGAGGAGCAGGGACACATATAGACAAAAAATGTGGTCTATTACATTACCTTATACATGTATATACTAAACTACTACTTATATATGCATAGGGACCTATTGTGGCGTGGTGGTGAAGCTGCAGTGAGGTGGGGAGGTTGTGGGAATAATTGATATTGTGGAGATTCCCAAAATAGGTGACATTGTTGGTGTTGTGGGGTAATTCCCACACTGTGGGGCTGGAAAATGCGACAATATCATGTGTGGGAATACTGTGGGAAAGCCTGACAGTGGAGGATCCCTGATATATCACCAGCAGTAGATCAGAGCTACTATGAATGAGCCTAATATTGTACCTGATTTTTCTGGGTTACAACCTGCCCGATCAATTAGCATAGAATCTTGTATTGACTGTATCTCAATCAAATATAAACCAATTGACACAACCAAACTACCCTTGAACTCGCACCAGCCGGTAGTATAATATGGCATATGGACTGGTCCACTTGAACTGGTCAATTTGAATGGATATCCACCTGCCTGATCAATGAGCATGGAATCTTGTATTGACTGTATCTCAATCAAATATGAACCGATTATCACAACCCAACCATCCCTGAACTCGCACCAGCTGGTAGTATAATATGGCATATGGACCGGTCCACTTGAACCGGTCAATTCAAACTGATATCCACCTGCCTGATCAATTAGCATGGAATCTTGTATTGAATGTATCTCTATCAAATATGAACCAATTGTCACAACCAAACCATCCCTAAACTCACACTGGCCGGTAGTATAATATGGCATATGGACCGGTCCACTTGAACCGGTCAATTTGAACTGATATCTACCTGCCCGATCAATGGGCACAGACATTTGTATTGCCTGTATCTCAATACAATATGAACCAATTGACAAAAACAAACCACCCCTGAACTCCCACCAACCGGGTCCATTATAGGGCATATGGACCGGTCCACTCGAGCCGGCCAATTTGAACTGATATCCACCTGCCCAATCAAGTAGCATGGAATCTTGTATTGACTGTATCTACATCACATATCAACCAATTGACACAACCAAACCACCCCTGAACTCCCACCGGCTGGTAGTATAATAGGGCATATGGACCGGTCCACTTGAACCAGTCAATTTGAACCAGTATTCAACCGGTACACATCTAACAGGGCATCTATTGTATCCCATTGACCGGCACACCCATCCCCATCACACCTTATTTCCTGGCCCACCCATCTTCTACCAGATCATATATTTACCTGATGATTGATGTACCAGAGGATAGGCTTGTGAGATTATGGATTCACCTGGTGACATACCTACCGGATGGTAGATTTGACCAAATCTCTGGTAAATATGATTCTTCCGGCCCACTCATCTGCATTGTAACCTGGATTCACCATTCATAATGTCCTATATACTAGTACATTCCTATACCACTGTCTATACTATATACCCTCAGCCCATCCCTTTGCCTTGGGTACACATTCATCCGGCCCACTCGTCTCCATTGTAAACCAAATTCACCATTCATCATGTCCTATATACTAGTACATTCCTATACCACTCTCTATACTATATACCCTCGGCCCATCCCTTTGCCTTGGGTACACATTCATCCGGCCCACTCGTCTCCATTGTAAACCAAATTCACCATTCATCATGTCCTATATACTAGTACATTCCTATACCACTCTCTATACTATATACCCTCGGCCCATCCCTTTGCCTTGGGTACACACATTCACTCAGCCCACCCATATATCATGGTACAATTATTGCCATGGGCCCACATGGGATGGCCCGTCTCTCTTGGTACATTGTCACTCTTGGCTGCCCATCTGAGACGGGTAAATTCACTGAATGGGCTCCACAACAACTGGCAGAAGAAGCCTCTAAGACCAAGGTTCAAAAGTCCTTTGAGGAAATGGTGCCTCAGCAGTATCATAGCTTCGCAGACATATTTAAAAAGGAGTCGTTTGATGAGCTCCCTCCACGAAAGCCTTGGGATCATGCTATTGAATTGGTCCCTGGTGAATATGCTATTGACTGCAAGGTATATAATCTAAGTCCCGAGGAGCAACAGGAACTTGATGTTTTCCTCGAAGAGAATCTTTGGTCAGGGCATATTCAATCTTCTAAGTCACCCTTTGCTTCGGCCTTTTTCTTTGTAAAGAAAAAAGACGGAGCCCTTCGGCCAGTCCAAGATTATCGAAAGCTGAATGTCATCACGGTTAAAAACTGTTATCCTCTCCCTCTTATTCAAGAGCTCATTCAGAAACTCAAAGGGGCAAGATATTTTACAAAATTGGACATTCGGTGGGGATACAATAATGTCCGCATCAAAGACAGTGATGAATGGAAGGCAGCATTCCATACCAACCGAGGGTTGTTTGAGCCGCTTGTCATGTTCTTTGGGCTCACTAATTCTCCTGCTACCTTCCAAACAATGATGAACGATATCTTTCGGGACTTAATCAATGAAGGGAAGGTCATAATCTACCTGGATGATATCATGATCTTTACAAAGTCTTTGGAAGAACATCGTCGCATCACTCGTCGTGTCCTTGAGATCCTCCGTCGAAACAAACTCTATCTGAAGCCTGAAAAGTGCGAATTTGAAGTGACAGAAACCGAGTATCTTGCTCTCATCATTTCAGAAGGGCAGGTTAGAATGGATCCTGTTAAAGTTAAAGGCATTCTAGACTGGCCTATTCCAGGAACAAAACGTGAATTGCAAGCATTCTTGGGATTTGTGAATTTTTATCAACGCTTCATATGAGGATATGGAGATCTTGCAAAGCCCTTGATGAGTTTGACTGGGAAAGCTGATTGGTCCTGGGGAAATGAGCAGCATCAGGCGTTTGAAGAAATAAAGAACAAGTTTCTTCCGCACTGGTGCTTGCAATCCCTACTGATGACGATCCATATCGGGTGGAAGCCGATAGCTCAGGACGGGCTGTTGGTGCAGTCTTATCCCAGTGCCAAGCCGGTATCTGGAAACCAGTAGCGTTTTTATCGAAGACTCTCTCGGAGAAAGAACGAAACTATGAAATCTATGATCGAGAGTTACTCGCTATTATGACTGCACTATCAGAATGGCGACATCACCTGATGGGGGCTGCCACATCAGGGAAAACCTCCTGCGCGAACTTAGGACAAAGTAGAGAAATTTTTGCTAAGGCAGATAAATTACTATGTTTTAGAGCTAGATAAACATAAACTTGCTAGTGCTTGATAATTTTAGAATTATTATGCGAAATTATAAAGTACTATCTAAGGGCCACAAAACTATACCTATCTATATAACAATTAACAAAAAATGTATTACATTCTTCAAGGATGGTGTTGCTTGTCCAGTGACGAGGTGCAACTGGTCCAAACTTCGGTAGAAGGTGTATACTACGAGCAATGTTTGAAACAGGGATTATACTAGCGACTCTCTCGCCCGAACAAAGGAAACGAGAAATTTTGTACATACCATGCCGCGAGTCTGGCATTGAAGAAAACGGGGTGAACCATTCGACGTAAGCGAGGTGTTTCGGAGGTTGGTGGGTCGGAGGGAACATTAACTGTGTGTCTTGTTCTCGAATTGAGAAAATGGTGCGAATTTGACCAACACGGTAGCCTGAAAATTCATTGTATAAGTAAAGGCAACTCACTCCAACTAGTAAGACTCAGTCGATATCGAGCTCACCTTTGATACCCACAGAATCACCAGTACCATCGTTGATAAGTGCAGTATCGAAACGCGCAGGTACCGTATCGTTTCGTTGATGAGTGCGAGTGCGACCAGGTTTAGCATGGACACTATCTACTGTGACACATGGATCACCATGCCCTCGAGCGTCGATGGAAACCCACTTGATCTTGTGGTGGACAGCCACAGAACGAAATGGCAGAACAATATTAGCAGCGAGGTCTTCAAGACGTCGACGGGAGAGGGTCTCGTTGATATGATTTTGTTGTGCAATATACCGAGCAAGTGCTTCACGAAAGTAGATGGCTCCATAGTCCAAAATTAATCTTTGGATTGGCACTGCTTTCACATTAGGGTGCTTCGTTAAGGTTTGTGTGCGGCGAAAAGACAAGTCAGGTGGCTGAGGATGGTGGGTAAAGGGATTGGTGTTGAGTCACCACTGAATGAATTTATCATGGCGCACAATCTTTTCCTTGCGCTCGAGCCACTGGGTCATCTGCGCAAACTCATCCTTGTGGTTCGTGGCACGGTAGGCATCTTTTGTTAAGTCAATATGAAGGCGTTCGGTATACTCTGTGTTATAGTTATCTGTGGTCCCATATAACCGAATCATTGATGCGTAGTGTCGAGTTGCATGAAGTTTAGGAAGATTGAAATTATTCCGAATACCGAGGTCAACAAATATTTGCTTGTTGTCGTGAAAGAGGGAGAGAGCTTCGTCAAGGAGAGACAATGTCTCAGAACTGTGACACGGATACTGTGCCAGGTATAAAAAATCCAGGAGACCACGAACAGCTCGCAAAAGACGAGCTGAATCCAGATTGCCAGGAAGTCGGATGTCAATAATTATACCGAGGAGAAAACGGCATATCTGAGCATGTTCCGTGCCACTGAGACGAGATAGGCTGGTGATACCTTTCGTAAATAGACGGATATGATGGTTTGGAGGTAGTCTTCGACACCAAGCATCAATCTTGGCTGTTCCACATGCCTGTGCCAGCCAACCAAGAAGGTGTTTAACGAGTCCTTGATACAATTGGTGGAGGATGTCAGGCGTGATGGCTTGGAAAATGTTGACATGGGGAAGTCGTTCCCAGAACGGGTGGACAATGGGCTTGATTCCTGCATTGCGACATGCCTGGATGAAATCAGTGAGGTCTCCAACATCGATTGTGGCAAGTGCATCAAGAACAGCGTCGAGGTCCCGTATTTCAAAGGGCGCTGTGCTACTCTCAAGTTCGTCAGGTGGGATATTGCATTTTGGGCATTCTGTAGTTTTGACTCCAGTAGCCAATAGTTGCTCGGGATAATCACCGACAAAGCAAGCAAAGAGAGGATGACAGTAGCGTGAGATACCATCCCCACTGCGCATTGCCAGACCGTTGAGACCAGCTTTCTCCAGTGGTGACAAAATACGAGCCATACAAGCATGATAAAGGTTTGCAGCACTTCTGCGACGTGAGGCTTTGTTGGTGATATGTTCAAGGCGTGTTGTGGGAAGATACCCAAGAAGGATTTGCGCACGTTGGGATGGTTTTCGACGAATCTCTTTCAGAATATTACCAATAGTAAGGTAGACAGGGTATGCAGTTTTGTTACGGAACATAGTGACTTGTGTTTTATCAGTTGAAATGATAACAGGAATGATAGTTGCGCCTGGCTGCTGTTTGTCGAGCGTTTTCTGTCCAATATCAAGGTTAATTTGATCAAGCAAGTGATACGGAATCTACATAAGCTCACCTGCGTATTCCACCACCATTTACCAGTGTGCATGTCACTGAACAACCGAACTGTTTCATCAGCATCTGTGTAATGGCGTTCTGGTGCAAACACGAGAAAGTCTGCAAAGTCTGGGTTGCCAAAGAGATCCTTGATACATTTGATTACGTCTCGGTAGAAAATATCAAAAGCTTCGCCTGCAATGACGACTTGTTCACGGCGAAACTTGGGGCGACCAGGAAGTTGCGTGTCAATGATCCTATTAAGCTCCCTCGCATTTTTGTAAGAAAGACAGAGGCGTTCACTAACCTGTGAATGAAGATGTCACTTTCAAGTAAATCTTTTTAGAAAAAAACCTACACCATCAATACTAAGCAAGTCTGAGAATGCTGTTGAGCTCGGGCCACGTAACTTTGCCCATCGTGCGATCTCCCAGTCCATTTGAGAGTGGAATGGAGCATAAGGATTTTCCGTGCCATCAATACTAGAAGCATACATAGCATTTGCGTTTTGAATTTCGGCTTGGGAAATAGGTTGTCCTGCTCGACGATCAGGATATGACACGACATGGACTCTGTCTTGATCGATAATTTGACATTCAATCTGGTGGCGTGTTTGATGATCAGCGCTGCCATTGTCGTTGTCCGTCGAGTCATCTGCTTGTGGCTCTTCCCCAGGTACGCCCTCGTCCTCCTGTACTGGTGGCTCCCACTCGTGCTCCTCTCTATCATCTTCCTCGTCACTACTGCTTTCGGCATGCTCGTCACAATGCCAAGTCTGATCTTCATCAAATGGGTCCAAAATTCCGTCTTCAAGGTCCTGCATTTCTGCGTCATTGTGTGCGGGAGGGCTCGGAGTGTAGACATGATGGTGAGAGGAGGCAAGGACAGCTTTGCAACGTGAATCCTGAGTTTTAGCCAGATGCAGGCTCAAGCCGGTGACAGAAAAATCATGAATGCATCCAGAGCATTGAACCATGCTTGTGAGTCACGGTGGTGGTAGTGATAGATAACTGTAATAAACAAGCATACACCACATTAGCAAAAATCGGGAGCGATGACGGACCTTTTTAACTTACTTAAACGAGGGTAAGGGTGACGTCCAAGTTGCAAGCAAGCAAATTAGGTGCCGAGCAGGATGATGTTCGTATCCGGTAGAAAGAGTGATGCGGTGCCCTTTGACTGTTCTGAAATAGATTAGCTCCTCGCAAACAAGGTACATGCTATATAACATACCAGGACTCCAGTCACCAGTGTTTGACACGTAGGGTAATTTTTTTTAGGGAACCATACCAGACTAAGTAAGACTGCACTTCTTGAGCCAGAAGATGGGCGCGAACAGGGTGCGGGCAACGCTCGAGGCAGCTAAAGAGCAAGCAAGCAAAATCGGTGTGCGTACCCTCATCACAGCTGATGAGCTCGTCAGAGAACGTAAGACCAGGCATGAGACCACACTTCTTGAGGAAGATGGATGCAATCAGGGTGTGAGCAATGCTTAAGGTGGCTAAATTTGCCATATCTGGTGAACAGTTAAGACGAAGTTAACAGGACAATAGACAGTAACAGACCTTGTGGTATTGAATGGGGGAAAGAACGAAAGGATCAGCGCCAAACTTGGAGGCGTCAATTCATTGCCAAGGTCAGGTGCGTTAGAAAAGTACCCCGGTGTATACCATTGACTCGTTTTGTAGAATCAGTGCCAAACTTGGAGGCGTCAATTCATTACCAAGGTCAGGTGCATTAGAATCAGTGCCAAACTTGGAGACCTCAATTCACTGCCAAGGTCAGGATCAGCGCCAAACTCGGAGGCGTCAATTCATTACCAAGGTCAGGTGCGTTAGAATCAGTGCCAAACTTGGAGGCGTCAATTCATTACCAAGGTCAGGTGTGTTAGAAACTTTGAAAGTACCCCGGTGTATACCATTGACTCATTTTGTAGAATCAGCGCCAAACTTGGAGGCGTCAATTCACTGCCAAGGTCAGGTGCGTTAGAAAAGTGCCTCAGGGTACACCATTGACTTGTTTTGTAGAATCAACGCCAAACTTAGAGGCGTCAATTTGCCGCCAAGGTCAGGTGCGTTAGAAAAGCTCACAGATGTTGGTTCACCACTCCCGTCAAGAAAAAATTGATAAATTGCAAGAACTGGTATATGCGGTATTGAATGGGGGAAAGAATGAAATGGCGCTTGGATTCCTGGAGCAATGGTTCTTCGCCTGAAGCGAAAAGTTAAGTTAAAGATCAATTCACAAATGAAGTTAAGCGCACTGGACTTTCAGGTAGGTCAATTTCACCGATGATAGGAGGAGTTGCTGGGGTCCAGGATAACTAAGTAACGTCACCTTGCACATATCTTGTTTTCGGAAGCTTTGGGGAGCCGATCCATTTCAGAACAGTAACAGGGCACCTACAGGTGCAACGAAGATAGGAAGATGTTCGTATCCAGTACGAGAATGGTAGAAAGTGCCTGCAAAAAAGTTAGGATGATGTTCGTATTCAGTACAAGATAGCATGGTCGAAAGTACCTGCGCAAGGAAGATAGGACGATGTTCGTATCTAGTACAAGAACGGTAGAAAGCGCCAGTGCAAGGAAGAAAGCTTTGGCCCAGTGCAAGGAAAACGAAACGTGGGTCCTGGACAATGGATTATGGAAGTGCCAATGCAGTAAAAGCTTCCATCTCCTGAAAAATGCTGGGCACTAGTACATTAGTTAGCATATTATGGCAGTGCTGGGCAGAAAAGCCTCCAGTGCCCCCCAAAAAATTTTGTGTTCGTACCTTTAACTTCTCTCCCTCTCACTCATTGCAAAACCACATTCATTCATTTTCGTCCTACCTATATATCATATTAGCACGCTATGAGTAGTGAAAATCATCCTGCTCGAAGTATGTACTCACATCCGGCCTTGTTCGTATCCGAGTCACTCATAGCTGCCTATGTCGTCCACAGTGGTCCGAAATGCAAAGAAGAAGGCTATGGATAAAGCGGGTCAGTACAATCGAAGTCCAGGGAAGCGTCTATACTCACAAAAGAACAGTCTGGTTACCAGAGAAGACTCGGACTAACACTCGCAAGCAGCATCAGGCTACTAAGGCTAAGAAAGGCTCACAGCTGCCTGATTCTGAGTCAGTTATCGATACAGAATACAATGAACCGCTGTGGGGTTCACAGCCACGCTCAAAGCCTAAATCAACAAAGAAACATAGTCGTCAGTAGTACTACCTGTTTAAATTTTCGAGTCATACCCAGTGCTTTACGCCAACAGGTGAATTGACGCCTGTCTCGGAAACAGATGACGAGGCAGAGGCTGTGATGCGCAAACGAAGTGAGCTCATTAATCATAAAAAATTTGCTTGCCACTCACAATCGACTGATATCCAGGGCGACTAGAGAAAAAGTCGTCAGTTCGTTGTAATGCCTACAAAAGGCCTTCCAACAATGAGTGTTCAGAACAAACCGAGAGCGAAGAAGCAGAAGACCGCAGTGACACCGATTCGACTCGTTTTAGTGCAGAAGAGTCTGATGTCAGCGATATCGAGGATCCGAAATCTATCGCAAAAACACTGTCAACAGAGGTAATTAGTTTTTTTTTACTTTAAAATTATTGAAGTCAGATACACACATACAGATTCCAACCTTCGTTTCGGGCTCCAAGGCAAAGAAATCGCTTGGTCTTCCTGTGAGTTTTTGAACCTGTGACTTGAGTATATGTGACGCTGAGATCAAAACACTCTTACAAGGTTGATAAACAGTCTGCTCGTGCTCGCAAACAAGCTGCAGAGGTATAAGCACTCAGGCTACCGTATAATAGCCATATTCTGATCTCATGTCACAATTTTTAGACACCTGTGTGGCCCGACGACATCATTAGTGAATCAGAAGAACCGTCAAGCGCCAACCACTCACCGGCATCATTGCTCAAGTCCAACACCAGCACCTTCGTCAACCCATCGACATCGCTCAGTACTATCGACCATGCATCCAGTAGGGCCACCAGTCAAGTTCCCAGTACAGTGGAGAAGGCGAAATCCGAGCCAGACATGTCTGACACTGAGCTCAAGTCAGATGTCAGTATCATCATTGAGAGTGGAACATCTACGCACAATTCTGGATCCCGAAGTGCCACAGAGCTCATCTTGACCAAAGATGGGAAGGTGAAACTGACAGATCAAAATAGTGTCACACGGCAGGTCGTCCAAGGTGCCATCCTCGAAGCGAAGGCGCACATGACATTCACTTCTGGCTATCCGGAATTAACCGAAAAGGCATCCTTCTCACGCCAATCGCTCCTCAAGGCAGCTCGTGATCGTGGTGCCTCGTCTATTGAGAAGAAAATTCAGATTGACGACGGGTATGCTTCAGCTCTTGCAGGCCTGGTAAGCCAACCTGTCACTGAATCAATTCGCTCCAAGTCATCTATTAACATATCACATGACATCTGTAGGTTGAAGCTAGAGTACCATTGTTTCGTGGTGATCTGAAGGACGAGGCTTGCAATCAAGTCGCTGCTTACCTTCGCTTAGGATCTAGTAACTGTACCGCTTCTGCTTCCGCTCTCCTTGTCAACCACCGCTACCATTACTTCATGAAGTTTGATGTGTGTCCCGCAACTCATATCATTGCCTTGTACTGACTTACTACTGATATATTTCAGGATGATGATGTGCCAAAACCGGTGCAGAACAAGCCCTACCTGGGCGATATTATGGTTCGCCTCATGAAGGGCCGTTATTTCAATGGACCGAAGTCAGTTGGTGTCATGTTTGCGAGGAGATTTTCCGATATTGCCAAGAATAAAGCCAAAAGGCCCGAGGTCACAATTCCAATGGTTGCTTTGACAGCCACTTCGGTAACGTGTCCTGTCGCCATCAACATTAAGATATATTGACAATGACTATATAGGTGTACGCAGCGCTCTTCTGGAAGGCACATGGCGCTCCGGCCAAGTTTAACTTTACCGGAAATCAATTTAGCGAGGTCTATTTCTTCCATGCCAAATTTCTAAAAGATCTCAGCGCAAAATCACCTGAGAAATTCCACAAGCTGATGGCCGATATCTTCGCTGCAATACAGTATGTCCAATCTTGTTCTCTCGTACATCTTAAATTCACTCGAGTCTTTTGCAAGGGATCTCATGCAGTACAATAGTTCCGCCACTGATGCAGAAGCTGATGCGCTTGCATTCCTCGACCTTGACGGGATGGACGAAGACTAAATCTCCTTAGTATTGTCTCTTGAAATTGTTATATACTTGCTCTTGACTATTACATTCTTTTTAATGAAAATTAATTTCTTTCTTGTATAGGAGTCGGTTCTAGTAAGCAATAATAAATCTGAAAGCGCGGAAAATCTTGACAACATTAGTGCTAAGTTCTACATAATCTGCAAAAACATCGTCTAATTATGAAAAAGTTAAAGGGGGGGTAAAAGAGTCTTAATAATCTGCTAAACGCTATATTTAGGAAGAATTTTCGGTAATTATTGAAGTTAGATCTAAACTTAGCTAAGTTTGTGCAGGAGGTTTTCCCTGATGCAAAGACTTCGAGATTTGGACAGATCATCAAAATCTCGAATATTTCCGCAAGCCACAAAAACTAAATCGTCATCAGGCTCGGTGGGTAACAGAGCTAGCAAATTATCATTTCACGCTCCACCATAAACCCGGGAAGACCAATCTTAAAGCTGACCTTCTGTCGAGACGAGCAGACCATGAAACCGGGGAAAATGACAATGAGGATGTTACCATCTTGAAACCAGAATATTTTCGTCAAGTAGAGTTGATCACAGAAGACAATGATTTTCTTACCCGTGCTCGTCAACGACGAGGTATGTAATCGAGATCGTGTGATTGACAAAATGCTTACCTCTAAGGAGGCAAGCTGGACGGAAGCCGGTGATTTGATTCTCTGGAAAGAGAGGGTATATATTCCCATTGACCATAAACTCCGGGAAGATATTATCCGCGAGCACCATGATTCATGTCTAGCAGGTCACCCGGGACAGTACAAAACACACGAGCTAATTACTCGGAATTATTGGTGGCCTCATATCTTGTCAGATATTCGTAAGTACACGGCAGGATGCGAGAGTTGTCAACGTACAAAATCCCGAACTCTCAAACCAGCTGCTCCACTCCATCCTAATGAAGTTCCTTCTGAACCTTGGGAACAAATTTCAATTGATCTAATAGGTCCTCTTCTGGAATCAGCAGGGTACAATGCTATTCTGGTGATAGTGGGCCGATTCACCAAAATGATCAAGGTTATTCCTGCCCATACCGAAATCTCATCTTCCGGAGTAGCGAGAGCACTACGTGACCATGTCTTTAGACATCATGGACTACCTCGCAAAGTAATCAGCGACCGTGGATCAAATTTCGTGTCAGCATTTATGCGCGAACTATATCAGCAGCTAGGGATTGTCGGAAATGCGAGTACAGCCTATCACCCACAAACTGATGGTCAGACGGAACGTCTGAACCAGGAGATAGAACACTACCTTCGAGTCTTCACCAACCATCATCAAAGCAACTGGGCTGAATGGCTAGTATTAGCCGAATTCTCGTATAACGATAAGACTCAAACCTCTACTGGTCAATCCCCTTTCTTCCTTAATCATGGCCGTCACCCATGGAAGGGAACTAGTCATCATCGGGAGGCTAGAGTCGAAGCTGCAAAAGAGTTTACAGATCGCATGAAAAAGATCCGTGGTGAAGCTGAGTTAGCATTGAAGAAAGCAGTGGAGGATATGAAGCGCTATTATGATCGAAAGCGAAGTCCATCTCACGAATTCAAGGTGGGAGAGAAAGTATGGCTCGAAGCTACCCATATTTCATCAGATCGACCAGCCAAGAAACTTGATGACAAACGATATGGTCCATTTCGTATTCTTTCGAAACATGGGGAGTCATCGTTCAAACTCGATCTGCCGAAAACGTGGAAAACCATCTATCCAGTGTTTAATGAGTGCGTACTTTCTCCATACATTTCAGCACAATTTCCTTCACAAAAGAGACAATTACCTCCACCTCCTGATCTCATCGAGGATTACGAAGAACAGGAGATTGAAGAGATTTTGGATTCCCGCCTTCGGAGGGATCAACTCGAATACCTAGTACACTGGAAAGGCTTTCCGCGCGAAGAACGAGAGTGGTTAAAGAGTTCTGAATTACAGCATGCGTCCGAAGCTGTCGCTGAATTCCATCGAAATCATCCTGCGAAACCACGTCCCATGCCTACCATGAAACTCCGTTTTCGACGATTTGAAAACTTCACCGTACCGAATCATATTCCGCGTTATCTGTTCAATTGGGAGGATGGAGTGTTTGAGAGGAATGAACAAAGAATGCGGCGAGTGGAAAGGCACGAGAGGCATGAAGAATTTTTTGATGCTCTGGACGACCAGCCGTGGCTGCGAGACGCAGCCCTTAAGCTTAAGGAGGGGGTAATGTCATAAACATTTCGCGTTTCGGTCACGAGACTCGTTGTGTACGCACGCTTGTACTTAGTCAAAGCTTGCTGCGACTCCTCCTTTTCTTTCTAACGTCGTGCTGGTCTTTTCTCTCAGGTATTATTTAGTATTAGTTATGTATTAGTACTCACCAATGGTCTTTTCTCTCAGCATTCAGGTCATTGTAGGTTGTGTTAGAGTCGCGCCTTCGATTCTGAGACGCTTGACAATGGGCCCGAGCTGGCATGCTGGCCGCATCTGCATTAAGGCCTGACAAGCGCTCGCTGGAGCCTATATCTCATACATAGTACTACACGGTTAGTTCTCCGGGGGGTCTGTGAGACCTTTAGAGTGGTTTGTGTCTTAAGTCTAGTAGACTCGATACTAGTAGTACGTAGTACGTACACGTCTCGTGACGACGTGACCGTGATCGTCAAATTCGCCACCCGAACTTATGACTCTGCCCGAGATCCTACTAGGAGATCCATCCTCGGGGTAGTGACTATGGGCACCAAATGGGCACTACATGTTCGATCTTTCATCCTTAATATTTTATCAAAGGACCGCTTTTTGCGCCAAACTTCGGTGTCACGACAGATTCTGGTTGCCTCGTCGAGGTGTTTGTCTAGATTCTTGAATCTTCACGCGTTGCTTGGTGAGCACTAAGCTCAGGGTCTGTATAGCATCCAATAATTCTATGGTCAAGCCTGGATCTGTCTATGCAACTGCGAGAGTCCATCCTTTGCCCGCACTCTGATATACAAGTTCCTTGGTTATCACGCATTGACGTTGATAGGTGAACAACTGAGATTGACCAGACCATTCTGAAAGAATGGTCAAGTTGGGTATACTTTGACAAGACTGATGCACTCACGGTATCGACCTCTTCGCAACATAGGGGTTCCTGGTTCGCACTGCAGCCTTGGGAGGTGCCCACAACGCTACCCCCCGAGCATTCATTCATTGCTCGACGCTTGTCGACTCCCCCCAGCGCGAAATATTCTGCCGCATTGGTGGACTATTGTGGAATGAAAGTCAGTAATAATTTCGCCGAGCAATATTTTGGTGATGTACCGTGGATTTCAAGTCACAGCACATAATCTTTCCTGTGTCGCACTGCGAGTCGTCTGCCATGACTAGGATCGTCAAGGATAATAAAGCTACGATACGTTTCAACATCTTGTATCGGGTTGACTGGTAATGTTGGTGTGTATGTATACAACGGAGTGGATTTGAACCTAATTGACCTTCCTGCAGCCTGCCCATTTATGCATTCCCATTGTTTGATGTTGTGTCTGTAGGTTGAAGAAGTCTGTTATTTCTTCGCGAAGTCCAACGTTCAAATCAGCTATCACGGACTAGTGTCGGTGCAACCGACCTAGCGCCGACGTAGGCCTAAGGCCGCAACTGCGATGGTGCCCTCATGTCCTGGACTCATCAGCGTTACTCACTTTTTTGACCACCACATCGTATGATTCGCCGTTTTGAAGGATAGTGCCTGTCCATGCATAAACACAGCCCGTAAACTTCCTCAAGCGCCTTATAGAATCTTCTTCAAGTGGAGCTTAAGTGCGCATTCAGGAGATCGTTGCTTCATCTCCACGAAATTTGTGTCCGTTAATCTCGCCTGACATTTGTCCATTGTTGTTGGGCTCTTTGGCTGGAGAATAAGCATGCGGATTGCCTATCATTGTTGACCTATCATGAGATTCTTTACGTCGTCTTTAACGATATCTCCATGTGTGGTGTAATACATATTATACGTACGTACTATATGGCGCCTATTACAGTTGAATGCAATCCTCGTCAACGCACGTGTAGCGGTCAGAAGGCATCAGCGCTTCAGCTCCGAGCAAATTCCAATTCTTCCAGGTATGACTGGCCAAATAACCAGCAAGCTCAGCAATCAAATATTTGTTATTGTCAAAGACCTATATCCTCCAAATGTAACCGCCTACATCCCTCCGCCTCTTAAATATAGCTCTTCATGATGAAAATGACCCATTAGTACTGTTGACTGAGACTATAATTTAAACGTCTCGAGACAGAGTTTTATTTGCTTGTTCAACGAATGAGCCAGACGGGGGCTTTTAGGGCAAGTGATCTGCTCTGCACTCGATAAGATAAAAGGAACGGTTGGCCCAGTGTAGAACTCATTGCCAATGCCAGCACTCCCTATCTTGATCAATATTCGTTGGAGAGGGAAAATCACATCGTCCTGGATGGAACACATCATACTTACCAGTTGTTTGTGTACATTGTATTGTCTCGTGTGATGATCATGCTCATAGAATCCGTTGTCCCAGTAATCGCGCACCTTCCAGAGCTATCTCCCAGCGCCCACTCGCCAGTTAATAACGTCTCCGGCTTCATGAGTTCTTCGGCAGGGAATAATCTCAGAAAATTGGATACAATTACAGTGATACAACGATACAAAACAAGAACCCATGTTTCGTTTATACCACCTGTCTGCTGCGCCGCAAGCGGTTGACGGTACTGGAACGGTCCAAATGGGATTTCAGCATCCGTAAGGTCTGCACAATCTCATCTGTCGCCACCATCAGTTCGATAGGACAACAACAACGAATGCCTCAACTCACTCGCAAGCTTCGGCGTATCCGCCTCGAAGTCGTAGCGCTTGCTCCCGCTGTCCCGTTGTACGACGATCTTGAACAACGTCGACGATTTCGCGGACTGTTGACATTGGATGATGCTCTTGATATGGAATGACACCGTCTTTCCACTATCAAAGACCGCTTTGGCCTTGTTTGTGGATGGCATAATCTGGAGGAAGACTGTCATTTCCGAGCTTTGGTGATGATGGAGGATCTTACATGGATATAAACACCATCAATGGCCAAAGTGCGTTCCTGACGGGCTAGCATAGGCATTTTGCGGTAAATGGTGTATCTCTTTTATCGAAAATGAACACCGTAAGGAACACCCATCAGGAAGGATAACGAACCTTGTATGCTGTCGCATAGTCGGCCGCAGAGCTTAGCTGCATCTCTGGGATTTCCGATATCCGTTTGGAAATAGAAGCTGGAGAAAGAAAAACACTTAGAAGCTATTCTGAGCGTAAGATGGTTACTAGTACCATTCGGGTCAGTGGTGCGTGCTGATCTGCTTTCGGGCTCGATGCCCAGTTGAGGCAGCGTGGATCTCTTGACCAACGTCAGCTCGCGTCTACCTCCGAGACTAGCAACCGTGCGGTCGAGGTACGCCAGCATGTTGAGTTCGTTGACGATCAGAGCATAGTCCTTGAGGTTTGCTACTTTGCTCTTCCGGCAAACTGCTTCGAGTACCTCCTGCATGTACATACCCGCTGATCTGTGCTCAGCAGTGAGTAGGATAGAGGGCAACATAGCCAAATGTAACTTACACAGGGATGGTGGTGGATATATGGACTGCATCAGCGGTGTCTGCAACACGAATACGCAAAAACAACTGGGGACCATGGCTCGACGAAGGACCCAAAGAAGACGATAAGATTGGAGTTGTACCGAACATCGCGCTTGTAGGGCCGGAGACGGATGGCAACGCCAAACCGCCTGGAGGTCCTGAATCCTGCTTCTTTGGCGCCGCCATAACTCTCGAGGGCCGTCGCTGTATATTGGTCTCCAGCAGTTCATTTTGTTGTACTGAGGGGCATAATTAGCAATGACAAACGAAGAAATGGGTATCGTACTTTGCAACGGGGTAGCAGGTAGAATAGCGAATGCCTCAAAACCAAATGCCGAGACCTTGCGCGTACGGTCGGGTGCTGTGAAAGAAAAGGATGAATCTCCTGCTACGGCCAGCGACTAACTGGACATACGCGGAAAATCCTCATCGACCTCGCCGTCATCCTCTGCAATGCGCATGACCCAACCTATTGCCGAGAGCTTTGGGTCATCATCCTTGACGCCTGCATTCAGTTCAGGCAGCCATCGCTCGTCCCAGTAAGTCCATAAAGCGAAACCGATGACTTCCTCGATAGTTGCGTCTTTCCGCACGTTCAGAGTCACATGTTCACCACGAGGTTCTTCCGCATGCGGAAAGAAAACCTTGACGTCTACTGAGGCCGTCTCTCCCCGTCCAGATATGGCACCATACAGTTCACTGAATGGGTTGGCGGGACCGCCTGATGAAGCAAGGATAGCGGTGAGAGCGGATGCGTGCGGGCGGGCTGGCGCGACAGGCTTGCGTGTGAATGTCATGTCGGATGGAGTGTCGATAACAGGTAGTGATATTGAGACGCCTCTTCTGCGAGTTTCGTGTTTGGGGGGTGGTGGTTCAGATCGCTGATCAGGCTTTGATACCGGATTGATCATCTCAAAAAGAGTCTCGATGGGCTTGGAATGAAGGGTTGGAAGGCACCCTTCGTCAGTCTTGTCCGTAGCACGATGTTCAGACACGGGGCTGAGTCGTGAGCGTGTTCGGGTGTGGGGAGCAACGAACGGTGATGTTCCAAGAGTGGATATATTAGACCCAGACAGTACTGAGGCGGTCCCTGAGAGAAGGGAAACCCCATCAGATGCGCTGTCCGAGTGCATGCCTCGGGTGGCAGCGAAATCTCTTTATATAAGGCGGTGAGCTTTGCAACCAAGTGAATTATGCAACACCGTACGGATCAAATTCGTCAACCTCATCCATATTGTCGTCTCCTGGGGCAACCAAATCATAGTCGTCATCGTTATCATCTTCCAACATGCCATCCTCATCATCGGATGAAGAGAGATCGGGATTGAGGCCACGTGCCGTTACGGAGGGAATCTTTGGCATGGAAGCTGGGACACCGCGGCGCGCCATCATTCGTACCCTGCGTCTGGCTTCCATTTCGGCCGCACCTTTAAATTTTGGCACAAATGGAATATCCTTTGGGGGTAGCTCAGGAGGGGGGTCGTCTTTCCTCAGTGCGGGTTGAGGTTGCGATACATCAGCCTGTTCTGAAGTGATTGGACATGGATCAACGTCACTAGCAGCATTTATGAAGTTGACGCGCGGCAGGGCAGCGGGAGCATCTGCTCCTTCGTTATGCATGCTGGCTCTCTTTGCAATGAGAGAGGCTCGCTTTGATGTAGAAATACGTCGACCTGATACTCTCAAGCCAAATGCTCCCGATCTGTTGCCCATGATTGTTTGGTGGTGCTTAAGACCAGTGGCCCCAGGGAACCCGGATGAGGATTTATCAGGAGCCTCTGATTCATCGTCTGATATAGGCGGACTGGAGGGATATTCGAGTTCTGGCCAACGATGAACATCGGCGAGTGATGCTGCGACAATATAAGAGTTTGAGGTATAGGATGGGCTCAGGGAGATTATACGCGCGCCATAAGGATCATCGACATTACGCAGGTAAGACAGTCTTAAGCTGTGAACTAAATATCTGTATATCAAAGGCATGAGTGCACCATTGGGATCATCCAGACCTTATCAGGCGTACCCTGGGTCACTGATGAGAGACATGACATCTGACCCTACTGGTTCGGTCACGGTCGTGCCCTGACGGAGTCCGGTCGCTCTTCAGATATTTAGTATATTACAACTTTAGCTTTCAGATATGTGAAGACAATAGTGCCTGAGCCAACTCTGAGATCTGAGCAGGTAACGCCCGTTATTTGAGAGTTCAAGTTGTTCGTTGTACAAGTTACAACTGACATCGCTAGGCAGGTACAGTACGTACAAAGTACCATTACCAATCCAAGTTGACCGGGTATATGCACGTAACCGGTACTAACCGGTAAGTAGTCCAGCCTCGTCTCGAGTAACTAGACAACAATTTGCTTAGCCACGCCGGTAACGATTTCGCAGGACAGAAAATGCGCAGTGTCAAGATAGATTGTTGATTTATTTACTATCAACCATACCGGTACAAATGCAACAGCCAAGTACGAGGTGGAAACGACTCATAACATCATTTCGCAGCATCACGATTTAATCTGATTGACCGGAGTCATGTCAACGTACTTGAAAAGATGTTTCCTCGCTCTCTGAAATGCCTGCATGTCGCCGTTTCATTACTATTAGCCTGATCCCTTCTAACATGGCATGGTGAGGCACTTTTAGGTTGTAGGCTTCGACAGGGGAGTCGTTCGTACATCTGTAAAAATATCCACTGTATCCAACATTCTCAGTAGCTCTTTCTTGATGAGGATGGGTTGCTGGGTTGACTGCAAACCAATCTTGATAACGCATCGAGGTGTCAAAAGTTCTCCAGAGAATGGATAAATTCACCTCTCATATAAATTACCTTAAGCTTCGAAGGAGGAATTAAGTTCGTCGTCTTCGACTGTGGCACTGGCAGTCGACTCACCAGCGTGTTGGAAGCGTACCTTCTGGTATATATATGGGACACGTACGAAGTCAAGGTTAACCAGAGTGATTATTATAGCAATCGATAAATCTGTCGTGCACAAACGATCAATCTGTCAAATCGCAGAGTCTCGCCGCCGTACCGACAGGCACTGGAATATTGAGTAGAAATCGGGAAACGAACGTTTGGAGTTGGCGCCACAATATATGCGAGAATAATAATGTTCAAACCAACCTAGTGGCGCAAGGTTGGCGAAAGGGACATCATCGGTAATAGACCAGGCACCAACTATACGTCTCGTGCAGCTGAAGGCTTTGCATGGTTTCGCAAGTAGAAATGCGCAAAAGACAAATATTGGGACATCCCAGATCAAGATTGCGGTGTAGACCAGTCGTTGCTAGTCTCCTCCAGACAGGTCCAAAGAGTTAGTATACAAAGAGGACAGATAGTAAGATGGAGTGCGCACAAATGATAACCATATAATAACGTGCGTTCTGAGGTTCAGAGTAGAGACTTGGGCAAGAAGGGTCAATGGGCCCAAGTTGAAGTAACAAGTTAAAAATTTCAACCCGCAGTTACCACACAAAACTGTACGCGTGTATACCCTTGGACTACCTGATTTTTAAACGTACGTGGACCAGCCTTCCTCGTTCCTCCTATAATAGCGGATGTGAGAATCCTGCTTGGCAAATATATTTCACCTTGGGAGTCCGATGCGGAGCCCAGCATATCGGCTTGAGCCAGTACTTGTTATTTAATACGTTGAAATTTGACCGCTGCTTCGGCGAGGTCACCCTCATGATGTAGACTGACCGAGTTGTCTTCCTTAGATTCGGACTGATCGAAGGAAGACGGTACTTGCTTCGTTTCTTCGCAGTAAGTATGTAAGCGCGGTATTTGGGTCTTGCGTCGCGGAGACCGCTCCTCGGGTTTCTTTCAATGCCGTGGAGCGGAGAGGGGAATGCCAAAACTGTTCTGGACCAAGATGCCTGTTGAGAACCATCAAAGAAGGGATGCCAATGGCATGCATCGCAATAAGTAGAAATGCTTTAGACGGCGCGGGCAGTCAATCGGCAGTATGTTTAGCTTTGAAGTCAAGACACCGTGTCAAACAGTACAGATGACCGAGTGGTCGCCCTTAGACGAACCTATTGTAAAAAAAACATATGGCACTAGTCCTTCACAAGCACGGTACCAAAATAGTACTGGAGAGAACAACGGCGTGTATCGAGGCTACCCTCTCGGGTTTCTTTCATAACCGTAGAGCGGAGAGCTCGGGGAATTGCAAAGCTGTCTGATGGAGTCGGAAAAAATCATAAATCGGAAGTGACTGTGTGGCCGTCGGTATCACGTGATGACCGACCAATAAGAAGTGATTCACCAGGATTCCAGTCGCAACATAGAAGATGCGCTTATGAATATACACCGTCGGTATTTAGTGCAACTATACGATGCCGACACGGCGGGGCTCGGTGACTGTGATGAGATCCCGAAGTCACAGGGGCTCTCCGCAGGTATAAAGTCTGGCGGGTTTGCTTGATGGTTCTTCAGTTCAAGTCGCCCCCAGTTCCTTGATCACCCAACTTCAACGCTCTTTCGAAAGAATCCCCAAACCAACCAACCTTTACTCTCATAAAGATGTTTGTTCGTATCCTGTCTATCACGTCCCTTGCTGTTCTGGCTATCGCCACGCCCCTCGCTCTGCGCGACTCCAGCGGCCAGTGCAACACCGGCAACATCCAATGTTGTCAGTCGACTCAGCCGGTGAGTTGATATGTATAGCGCACCGTCTCTGTAACTCGTATTTATATCGATACTAGGTCGATGAGTACAACAAGAACGCGACGATGTATGGGGAGATCCCCATCTACGCTGACGTCCTCGGCAAAGTCGGTCTCGGCTGCACCCCAATCTCAGTGATTGGCACTGGTGACGGTGCCAGCTGTCTCCAGCAGCCCGTCTGCTGCAGCAACGAGTCATACGTACGTATTCAACCTTCGTCGTCTATATTCTACTTCTTAACGATTTGTAGAACGGCCTCGTCAACATCGGCTGCACGCCCATCAATCTCTTCCTCTGAGCTTTGAAGGCGGGGAAGCGCGCTTGCGATGGAGGGATGAGCGCTAGCTTTCGACGCGGTCGCTATCAGTTTGTTATAGTTTTACTCGAGCTTCAGAGGTTCCCTTATTAGCAAAATGTCAATGCACGCTCTTTGTTTCCAGTTGATCCGTCTGAAATGAAAGTCAATATCGTCCAGCTGCCTCTAATGACGTCTGCCTGAACTTAGCCTTTGGTTGAACTTTCATTTACTCGAGCCTCTCCCCTAAAGTCTTCAATGCCAAATCTGAAAATTCTAAATTAGGCAGGAGTTTAAGATCGTCAGGAACACGTACGAAACAGAGGCTTTAGTTTCTAGGACATGCCATTACCACGCTTTTCAACATCGTCGGGGCTTCTGTCATATATATATGAGGCGTCATTGCATGCTCTGACGCGGCGTCTAGGTTTTTACTGCGGACTCGAGGTAAATATACTTCAATAAATAATGGGCAACCCAGAAAGCTATCCTACGGACGTGGTAACATAACTCAATCATAGTGCTTCAATCATCTGCCGGACTTCTCTTGCCCTCCCTGCGAATAATGATATTTGCTTCTTCCCGTCCTGCATGAGTTGCTCATAGCTATTTTCGATCTCCTGTCTTATCCATTGCTCGACTGTAAGACATCGTTCTTCAGGAGTGAGCGTTTCTGGTTGGAGAGAAGGAATGGTTTCGAGCTCTGGAGACTGAGAAGGCGGAAGTGACGACGGAGGGTGGGGTGGACTGGAAATTGGCGGGTCGTATGGTTGTGGTGTCTCATCAACAACCATAGGTGCGTCATTGTTATGAGGGGTCTCGGATCGCGAGGGAGGACGAGGCGTGTTTCTGAGGTTGTCCACCTCTACATCGCTCGGGTATTGTTCGCTATGAAGATCGTCCTGAATGCGTACTAGTTGTACAGGAGTATCGTCCGTTCTAGCAGGCTCGTCGACCTTTGCTTCCGATGGGACACTTTCTGTTTCTGATATGATAGGGTCCGTCTCAGACTCTAAGGCTACCACCTCAGCCTCGGGTAGGTTTGCCAGTGCTGACTTGGACGATCTCGCCGGAGCCTTCTTGCCAGTCGCTTTAGTCTTCGCTGGTGGCTTAGATGTGGAGACAGCGCGTCCCTTTCGTTTTGTCTTGGGTGCTTGCACCTCCTCGACAATCTCTGCCTGCGCGAGTTCATCACCCGAGTCGGACTGTTCAGGTTTGGGATCGGGTGGAATATCAACCGCCCCTTTCTTCGTCCGTGCTCGTGAAGCAGTGCGGGGTTTGCTACCTGATACGCTGAAAAATGGGCATCGCGTGTCGGATTTGGTGTCGCGTTTCTTATGTTCCCCTCTGTCGTGGATGGGTCACCTTACGTCTCGGGGCGAGAACTTCATGTACCCACATTGGATCATCGTCAGTGTCCCAGCCACCTAGTGAGAGGTTGCAATACAAGCAAGTTACGGTATCATCATCCTTTGTTTGGGGGGTATACACGAACCCTCCCTGGGCCATCTAAAGATGATGAATGAGATTTAAAGTACGGCATAAATGAGTGTGGGGACGCACCTTCTTTGAGCTAGCACCGTGGTCATCTTGCTCGTCATGAGGCCACAAGTTTTCGCCGAATGTCTGAAGACGTGCCTTCTCCATCGCCTTGCTCGTTGGCAAGCGTTTCTTGTTCAAGAATACAAAGCTAGTGTTTGAATAAGCATCTCTTATGCTTAGAAGACGCGTGAACGCACCTTCCATCCTCTGCAATATCCTCACTGAGTCCGCACCGGACTATTGCCCACGCACAAGTACTGCCACACTTCTGCCAATGAATCAGGAAAGGGTTATCCTGTTCATCCCAGTCGCTCAGCTCTTTGTGACACAGAAAGCAAGCGACGCTATCCCTGTCTTCCCAGCTTGGTACCCAGTAAAAGCCTGCTTCGGCAAGGGTGTGCGGGTTGGCGTTGAAAGAGGAAGGATGGGGCCATTTCACGGTTGCGGAGGCAGAGTTGGACTTTGAACTCTTCTTTACGCGCTTGGATTTAAGAAATGAGTCGATGCGTGCTTGAAGGCTTTCCATCGCGGTCGAGGTGGTCTTGGAGAGAGATCAAGGTTTGAGAGGGTCACGTGCGTGTGCATTGTACGCGCCGATGCACCCGGCCGGATTCCGACAAGAGCTCGCTGTCTACCACGATCCACAACTATATTCTACGACGACCACAGCGACCATGAAAAGGACATACGGACGCAAGAACTCACGCCGTGCGCGACCAGATTCACCAGATGCAGAGGTTGTACTTTCGCCACCGCGGAAACGACCCAGAATCGAGGTTGAGATCGTGCAGCCGCCGTCCAGTTCGCATTTATCACCACCTAAAGTAACCAGTCCTATCCGAAGAAGTGCGACGATGCCTGATGTGGTCTCAACTTCGAGCACGCCGTCGAATATTCGTACGCCGACTAAGCCAGCTCGCGATCTGAGCACGTTGTTCCCCGCTTCTCCGCATCAGACGCCGAGCTCACCTGGAAGGTCGCTCGGAGTGGTGAAGCGTATGTTGTCACGCTCACGCACGGAGTCGTCCATTGATCATAATGCCGGTCATAATTTCCGCTCATTAACCCGTGTGTCTTAGTCACCCTACTGAGTTTAGTGACGCTAATATCACTACATCCCCTAGCATCGTCTAATACACTTCCTGTCCATTCTTCTCCACCGAAGATAGCTTCATCGCGCTCACCTTCCCCAACACAGAGTAAACCCCTACTCACAAAGCACACACGGACGTATGCTGGCGCATCACGTTCGTACCGTATTGAGCTTCCGGCAGCTGATCTCGCAGAACCAGATGACACACGTGAATCTTATGATGACTTGCGGTCTCGGTGGGGTGTCGACAACTCCGAGGACGATCCACGTCCTTTCGACAATGATACTCGGACACCGAAGAAGACCTCTAGCGTGGGTTCGCGGGTGCTAGCGAATGGGATGATGAATGATCTCAAGAGTATCACAGAGTTGCGGAGCAAGGGCGAGAGCAGACGATTTCTTGACGAGGTAGGGTATCTATTCGAAAGCATAGAGAGTGGTTGTGCTATTGCACTCCGCAGAGCCAGGTGCGTACTGGCGTGCTCCAGGAACGAACACAGCGAAGCTCATTTTCACCATGATCAGTGTCTTGGAAATTGTAACTAAACTATGCGACCCCGAATTCAACCGCCGAGCGAAAACATCTGATTTTTATGCTCGCACTTGGGATGTGTTCCTCAAAGCCCGCGGAGACGGTCCAGATAAAGTTTGTTCATATCCTTTATTTCAAGCCTGTCAACTCTTTTCGATGACATTTGCTACGAAACATGAACTCAACCTTCCGTAGGTTCTTGATGCCACCCTCTCCTTCTTTGCGTTCCTCTCCACCCGCGACCCCCAAACCCTTTCCGAACTTGCTCATAAACCCGAACTCGTCCCCACCCTCCTTGATATACTACGCTCCCTCACTCCCACCTCCGACATGAAGGGTGATGGGCTCAATCAGGGTATGTCCTGACTCCATGAACATCTCCGACAGAATTTATGCTTAATATCCATCAATATGACCACCCGCTGACAAACCATCCAGGTCTAAAGAAAGACATCCTTGCACTCGCCCTGTCAGGGTTAGATGCCATAGGGCTGAGAGCATCAGGCATAATTAGGACAGACGTGGCGCCGGTGAGTAAGTTTCGTGGCGGCTGTCAAGAATGATATAATAATTGGCCTTGTTCATTTTCGTGACATTGAATTGGCATTCACGTCATATTGGCTATCGGGGGTAGCTCCAAGCCCTTGCAGACGTAATTGTGAAATCAGGAGTAATGAAGGATGCACGCGGGGTACGTTATACTGTCGCTCCTTTCATTTTGATTCCCTTGTTCATTGCTCTTCATTTCGTTTACACCCGACCCGTGTTGTACTTCTGTTGCTATGAACGTTTGATTGTTCGTCATGAACTTCATAGCTCTCCACCCGTACCCTGCTCAGCACTGCACTCTCGTCCTTGCCGGCTTTCCTCCTTCCGCCTGCATTTCAGATTCTCCCATCAATCCTCAACTCCCTCCGTGCAGAGCTTCTGCTCATACCTCCGCGCGTCAGTGCTTGGGAGAGGGGTCTGGAGCTATTCCCTGGCTATAAAGGCTCGGATATAGGACCAGGGAAAAATGGGAATGCAACAAGATATGGGAAAGGAAAAGAAACACATAAACCCTCAGACCCGCCGATAGACATCGCTACTCCCTCCCTCGCTCACATTCACGCCTGTCTCTGCCTCATAGACACCTACCTCTTGGAAGAGTGGATGGGTTACGTTCCATCGCGTTCTGGTGTCGCAAGTGATGGTTCACATGGGACCAAAGAAGAATCAGATATCCACCGTGCGTTGGCGGACCCGGTACTTACAGACGAACTCGTGGAGTTGTGCGTGGCTACCGAAATTCTTGTGCGAGATTCTGTACGGGATTTGGATACAATAAACAAGGATGCGGAGGAAGGTCAGGGTGAGCTTGGTACGTTCTTGGTCCTCTTTCTCTCTTCACTTCAATTTCCCATCTCCTTCCCGAACTCTTCTCCAAACCTTTATCCCAAATATTACCCAGATACTCGCCTACCCTCCCACCATGAATATCAACAGGGATGAAAGAGAAACTCACGCTCCTTTCAACAGCACGCAAAACCCTATTCTCGACCCTCCGTATCCTTACGCTTCTCCCATCCTCCACATCCTCTCAGCCCAGTCCTTCATCTTCATACTCTCGCTTGTCCCCGACATATTCTGATACCCCTCATGGTTCCTGGACGCCAAGCGACACAGCCCTATCCCTGATTACCCGCGTGGTATTACATGCGCAAGCTGGATGGCTTGGGAGTCTCGGCAGTGATGGCGTTAAAGGAGAACGGGACGACGAAGCGACGCAGGGGAACGAACAACATGCGGCGAAACCGGAGGAGCTAGAGAATATAGGTGCTTCTTCCCCATCTTTGCCCGGCTCCCGACGTGAATCTACACGTTCCCCTCGAAAACGGACGTCGTTTCCTGTTCCTTCACCTTCACCGTCCAAACTTGCGCATAAACCTTCGAGCAAAACCAATGCGCCAAGTAAACTTGGCAGACAGGGTACGTCGCACGGAAACGGCGCGCCGAGCAAAGGTACCAGCACACCGAGCGAAGGAAATGACACAGGTAAAGGGAAAAGCAAGGTCATATCAGTCCTGCCATATACCCTCACACGTGTTGAGTCTTTCGACTTGCTTTGCCTGGCGCTTGGGTTGCTTCTGAACTGGGCGTCTGGGGGCATCGAAGGTAGAGGGGTGAGTGAGGGGATGGGACGCATTCGTGAGTATTTCTTTCTCTCCGACTGCCGAATTGTCGTCGATGGCGCTTTTCCTCATCACTGACACTCCTCATATAGTTCTCAATCGCGCCTGCTCTGCCACTCGTAGCTGCTCGCACATTTGTTCGTGCCCTCAGTCTTCACAAGTACTGCTACTCTCGTGTTTGGTGTCTGTATATCAGGCATTTGGCAGTTCTGTACCTGTATCGACTGATTCTTCATCGCGGAAACCAAAAATCGTGTCTGGCCATGAACGTAAACCGACCTTGGGTACCGGCCAAAAGCCGCCATCTGCACGTCAGAAGCAAAAATCACCCTCTGCCAGCCCTAGCTCCTCCTCCATCTCTCCTAGACGTAAAACTGCTTCTTCCCACACATTGAACACATCCAGCACGCCTCAATCTCCCGAACTCACTTTCCTGGCAGGGTACACCGCTGTCCTTCTCGGCCTCCTCTGCACACCCACAGCTCCACGTGAGATCCGAGTGCTACGTACCAACCGATCACTGATGTTTGGTGACGTCTTCATCGAGACGCTCATCAGAGACGTGCGAGACTTTCTGGCGCTGTATGACGATCTCGAGGGAGAACTCAGTGACGAGGACGATATTTTGGATGTGGATACGAGTCCAGATGCGGATCAAGGGCGTAGCAGGGGACGAGGGCAAGGTGGGGGAAGGGGGAGGGGTAAAGCGCTGGAGAAGAGGAGCGAAGATGTAGCGCGTGGGGTACTAAGAACGCTAGAGGCGCTACGAGATGATGGACTATGAGATAATCGTCGATACTATCTTGCTTCCAACTGCGGTGGGTTTGAAGATCATTTCTGTTGATGACGATAGTTGGTAATATTGTTGCATCATATCACGATTAGAAGGAACGATTGTGTTCATTCTGTTATGGTCTAACTACTTAAGGGAGACTATTTCAGGAGAGCCGACAGGAAACTTGCAATAATTGCATTACACATGTACACATCGATGAGAGTAACAGCAAGTGCAAAAATTTGAATCAGTTTTGCGCTAAGGTCTCGCGGTATTTAGGCAAGCGGAGTCCCCCAGCTCCACGCCCGGGGACTCGGACAGATTTTATTGCGAACCGATAGACAGAAGTAGTACATGACACGGCAGCATAAGGCAAAGTAGATGCGAGACTCGATAACGTGTGCTTTGAGTGAGCAATGAACTAGGAGCAGACCTCCACAGACTGGAGTGAAAAGACATGAGTGACGAAGGCACGATGGACATCCCTAAAGGGCAACAAATGGGCGGGAGGGACACGAAAAACAAGTAGTGCAGAACGTGCACGAGCAGACGGTGCTCAGAGGACAAGTGTGCGACGTGCAGAAACGGAACACGTCAGTTAGACACTTATATCCAGATAGAAAGGGGCCTCAACGATGACGCAGAGTCACGAGGCTGAAAATTTTCGACCAGCGTCGCGAATCGATTCAACTTGGTTAAACAAGTTTAACCCCGATAAAAGGAAAATATTGTGTGAACTTACTGATGCCGTTCTGAGATCTGAACGCTTTGGGGTCTGGTGCTGCAGCTTGCAATGACATAATGGACTTGCGCGAGACAAACTTGGTTGCGTTCAAGTGATGCAAAGTTTGTGTTTGCGATGCACAGTTTGCACTTTGCGATACGGAATTTGCACTCTGTGATACACAGTTTGACACGCAGATGTGATGCAATGCGAACTTGTAATGTTGAAGGGAGCACACCCTGACATAGTACTAATACATCCCAACACATACAGTCCTCTCCCATCACAACCAGTTCTTACTGGGGTTCACTAGCACCGGGAATAACTGCTGACTATGTTCCTTTTGAAGACCGCAGTTTCAGGCAGATGGCCGATGCCGACCACTACGATGACGATGGCGACTGTCTCGATGTCGGACATGCTGCCTTATAAACCGTCTAGTAAAGGTTCGTCGTCGACGGAAGCAACACTGCAATCACTGTACAACTGTGCAGCAAGAGCATTTCTCCATCGAGACATTACAGTCACGTTCACATTGTTAAGCGCTGCTTTCGCGCTTCTCCCACCAGGACCCACCTCGCTTTGCTCCTTCACCCGATCCCCTAGATGTCCACCGGAGAAAGTGGAACATCCTTCGAATCACCCTCGAAACCATTGTCTTCTATTCATATCCAGACATCGCTAATTTACCGCAACCACTCCAAGAATTCCTACCCTTCTCTCCCCAATCATTTATTTCCACTTTGTCAAGATAGATGGCCCAAGTGATGGTTGTGAGATGATAGAGGACTGGCTATCAAAACGTAGTCTATATGACTTCGTACCTTCTACGGGTGAGCCATATTACAAAGTTCTAAAACTATATTGCTTGCGCGTCTTGCCTCGTCTGGGCGAGTGGGAATACGTCAAGGGATTTTTGTCATACGAGAATGACCTCTCGTCTGACAAAAAATGCGTGAGTTTATTTCATGATCCTTGTGTCGTACTGAACTCGATATTACCAGGTTAGGCCTTGAGGCTCAACATGCTCACGCGCTAGAGAGTACGTGGCGGGAGACGCCAAGATTCGAGACTCCTCCCTCTCCGACACCAATACCTCCACTCCGCTCTCTATCCCCAGCCTCCTCCTCCTCCTCCTCCTCCTCCTCCTCCTCCTCTCTATCTACCACATCCACCCGCACCGTCCCAGCATCTCCTCGTCCAAAACTTGCCCGCCAACAATCCGCATCCTCCACATCAGCAGTTTCAGACTCCACCGTAACCAGATCTCCTTGCCACCGCTACAACCAAAGCATGCCCCGAGGAAGTTCCAGTAGCGTTCGCATCTCCCGCGTTCCGCCGGCCGACGATAGTCTCGCGACTGCACAACCCCCAACCTCCCTAGCACTCATCCGATCTTATTCCAACCACTATTTCACCGCAAACAGAATAGCCACACTATCAGTCTTGTTCCCCCTAATTCCCATTATGTCTTCGATCCTCCGGAGGTGACAACGCTTGGAGACACCTGCGGACTTGGTACAGAGGAGGTTATCGGAAGCCCGTGGCGATTCAATTGCGAGACGGTTATGGAATGAATTGGTGAGGGCGATTTTTGATACTGTTAGGATGGGTGGTGGGGGACTTGCAATGTGTAACTTACGGTGCACCTGTTTAGTATCAGTCTTCTTCTTAGCCAGACCATGTAGAAGGGTACGAGTCGGTGTTAGGTTGTAGGCCGTGTAATTATATATAGTGATATTTCAAGTGGTTCGAACTTCATATTAACAGATGCGTGCACATCACAACTTAGATCGCTCACTTGCTTGCTCACAGGCTCGCGATCTAGCTCAAACGGCACCGTTGCTTGATAGGAAGAAGTCAGCTACAGAATTGTCCCTGCTACTACAGTTGATACGTTCATATTGCATATCGTAACATTGCATATATGTCGTAATGCATGGACTTTTCAGGATCCCGACATGGGCGGGCTGAAAATGTAGACATAATGCATATCGCATAATGCATTGCTATTGTATGAATGATATGCACTATCAGAGGGTCGTAATTAGGGCAATGGAACATAAGTAGCACCCAAACCATTGTTCTCCAGCATTGTCCTGCTCAGCTATGTAAGTGTTGAATGGATATGATGTCCTGTATTCGTAAAAATGTCCCTAAACCTGAAACGCAAGCCACGCGATAAGCCCGCCGCATACACTAGACCCTGCTGAGGAGAGAGAGAATGGAGATCTCCTGAACTTCGAAGGTGGTGACCAGGCTATTGCTGATAAAGTCCGTCACAAGATCGCAGTTGCAAACGGCGAAGTTGTCGAGATTGATTCAGATGACGAGTCAGAAGAAGATGGGCCATCATTCACGCGCACGGAACTCTTCGATTTGTGTCAGCGGCTCGAGACTGGATGCATGCAACATGGTGATCCTCAGGAATTTGTCATCACAGCTCCGCTTATTTCGTGCTCGATTACGACGAGAGGAGCTACTTAATGCCAAGCAGACTTCTATAGATTGTTACTTCAAAGCATAATACACGTAGGCGTTGTGGATACTGTACTTTTCGATGTCACAACTTTGGCAGAGGTCACATATGTCACACGGGTGTGACATATGTGGTCGTGCATATGTGTCATAATGCATCAAGTTTTTGCCGCCCCAACGGTATGCATTATGAGCATATCAACTGTACTGGTAGGTATAGTCGAGCTTGTTCTGTTCATGTCGTAGTGCTAGCCTTGTAGAAACATATGTAGTCTGTCAGCAGACTGCAAACATCAAATATCATCTTCCCTGAATCCTTCTTACGCAAGCAGCAGGCGGCAGGACCATATTAAATATTGAAGCTTGTCACGGTCGTTGTCGACCGATTAGTGGGTGAATTCGCGTCCGAGCCACTCCGAACCGCTCGGCAACTCGCGGTGTTTCCGCATAAATTTACTGCTCAGTAAACGCTCAGTACTCTCCCATCTCACCTCAACGTGCTGCTCGACGACTACGACCACGACGTCCATTATGCTTGCCCGCTCTGCAGTCCGTGCTTTATCCGCCAACTCCCGTACCTTCTCTTCGTCTGCTGCAAGGCAAACGAAAGTTGCCGTCCTTGGCGCTGGTGGAGGCATTGGACAACCATTGTCACTCCTTCTCAAGACTGATCCTCTCGTCACCTCCCTCAGTCTCTATGATATCCGTGGCGCACCTGGTGTTGCAGCTGATGTAAGCCACGTCGACGCCCACAGTGAGGTATGTCGTTACCTGCTACAGACGCCACGGGTTAGTTCAATCAACTTCAAAGGTCAATGGTTACCCTGCAGACAAGCTCGATGAGGCCCTTGACGGTGTCCAAGTCGTTGTTATCCCTGCTGGTGTCCCAAGAAAGGTGCGTTTCTTCTTCCTATCCTCGTGCCTTCTTACACAGTCCTGACCCTGCCTTTTAGCCCGGTGTAAGTCATATAACTGCATCTGTTACTCCGCTCTAATACCTTTCATAGATGACCCGTGATGATCTATTTAATGTCAGTTCAGTTATACATACCTTCCATTCCATTTACATCTGCTAATTCGATCTCGGAAGACCAACGCTTCCATTGTCCGCGACCTTGCAGCAGCAATTGGTCGCGTCGCCCCTACTGCCCACATTCTCGTCATCTCAAATCCTGTCAACTCTACCGTTCCCATTGTTGCCTCTACCCTTCAGAAAGCTGGCGTTTACAACCCTGCTCGCTTATTCGGTGTAACGACCCTTGATGTCGTCCGTGCTGCTCGCTTCACCGCTGGTATTGCAGGGGTCAAACCCGCGGACACTCCTATAACTGTTGTTGGTGGTCACAGTGGCGCGACCATCGTGCCTTTACTCTCGCAGAATGCACATGGAAAGGCTATCACAGGCGACATTTATAAGGCTCTTGTCCACCGCATCCAGTTCGGTGGTGATGAGGTCGTGAAGGCTAAAGATGGTGCTGGTAGCGCCACCCTTTCGATGGCATACGCTGGTGCCAAATTCACCAACTCTCTGTTACGAGGTTTGAATGGCGAGAAAGGTGTCATCACACCTACCTTCGTTGAGAGTCCTCTTTACAAGGACCAGGGTATCGACTTCTTCTCGTCCAATGTGGAGCTTGGTGTAAGTAACGGAAGCAAGCCATTCAATTCATTCGTACTCAAGTACTCTACAGGTAAATGGTGTCGAGAAAATTTACCCTCTCGGGCCTCTTTCGGCTGAAGAAGAGAAGTTGTTGGAGGCCTGCTTGCCTGAACTCAAGAAGAACGTTGAGAAAGGCAAGGCGTTTGTTGAGAGCTCGTAGATTGATTCGTTTTAGATTTGCTGTCCCTCTGCTGTATGCATGAGTTGTTCAAAGCTCGCGCATAAATGAACATGTCTTAGCAGGTCTAAACTCTTCTTGCTAGGTGCTGAGGCTGTCACGTTAGTGTGCACAGGGTACAGTGAGCTGCCACAGATAGTTCAATTTGATGATGGCGTCTACTTTCACCAACTTTCGTAAGTCGGCCGCCAAGATTTGGGATGTACGGTATAGTTACGCAAAGTGCTGACGGCCCTGAGTATAAGGTCCATGGCACGTGTGACACTCTGTTCACCGTGCTCACGAAACTCAAAAGTGAGGTACCTTGAAGCAGTCAAAGATCTTTGACCCTTACTTGGCTTGAGTGGCATGTTACTGATCATGGTGCTGTTGCGACCTGATGAGTCACGTTTGATATTATGCGCCTGATTTTTGGCTGCTATATGTATATTCAGCCTACCATGCTCGTTGATACTGGCACCTCCCTCCTTCCGGCTCTCAAGCATGGATTTAGAAACCTCCATTGACATCTCAATCAGCCTCCGGACCCAGAATGTGAGTGATTGATATTTGTTGACATTTGCGCTTCACTCATCTATAATCTTGGCGCTGACAGTATTTTTTCGGTGCTATCATTTCGACCGTAATAATCTCTCTCATAGCTAACAGGGTTCTTGCTAGTATCACTAACGTTTTTTTGGGTGCGCGTTCTTGTCATTTGTCCGACCGTCATTCACAAACATGTACTCACAGGTTTACGACTGTTTCCTGACCTTGGACCAGGAGGTGATTTCTTCTTTCCGAGATGTAGCCTGTTGATCAACAAGCTAACTGTCGTGTATAGGTATCTTTGATTCATGGACCAACGTGGAAGAAAGGAAGTATTCTTTATGCCATGGCGAGATATTTGCCAGCTTTCGTGTTATGTGTACACTTGTACAGTGAGTCCCAATAGCATGCTATATCGTCAACTTGCAGCTAACCAGGATACGGAAGTGAACTATCTCCCGAATGAAAAATTTGTGGTAAGCATTTATTGGAAATGGTGTCACCTGCCGTCCTGAAGATTCGCCGATCTAGACTTGTAAAACTCTACATTCAATATGGTATTGTAAGTATTGTCATGATGGAATTGCTAGTTCCGCTCCAAGTTTGTCCTTCAGGTGCCTCTGCATTCTGTGTAGCTGGTGCAGAAGGTATCACGAGTTTTATAGTGTATTCACGCAGAATACTCACAGGATCTTCAGGTATCTTCATCCTTCGCACCTACGCATTATGGGGAAACAAGAAATCCATTCTGGGCCTTATGTTGTTAACGATACTCGTGCGCATACAGCTGCGTTCTCGCGTTCCGTACTCTGACACACCCCATTCCAGTGCCTGGTGATCGCGGACGTGATAATGACAATAACCATTTCGAGCCGGTTGGAACGTGAGTGTCTTCAAAGAAGAGCCACATGTAAATCGCTCAGTGTGGGTCGACGACAGTCCAGCTATCAGATTTGGGTGGCGGTTGTTACTCACTATCCTTCAACAAGATGGCTGCATATCCTTGGACACTTCTGGTAATATTCGAGCTTGGTGAGATCACGAAGCTATAAATGTAGTCAAATGCTCACTTTTTGTGTCAGAGATCATAGTACTCACCATGATTCGTGTATATTGGGCATACCGCGAAAGAGGTTGTCTGCTGCTTGATATCCTTCTACAGCACAACATTTTTTACTTCGCAACTGGGCTAGGCAAGTATTACATTTATGGCTGTCAAAACGAAATTGATCTTTCAATCCTAGCACTATCAGTGATCAATATTGCAACCATTCAATGGCTACCGGTGGGTACAAATCCGAATCCAGCTCGATATCGGCTGAGTGTCTGATAATTCGTTTATGCAGTTCACCTCGTCAGATATGTTCGCGACATTTCAAATTGTCATGCATACGATCATCGTTACTCGGATGCACCTACAGTTTTGCAGCACCAGTCCGGGTTGCGACTCATCCGAGTCCGGAACCGCATCATTCTCTCAATTGACACATGTTGAACTCCAGACGTGTTCGCACTCGCATGCATGATAATGCAATGGAACTTTTTCATTCAGACATTTTTCCTGTTGAGCTATAAAGAAAAAGTGAGGTACTAGCACTATAGTGCTTACTAGTTACTTGCTAGGCTAACGAGTGAGAGGTGCACAAAATTCCTGGAGTTTGAGAACGAGTTTTCTCAGGCGAGAAAGCGTGATCGCGTGATTCGAGCTCCGACATGGATTCCTGTTAGTGTAGGGGGCAAAACTATTTTTGGCTGAGTTTTGATCAAGTGCCGGCACAACTGGCACTTATGTGCACTAGCGAAGGCTCAGTACTTGTTAGAAACAATACTAGATTGGCCAAGTACCTTGCGAAGGCTGGTGTACATCAGTAAGTGCAAGTACGAGATATGAGGTACAAGTATACACACCTCAGTACTTGTTGGAATCAATACTGAGATGTTTGACAAAACCAGATGAGTTCGCCCTTGAAAGCGCACTCTGTGCCTTCATTGTGCACATATGCACTTCATCATGCTTCGCGCTTCTCAACGCACTCCATCACGCTTCAACGCACTTCAACGCGCTTGAGCGCACTTTCGCATTGCTGCGCGTGCACTTGGCGCGCATGCGCTTGAGTGCGCTTCGGAGGCGCTTGGGTGTACACGTAATAGCGGAGAGGTTAGGGATTTCTTAGGCGAGCCTCATGGTAACTTAGCGAGCTCGTTCCTATCATATAATGGACCCTTGTCGTGTATTTTTCCCTCAGTCGTTCTCTCATCCTTCCTTTGGATAGTGGCTGAGGTATGCACTTACTGTCATTAATGTTTACTTTATATCTGACTATGTAGTAGTGCAGTATGCACCGCTTTTACATAGGTGAATAAAGTTGTTCTCTCATCCTTCCTTTGGATAGCGGCTGAGTGCGGTATACACCGCTTTTACTTAGTTCTGTCAATGTTGACATAGGATGCAACATGATGTAAAATATGAACAGTAACACTTAGGTAATGGTACCAGAGGATCGACATGTGGAGGAGTCCATATGTTGCAGGAAGTTCAGGAAGTCAAGAAGCAAGTGAAACATATGATATCAAACATCAGTAAACTACAATGTTCTGTACAGATTAGTGATGTTCCGGCACGGCTTCAAGCCCTGGGCCAGCCGAAGCTGGGCCTGATTAAGCTGGGCCTAGCCCAGGCCTAGGACATGGCCTGATGAGGGCTTCGGCCTAGGCTTCAACTTTTTGAAGCCTAAGCTGCTGGCCCAAGCTGTGGCTTAGCAGTGTAAAGTATAGTACTTGTTGTGCCGGACAATGATGGACAACTTTCCCACAGTTGAGCTCAAATTATCTATTTGTGTGCTTTGAAGTTCCTGTTTCCGCCTGTATCTGCCATCTAGGGATCAGCTTCTTAGTCCACCATACCACAAGATATATCAGAGAAATCATAGTGAGTTGCTGTGTATTGTTTTCAGTGGCAGTGCTTGTCCTCCATGTTCATACTCTACTACTTGGGAATGTTCTGTGCATCTTGTGTTTGTGTTGTATTGTCTCTAATCATTGATCTAAAGTTTGTTTTTCAGATAGCAGTGTGAATTATTGTATCACTGTGTCAAGTCTTGACCCCACCTTATCAAGTCTGGCAGCCTCTGTGCTCTGTACTACCATGTCAAGCACTACTCACACTATGACAACTTGTCATAGTGTGCCAGTCAGCACAGACCTTGACTTCCTTTCAGTGTCAATTCCTCATCATTATCGACCCTCAGCTCCCCATTCTCGTCACTCTCACCTCATGCTCAGTTCACTGCTCCTGAATCTGTCAAAATGCTATACAACTCTCGTCATTCTGTCAAAATCATACCCATTTATATTGATACTCACTTAGTCTTTTCATACTCTCTTTCCTTTCTATCTACTCTACCCTGTTAGGAGTGACACCACTCCCTTTGGCATCCGTTTTCACCTAATTGTTTGGCCTATCCATACTCGTGGACCCTTAGCATTTTGCAGTATAAAAGTAGACCATGTACACTCACTACTGCAGGCAAATATACCAGTCTCCCAGTCTCATTCTCGCACTCATCTTCTAAAACTGTATCGCTATATCTATCATTTATCATTTCAGACTTATCTTGATCCTTACTGAATATCTTTTGTTAATGCTAATCTAATTCTGCAGCGCATATACAGCACACTAGTGGTTTCCATGCCCCTTTGAACTCACAGTGAGAACCACTCAGGTTCTGAGAATTTACTTACTTGGATCTGCACGCTGTCCTCTTATCTAAGGGTCTTATATACAACACATATATAGTGACAGCACAACTATATAGGATAAGACTTCTTGCCAGTCCTTAAGTACATGGTCTACGACTTTTCTAGTTTTTGTGGTAGATAACATGTGAGTTCTTGGGAGGGTTTACTTAAAAATGTCCCCTTTTTGTTTTCTCTCTGTAGGTTTGCTTTGAGGCCTTTGTCAATTGAATAGGTCTATTTCACCCTATGAAAGTTTGCCTCAGTGTGAAGTAGTTCTCTTAGCTTGTGTCTCCCTTCCTGTGAAAGAAAGAGATTATTTGATTGTGTGAAGTTTAGTTTAAGTTTAGTAGGTTAGTTTGTTATATAGTCAACCCCTGTAAGGTAGTATATTACTCAGATAGATGTTTCTTAGCCTTACTTCAAGGCACTAGTTTTGCCTGCACTTTATTTCTTAGATAATCTCACTTGATTTGAGAACAGAGTTTAAAGTGGGAAGCTTAGATTGACAGTGGCAAAATGGGCTCCTTTTATACATTTTTGGAGGCCATCTTACTAAGCATGATTCAACACATGGATTGGTAAGAACATTCTTACAAATCAATCCTTTTGGTGTGTTGAGTCAGCTTGTTTACTAACTAGCTTATTAATACAATGTAATATTACAAAGAAAGATGAATAAAAGACATGAGTCATCCCATGGATTGGTAAGAACATGCTTACAAACCAATCTTTTGAGTGAGCTGAATCAGCCTTCTTACTAAATAGCTTATAAATACACTTGCAAGTCTTACAAAGCATGACAAATCATGACAAAAACATGATGAGTCAAGTTCAATCCTTACAAATCAGATTATTAACCAGTCACATGACAAGCTTACAAGCATACTTTGTGGCTGGAGAGCAAGTCTGATGGTTCAATATGCCTAGAAAAATGGAAAGAGATAGAATCCCATGGAACAAAATAGAAATACATGGGAAAAAATGGAGGTGAAGTTTTGAAAGTGAAAATACTAGCTAATAACTAAGGGGAAAATGATGGGGGAACTTGGTGATAGGATACAGTTTGGTGTATTATACCTTCCTTATTACTCCTGCTATGTATATGTCATGGTATGAGTCACATACCATGCATGACAATCATGATGCTCACTTGTTTGCATTGCCATTGCAGAAATTCAGTGCATGGACTGCAGCTTGCTTGGGCCCAAGCCCTGGCTTTCGGCTGGCTTGGGCTCATGGCTCAGGCTTGAATTCTGGTGAGCCTAAGCCCCTCCAGGCCAAGCCTAAGCCAGGGCTTTGAGCCCAAGCTGGGCTGGAATATCTCTTGTTAAAGAGAGATTTATGAGCGAGAACAGCACACAATTTTATTCTTGTGCAATAGGAGGTGAGCAATGAGCGCAGATTACATTCAGCAAATTCTGTATGGTACTCATTCTATTCTAAAGTCAGATAGTCCGAATCCATCAGCAAACTACTATTTTGGATACAGGATTCCCACAGCTTTACAACCGGTACAGAGCCCACACAGCATGCACAGCGTTACAGTGCACAGACTCACAGACTCACAGAGATTTGCAGAGACCCACAGGAACTTACAGAGTTCTGTTATTTTTTAAAAAAAACTCAAGTAATGAAGTGTGTTCCATATTATTACTCAAATTACAATTGGTTCCATCAGCAGGCTACTGAAACCAGCACTGAGACATGAAGTCTTATCACACCAAAGTCCAAATTACACAGAACTGATGCATTTACAATATACTAGGCTCAGGATATGATTGTATAGACAGTGTTACAAAATCTATATTGATTCTATCATACAGAAAACGAGTCTTTGAATTAGAGTGCTTGAAAAAATCAGACATTAGTGCTACATGCACTTGCTTACAAATGAACAACAAATCATGACTTGAAATTAAGACAGATTTTGCAGGCCAAAGTGTTCGCTCTGAGCATGTGAAGCCACTCCTCATCACAAGAGCACATGTACGGCCTACATGCATTTCTGTGTCACCAAATTTTTTTTTTGCTTTCTTTGCTCAGAGCCGCCAGTAATGCGTGCATATCAAAAGCTGATGGAGAAGTCGCTCAGCAAGGTCTTGTTCGACATGTCAAACCTCCAGATCCACTCTTGCCATCTCAAGCAAGCACCTTGCTTCCTTGGCACTCTCTGGTGAGGTATTTTCTGCAGTCAAGTTCTGCTCTGAAAGTTTGTATCAATACCGCATAACCCAAATAGACGACTCACTTTATCAAGTCCAAGACCTGAATGTTCAGAGGTATCTGAGCTGCCTAATCCATATTTAGAGTCTATGAGCAAAATTGAACATTGTTTTAGTCAGGAATGAGAACACACTGGAAGGAGAATGGGGTCTCAGGCAAGTCACAATGGGACTCGAAGTTGCAGAGCTGTGCTGCAAAAATTGGTCTGGTGTAGAGGCTCATGCCCCTACAGCCACATACAGCCTATATCACGGCTCATGTCACCAAACCATTACCAGCCCCATCCTATCATCTGCTATGTGACTTCTATCATCATCCCTAGTCATTCTCTATAGAGCGCACCGCTTTCCCGCGCCAGCCACAAGGCACGCGCTACTTTCCTGCACCAGCTGCAGCATTCCCGCATGCGTGCGTCCAGCGCTTTCTCGTGCTTAAGCGCCCTGCGCCGCCCATCATCCAGGAGCATCCATCCATTGTCCATCCAGCCCACAGGTACGCATTAGTTCGCTATTTTTACTATTTCATGTACCTTTCATTATTACCTACACTGTATGGCACCATTTCTCATGGGCCCAGTAGCTATTACATAGTGCTTTACCTCACTATGGTTCACTTTGTGTTGAGCCGAGGAGGCACTACTACTCTTCAGTTACCTACTACCACCCATCTATTACCACTGAGCACCAGTATAGAGCCGCACTTTAGAGCAATAATCATTATCCACTTCATATAGACTTCGTCCTGCACTGAGAGCCGCTTCCCCAGCGCTTCGCGCGCTTTCCCGCGCTTAGGCGCTCCCTTAGGCGCTCATTCAGCATGTCTTGGATCATTTCTCTGCTGCCATCTGCTTCCCCGGGTCGAACAATTCACATCACACCTCGACCAACACTTAGAGAGAGTATAGCCCTATCTCCCACCTGGAGTATAGAGGTTTTATTTCTTTCATTTGCTCTGCATTGCACCTTAGCAGAGTTGTTGTACCCTCACTGGGTACATCGTGGTTTGTTCAAAGGTCACTCCGGAAATTGCCGTTTGTACTTACTACTGCAAACATATCCAGGACATGCGGTGCCCATCCTGCGGTAAGAATTTCAGGAATCATATAGGTGTGCTACAGCACTTGAACCAACCTAGATCACGATGCTACAACTGGAGCGACAACCTGGTTCAAATCTCAGGCCCACCATCACGACTTCCGAGTCCTACTAGCACCATACTACCCCATGACAAATTGGCTTTCAATGAAGACATGGATGTGGACGTGGACATGTATGAAGATGGGGATGCTGGTGTAGAGGCAGATTATGGGAAAGAGGAAAAGGTTTATGATGGTGCAGTGAAGATATATGGTGTTGGGATGACATTTATGAAGAATTTCAACTCTGATGAGTATGCTGCAGAGAGGGTGGACAATCCTTACTTCCCTTTTGCTAGCAAACCAGACTGGGAGATGGCAGCATTTCTTCTTCGGTCGGAGCTCAGCATGGTGGATATTGACAAATATCTTCGTCTTGAATTTGTAAGTCTATCTGTATTGTACTGTATGTATGTCTGAACTCATGTTTTTAGACCAGAAAATTACCCCTCTAATTTTACTCTTCGAGAGAGCTCCGAGGACGTGCAGAGATGCTACCATCTCCCCCTCGATGGAAGTACCAAGTAGTCCTTACTGAATTCCCAACAACAAAGACCCTTTGCATATTTTACCGGGATGCTATCGAGTGCCTACAATCGCTTCTTAGTCACCCCTTGTTAGCCGACAGCTTCGATTTCATTCCACGGAAATTCTACGAGTCTGCTGAACATGCAGTTTGTATTTACTATGGTTTCATGACCGGTAACCGTGCTTGGGAACTTCAGGTAAGTTTGCCTCTCAAATTTCTTTCTCAGTGTTGCTAACCAAGATCACATGAACGTCTCCCTGATGGTGCGACTCTGCTTGGCGTAGTCCTGTCCTCAGACAAGACCAAGGTCAGCAGCCTCTCCAGCAACCACTATGCTCATCTGCTCCTAATCTCTCTTGCCAATATCGACTCTGAAATACGTGGCAAAGGATCCCTGGAAGCATATATCCCCCTCGCACTGTTCCCCATTGCAAAGTTCATCCACAGGAATCAACGCATGCGTGGTGTTCTGGCGGACTGGCTACTCCATCAATGTATTGGCATCGTCATTGAACCACTGAAACAAGCTGCACACCTGGGCATCTTGATGAGTGACCCAGCAGGGTTTAGTAGATATTGTTGCATGCCCCTTGTCGTATATGTAGCCGATACTCCCAAGGAGCTTGTAATCGCATGCATTACTATGAATGCATCACCTGTCACTATGTCAACTTCAGGGACCCGACTTGACATCCACTTCGTAAAGGGTCATCCACACTTGCCAATATCAGAGCAGTTGCTAGTTCTGTCTCACCTTCTGAGCTCAGGCATTCTTTGAAGAGTGCAAGCAATATTTCTTAAACAGTGTCCTTACACCATTCTGGTTGGATTGGCTCACTGCAGACCCTTCCTCATTCCTGATGCCCGAGCTTCTCCATCACCTACTCAAGATGTTCTGGGATCACGACTGTTAAGACCGTACTCAAGGGGTATCGGATCCGAAGGGCTTTGGCCTCAGCTCGTGCGCTGTGCCCCTTTCCCGAGTATTGCCCCTTATTTCAGAGCACCAAGATATCACGTCTAGAGGGACAGATAAGTATCATAACGGATCCGGTAAGACTTCCGGATAGCAGACGTATAGGGTAACGGCTAATCCGGATTGGATCCGAACTAGAAACTAACGAGTAAGACTGTCCGAAGACAGAGGCGGATGTATAGACTGTCGGATTCAATCCTAAGTCTCGGAGTAGACAAGAGTATCGTACTCAAGTCCGGACGGATAGCAGAAGGACTTAGAGTCCAGACAGGATGAGTGCAATCTAAGATGATATTCGAACTGATCTTCTACAGCGCAAGTACAAGGGTTTATATACTACGGATAACTAACGGAATGATCAATAAGCAAAGGTATGAGGCTATGTACGAAGTATAAGCAAAGTATACATAAAGTGTATTGGTAAGTCGGAACGGGTAAATCATGAACCGGAAATGAAGTACAAGTTAAAGCGGATCAGTAAGAATAGCGGAAGTAAAGGATAACTGGATTACCGGTGTACAGGAATACCGAAAGGAGATGAACGATAGTTAGAGTTATATGAACAGGAAATGAAATGAGAATCGGATCGGATCTGTGGACCGGACGACAGATGTGTCCAGCGGATCTGGATCGGATCTGAGATCCGGATCTTCGGATCTGTAACCGGATATATGGTATATGACAGTATCCCCCCCTTAGGGCCGATCCCTAGAGGCACGAGAATCAGCAACCCGGAACGGAAGATATGAGTGCGAGACGATGGAGAAGTTGATGGGAGAAGTGTCTGAGTTCGGATTTCGACAGATATACGGATGTCAAAGCGTCGCAGGTGTTCCTTCCTTTCCCCACTTCTTCACTACCACTAGCTTTACTCAAACATGGCTGATAACGGATCCAGTTCCAAGAAGACCGCTAAACAACAACTAGCGGAAGCAGAGGCAGCACTGCTGGCAGCCCAGGCCGCGGCTTGGAAGGAAGAAGAGGCTGAAAAGCTGAAGCGCCAGGAGGAGGAAGCGGAACGGAAACGTCTGGATGGGATTAGGAAGATCGAGCAGGCTGAGATCCGAAGGGAAGCGGAGGAGACTAGGTGCAGGGCAATTGTAGCGGAAATGGTGAGTTTGTGTTTATACCATCGGATCCGTCTCATATCGGATCCGTAGACTCGCGCGATCTCCACGGATAAGGAGGGAGCTTGTTTCCGTTGCACTAAGAAGGGCCGGGCTTGTCTATGGACCGATGCTGAGAGCAATTCCTTGGTGAGTTGTCCTTATTTTTTCGGATCCGTGACTCCTAACGTTCGGATAGATCAAGGCTTGCAACGGATGCTGGAAGGACAAGGTCATGTGTCCTGGAAGGCCTGGAGTTGCCCAAGAGCGCAAGTCTAAGAAGAGGCAGCGCGCTGCTGGGACTCCATCTCCGAAAGGCAAGGGCAAGAAGCGCCAGCAGAGTCCGACTCCGGATCCGGATATGGAGATCGTCGGAGCGGATGAGGCGGATGTGGAGTATGATGACCAGGCTTGGGTTGCTGCTGCTAATAGCATTGTAGCGGAATTGGCTCGGACCAACGGATTGCTCCAACAGAGCATTGGAGCGGTGGAAGGGAGTAGGGCTGCTTTGGATCGGATGAATACTAACTTGGAGGCGTTTATGCAGCAGCAGAGGGAGTTCCAGATCATCCTTCTGGAGGGGATCCGGAACGGAATCCGAGTTACTGAGGCAGCCCATTCTGAGGGTTCTGAGAAGGGAGCTGAAGAGTCCGGATCCGGAGGTGACATGGAGACGGATGGCTAAAGGATTTCGGATCTGTCTCTTCTGCTACTAATGTACTTGTATATCCGATTTTGTACTCATTGTATAGCAATAGGACCGGGTTTGTCTGGATATGCAGTGTGGAAGTCCGAGACTAGATCGGATGCGTTTCCGAGTTCCGTGGCTAATAACCATGAGGTCTCCTCGTCCGTTCCCTCATATCCGGACCATTGGACGAGGTATAGGAGTTGGCACTGGCGTCTACGACGGTCTAGCTTAGAGTCTAGGATTTCGGATATCTCATATTCTGGTTCTCCGTCGACTTCGACCGGAGGTGGAGGAGGCTGGATACGATTAGGAATGGTGTTCAGAACGAATGGTTCTAATTGCGAGACGTGGAAAACGGGGTGGACGGATTTCATGGATTCAGGAAGTCGGATCGTGAAGGAATGGGTACCTGGACGGGATATGACTTTGAACGGACCTAGGTTCTTTTCCGAGAGTTTCTTAGACGGACGAGTGGACCGGAAGTACTTAGCCTTGACAAAGACTTGGTCTCCAATATTGAGATCCGGAGCGGGTTTGCGTTTAGCGTCCGCAGGTCCTTGATATCTTTCTTGGGCGTGAGCCATTTCTTCTCGGAGGAATTGATGAAGGTCGTCGAGATCTATAGCATAGTCTCGGGCACGGATGGAGGATAGATCGTGTTCCGGATGGACGGATATGTTCGGATGATAACCCTTATTAGCAAAGAAGGGTGATACTCTGGTAGTAGCACTCGGAGCGTTGTTGTATGCAAACTCTGCTAAGGGGAGTAATTCCGACCAGTTGTCCTGCTGATAATTGCAATATATCCGAAGGTATTGTTCTAGGGTTTGGTTGGCACGCTCGGTTTGTCCGTCCCCTTCCGGATGATATCCGGATGTGAAGTGGAGGACCATATCCAATGCTTTTCCTAAGGACCGGAAGAAGTGTGATACGAATTCTGTACCACGGTCCGAGGTGACATGGGACGGAACTCCGTGCTTGGAAAACACGTGAAGTAGGAACAGGCGAGCGAGGTCAGGAGAGGTAATGGTATCGTGAGTCGGAACAAATATTACTTGCTTGGATAGTCGATCTATAATAACGAGGATGGCTGTAAAGCCGGATGAGTCCGGAAGTTGCTCTATGAAATCCATAGAGATGGAATTCCAAGGCTTTTCCGGTATGGGTAGTTGCTTGAGCAATCCGTAAGGTTTGTGTCTCGGAACCTTGGCCCGGGCGCAGGTAGTGCAGGATCGGACGTAGTCCTTAACATAGGTGCGTATACCTGGCCATGTATACTCGTGTCGGATGAGGTCTAAGGTTCGGTTTTGACCAAAGTGACCGGATAGAGGATGATCATGAGTATTACGGAGGACGTGAAGTCGGAGGTCATTGGATTCCGGAACATATATACGATTGTCGCAACGGAGGAAACCACTATCGTCCACTGTCCATCTCGGATCCGAAGGTACCGGAAGATGGTTGGTTGCGATAGGGTCATTAGGGAGTGTGGTCAGGATGTCTTTCTGAAGGTTATCAATATCCATTAGAACAGCTGCTCTAAGCACCGGAGTTGCTAAGGTTGAGGCTCGTAGGGACGAAGCTAACTGTTTGGACGTGAATACCGGACGGAAGTTATGAGGGTTAACTCGGGCGTAGTCCTTATCCCCCTCTTTGGGATAGACGTCCCAGCGTCTAGTAAGGGAATCCGGTTTGACTCCGAGCTTTCCGGGACGGAAACGGATGATGAGGTTGAACTGGTGAAGGAATTCGGACCGGCGAGCCTGACGGCAAGAGAGGAGTTTGGTAGTGGCGAAGTACTCAAGGTTCTTGTGGTCCGTGACAACATCTACAGGCTTGGCCGAGCCTTCTAGATAATGTCGCCAGGTCCGGAAAGCTTCGTATATAGCTAGGAGTTCCTTGTCGTGGGTGTCATAGTTGAGTTCCGGAGTGGTTAGCGTTCGGGAATAAAACGCTACCGGACGAAGCTCTGAGTCCGGACATACAATGGATAGTATTCCAGCTATAGCATAGTCAGAGGCATCGGTTTCCACAACTATAGGAACATCCGGCATCCAGTGCGTAAGCACCAGAGCCGTAGTGAAGGCTTTCTTGAGTTCTTCGAAAGATTTCCGACAATCCTCGGAAAAGTTCCACGGAATGTCCTTGCGTGTAAGCCGTGTTAACGGAACCACGATATCCGAGTAGTTGAAGATAAACCGTCTATAGAAATTTGCGAATCCGAGGAAGGACTGGATATCCTTGACTTTCCGGGGTTCCGGCCAGTCAGTAATAGCTTGGATCTTCTTGGACGACATGGTCAAGCCGTCCGGAGATAGGAGGTATCCGAGATATTCAATGGAAGTGGAGTGGAATTCGCATTTTTCGGGTTTGGCATAGAGACGATGTTTACGGAGTCGACGGAGTACTTCTCGGACGTGTTGCTTATGGGACGCGAGGTCATGGGAATAGATGAGGATGTCGTCCAGATATACGATAACGCATACATCCAGCATATCCGCAAACACGCTATTGACAAAGCGCTGGAATGCTGCTGGGGCATTAGTGAGACCTTCCGGCATCACCAACCATTCATAGGAGCCATAGCGCGTTCGGAAGGCAGTCTTCCATTCGTCTCCTTCCGCTATCTGGACGAGATGATAAGCGGATCGGAGATCGATCTTGGTATAGACTTTAGCGTGGCTCGGAGAGTCTAGGAGGTCGGCAATGAGGGGTAACGGATATCGGTCTTTCTTAGTGATCTGGTTGAGTCCACGGAAATCCACACAAAGGCGGAGGGATCCGTCCTTTTTCTTGACAAATAGGACCGGAGCTCCGTGAGGAGAGGAAGAGGAGCGGAGGAGTCCAGAGGCAATATTTTCATCAAGAAACTTCCGGAGGGCTGCAAGCTCAACCGGGGATAGAAAATAGATAGTTCCGAGGGGAGGACTAGTTCCTTCTTCCAGATCTATATTCAGATCATAAGGACGATGGGGAGGAAGTTGGCTAGCCTTTCCCTTGTTGAAGACATCCGCAAACTCGTGATAGTCCGAAGGAATATCAGATAGATCCGGAGGATCGGACGAGAGAGATGCGGACCGGAGATCGACACTGGACGGGCGAAGGTAAATACTGAACTGGACCGAACCTTCCATCTTGCAGGCTCGGCAAAAGGCAACTGCATTGATTAAGGATATGTTAGGAACGGCATTATCAGCGGATGGTCCAGATGTAGTCGGAGGAGGAAGGGTTTCCATCGGAGGAAGGGGATCCGAAGACGGAAGTGACGTCGGAGGGGTCGATGGCATTCCATGAGAAGTCGTCCGGAATTCGATGCTGCCCAAAACCCAGTCAATCAACGGATTGTGTCAGGTGAGCCAGCTATATCCAAGAACGATAAAACAAGATGAATCCAAAGGAGTAAGGTAAAACGTATCAGAGGTAACTACACTGGACGGAAAACGGACGGACAAATCTATAGCTTCGGAAATAGTGTTATTACAAGTACCATCAAACAAGCGGAGCGGAATCGGAGGTATCGGATATGTAGGGATTTTATGTTTTCGGACGAACGCAGTGTCTATGAAACAATGAGAAGAACCACAATCTACAAGAGCTGGAAATTCGGATACGGATGGAAGTAATGGAAGTGAAACATATGGACAGAGAGAAGTCGGATCCGAAAGCGCGACAGCGTTGAGTCTTAACTCCTTTGTGCAGGCAGAGTCAACGCGACCCTCTTCCTGCACGGAGCTAGGAGGGTCGCGGACTATTTTTTTGTCTCGACAGAGACATCCAGTTTGGCTTCCGGAGTAACTACTGCAGCATGGCCCTTGGCAGCGCGCGAAGTAGACTTGGTGCATTCCTGAGCAGTATGTCCGGGTCCGCCGCAGAATAAGCAAAGCTTCTTATCCAATCTTCTCTGCCTTTCTTCGGACGTGAATTTACCGTCCTTACCCAACTTGGAAGTAAGGTCCGGAGCCTTAGGAGCGGACGTGCTCGAGGACGTGGATGGCTTGGCAGATTTCTGGTTACTGGAGTAATTGTTTCCGGATTTGTGATTTCTGGATCCGGACGTATTGGAGTTCATCCGGTCAGAAGCGGGTTGCTTCGGGGTAGTGGATGAAGCGGGTTTAGTCTCTCGGGAGATCTCTCCCTTCCGTTCCCAGTATCGGGCGTTGATAGTCTGAGCGAGGGTTTTGTATTCGGAAAGGGTAGAGGGTTTACACATGCGACTGATTTCATCCTTGATGCGAGCCGGAAGTCCGTTGTAGAATTGGCGTCGTAAGGCTCCGTCGCCCCAACTATGGACTTGCGAAGCGAGACGCTGGAATTCCACAATATACTTGTTAATGCGCTGTCCGTCACGCATGTGGAGCTGCTCGAGTTGCATTTCTGCATCACTGGATGGGTCGTGAGGTCCGAAATTGGTTTGGAGTTCAAGCATGAACACGGAATAGTCATCTACCCAGTCCGGACGATCATCCGGATCGTCGGACAGGAGATCCGGTTCAAACCATTCGAGGGCCATACCCTTAAGGTAGGATTGGGCAAAGTTGACTTTAGCCCGTCCGGTACGGAAAGCTTTTGGCTTGCTTTGGAAGTTCAGCTCACACTGGACGAAGAACGCATGGAGCTTCCATGGCTCGGATCCGTCAAAGGTATCCGGTTCTCGGACCTTGACTTTGGAATCTTCGGATGCGGGTACGCGACGATTATTGCGAGCAAGGTTATCGATGGCTTCTGAGAGTCGGAGCATAACGCGGTCCTGTGGGTTTAGGCCGTCATTTTCATCATCATCATCATCATCCGGATCATTGTCCAGTTCACCACCGAAGTCATCCAGCGGGTTTCCACCGGGAAAGTCGTCATCATCACCATCATCAGGATCTTCGTCATCCGGAGGTCCTCCGGCAGGAGTGCGTGTAGGAGTTTCCGGGTGTCGATGATTAAGGAGTTCGGATATGGTTTGAGCGGGTCTGCGGTTACTAACGCGCTGCTGAGAGAAACTGGTGAAGGTGTTGACTATGGGTGTTGGATCACGACAGAGGGATGTAAGTCCGACCGCGTGTAGAGTTACTTGTGTCTTAGTAGAAGGCATGATAGGTGTAAGTATACTCGGAAAGGTATGAGTTCGAATATACTGTTAAGACTGTACTCAAGGGGTATCGGATCCGAAGGGCTTTGGCCTCAGCTCGTGCGCTGTGCCCCTTTCCCAAGTATTGCCCCTTATTTAAGAGCACCAAGATATCACGTCTAGAGGGACGGATAAGTATCATAATGGATCTGGTAAGACTTCTGGATAGCAGACGTATAGGGTAACGGCTAATCCGGATTGGATCTGAACTAGAAACTAACGAGTAAGACTGTCCGAAGACAGAGGCGGATGTATAGACTGTCAGATTCAATCCTAAGTCTCGGAGTAGACAAGAGTATCGTACTCAAGTCCGGACGGATAGCAGAAGGACTTAGAGTCCAGACAGGATGAGTGCAATCTAAGATGATATTCGAACTGATCTTCTACAGCGCAAGTACAAGGGTTTATATACTACGGATAACTAACGGAATGATCAATAAGCAAAGGTATGAGGCTATGTACGAAGTATAAGCAAAGTATACATAAAGTGTATTGGTAAGTCGGAACGGGTAAATCATGAACCGGAAATGAAGTACAAGTTAAAGCGGATCAGTAAGAATAGCGGAAGTAAAGGACAACCGGATTACCGGTGTACAGGAATCACATATTGCAGTAACATATCTCCGTATTATACGAGTGAACGGACTTGCATAATATCCCGTATGATACGGGCCAGCGGACCATGGGCCGAAGGTAGATATATCCTCAACTGTGACGGATGGGCTGGGAGTGTTATTATTCCCAATGGAGACGGGTGGGCCCAGGTGGGGAATATGTAAAGTAGATGGGTGGGCCGATGGACATGAATTTTCAATAGACGGATCGGCCGAGGTAGTTGGATATTATGTAGATGGGTGTACCAAGGTAGATATGTATCAAATAGCCGGGTATATCAAGGGTGCTTGTTATCACATAGACGGGTGGGCCCAGATATATATCATATTAGACGGGTGGGCCGATGAATTAATATTATTTTGTAGACGAGTGGGCCGACGTATTGGTATTATTTTGTCGACGGGTGGGCCGAGGGAGCGGTGAAAGATTTATTATATACAGGTGGGCCGACAGTAGACATAAAAATGATGTCCTAACTCCCGGATGTGTTAATTTATCTCCGGCATGCGAATCTCGGGCTTCAGGTTTTGGGTGTCAGGTCTCGATATTCAGGACTCAATATTTGGGACTTGGTACTCAATGGTCGGGACTTGATGGCCGGGCCTTGGGTGTTGGGACTCAAATCTCGGGCTTTGGGACTCAATTGTCGGGACTTGGGTTTCAAGACTCGGTAGTCAGGACTCAATGGTTGGGACTCAATGGTCGGGACTCGATAGTCGGGCTGCGGGACTTGATGGTTGATAGTGGAGACTCAAAACTCGCAACTCATCACAATGTTTGAGTTTCAAGTTTCGAGTCTTGAATCTTGGGCTTCAGGCTTCGGGTCTTGATATATGGGTCTTGATATTCAGGACTCTATGTTTGGGACATGATATTTGGTATGCGGGACTCAGCATATAGCAATAGGTCAGATATTTGAAAGTCAGTATGTAATTTTCATTACTTATTGCATCATGTACAGAATTTAGACTTCAACATTCTGAACTGAAGGACTAGAACTACTCTGGTCGCTGTGGGTTCAATTTCATTAGGACGGCGGTGAACATCTGAATCTCTGCCATCTTTTCACGGATGCCAGCTTGTTGATCCTCAATCACTGTCAGGAGGTGTTCCCTCATCCACCTCAGTGCCTTCAGCATTGCAACTGAGCTTTCTGCTGAGTGCCGAGTGCTGAGTGTTGAGTTCCGAGTTCCGAGTGCCAAGTGCCCCGATGCTTCCGGGCATTAACACCCAGATAGCTCACGCTCTCAGGTGCCCATCAGAATTTAGACCATCTCAAATGGATGTGATGTGAGTGAGATATGAGCAAAATACTATATACCGGGTGAATTTTGGCATCAGAGGTTCAATGCTTTCGATGTTTTGATGTCGGGTCTTGATGCTTTCGGGTATTGACATGTAGATAGCCCTCAATCTCAGGGGTGTGGCAAAATTCAGATTGTCTGAAACAGATATGATTTGAGCAAGATATATGCAAAATACCATATACTGACTACCAAGTGCTGAGTCCCGAGTCCCGAGTCCCGAGTCCCGAGTCCCGAGTCCCGAGTCCCGAGTCCCGAGTCCCGAGTCCCGAGTCCCGAGTCCCGAGTCCCGAGTCCCGAGTCCCGAGTCCCGAGTACCGAGTCCCGAGTACCGAGTACCGAGTCCCGAGTACCGAGTCCCGAGTACCGAGTCCCGAGTACCGAGTACCGAGTACTGAGTCCCGGGTCCCGGGTCCCGAGTCCTGAGTCCCGAGTGCCCGATGCTTCCGGGCATCAGCACTCAGATAGCCCTCACTCCCAGGGGCCCGTCAGAATTTAGATCATCTCAAACGGATGTGATTTGAGTGAGATATGAACAAAATACTATATACCGGGTGGATTTTGGCATCAGAAGTTTGATGTTTTCGATGTTTTTGATGTCGGGTCTCGATGCGTTAGGGCATTGACATGCAGATAGCCCTAGATCTCAGGAGTTCATCAGAATTTAGATAGTCTTAAATAGATATGATTTGAGCAAGATATATGCAAAATACCATATACTGACTACCGAGTGCTGAGTCCCGAGTACCGAGTACCGAGTACCGAGTACCGAGTACCGAGTACCGAGTCCCGAGTCCCGAGTCCTGAGTCCCGAGTCCCGGGTCCCAAGTCCCGAGTCCCGAGTGCCCGATGCTTCCGGGCATCAACACCCAGATAGCCCTCACTCCCAGGGGCCCATCAGAATTTAGATCATCTCAAATGGATGTGATTTGAGTGAGATATGAACAAAATACTATATACCGGGTGAACTGTGGCATCAGAGGTTCAATGCTTTCGATATTTTTGATGTCGGGTCTCGATGCTTTTGGGCATTGACATGCATACAGCCCTAGATCTCAGGAGTTCATCAGAATTTAGATAGTCTTAAATAGATATGATTTGAGCAAGATATATGCAAAATACCATATACTGACTACCAAGTGCTGAGTGCTGAGTGCTGAGTCCCGAGTACCGAGTACCGAGTCCCGGGTCCCGAGTCCTGAACCCCGAGACCCGGCACTCGGCACTTGAGACGAAAGATTCCACACGAAACTCGAATGTTGAGTACTGACTACCGAGACCCGGCACTCGGCACTCAGTACTCGGCACTCGGCACTTGAGACGAAAGATTCCGCACGAAACTCGAATATCGAGTACCGACTACCGAGACCGGCACTCGGCACTCGGTACTCGGCACTCGGCACTTGGCACTCGGCACTTGAGACGAAAGATTCGACACCACTCGAATGTCGAGTACCGAGACCCGAGCCCCGAGACCCGGCACTCGGCACTCAGTACTCGACATTCGAGTTTCGTGTGGAATCTTTCATCTCACGTGCCGAGTGCTGAGTACCGAGTGCCGAGTGCCAAGTGCTGGGTCTCGGTAGTCGGTACTCGATATTCAAGTTTCATGTGGAATCTTTCGTCTCAAATGCCGAGTGCCGAGTACCGAGTGCCGAGTGCCGGGTGTCGGTACTCAGTACTCGACATTCAAGTTTCGTCTTGAGTACCGAGACCTGAACCCTGAGACCCGGCACTCGGTACTCGGCACTCGGCATGTGAGACGAAAGATTCCACACGAAACTCGAATGTCGAGTACTGAGTGCCGAGTGCTGGGTCTCGGTAGTCGGTACTAATCATTCGAGTGTTGTGTCGAATCTTTCGTCTCAAGTGCCAAGTGCCGAGTGCCGAGTGCCGGGTCTCGGGGCTCGGGTCTCGGTACTCGACATTCGAGTGTTGTCGAATCTTTCGTCTCAAGTGCCGAGTGCCGAGTACCAAGTGCTGGCACTCGGCACTTGGTACTCGGTACTCGGGATTGGGTAGTCAGTACTTTCGAGTTTCGGATTTTGAGTTTTGTTTTTTGTTTCCAGTCTTTCATCTCGAGTGCCGAGTGCTGAGTGCCGATTGCTGATTGCCGAATTCCGGGAGTCGGGTGTTGGGTGTCGGTACTCGGTTGTCAGTCTCGGTGATTCAAGTCTCGAGACTTGAGACTCGTGATTCACAAGTCAAAATTTGAATCTAATGTACTTTATGTATTTCTGTACTCATTTCACCAACTGCCGAGTGCCGACTCTCAGTTCTAGGGTCTCGGGTCTCAGTACTCAGTATTTCGAGACGACACGAATGTATATCATCTTAAATTTGAATTTTCTTCACTCGACACTCGAAACTCGCAAAAATCTACGAGTTTCCAGTTGAGTTTTGAATTTTGAGTTTCAAGTCTCTCGAGTCTCGAGTCTGGGGGTTCGGGGCTCAGTGTTTCGCGTTTCAGCTTTTGGGTTTCGGGTTTTAGTACTCGGTACTCGGTACTCGGTGAATGTCAGACATGGTGTATTGATGCTTTCTTGTATCTTGTTTCGGTGGTTGATGGTAGGTATTGGGCCGAGTGCCTTGGTGACAAGCATCGTGGCGAAACGTGACTGTGATCATTATCAGTATCACTCGCCGCTGAGTCTGAGTCGAAACGAGGCAGCTCTCTGGTTCTCTTTCTGCGCTTTCGTGGATATAGCATACCAATACCTCGGCCTATCTGTCTATATGATATGTAGCTGGGCCCACCCGTCTATCTAATATTGCCCGATGTCGGCCCACCCATCTATCTAATATGACCCCACATCGGCCCACCCGTCTATTTAATATATAATTCACCTCACCCTCGGCCCACCCGTCTATCTAATATGATCCCACGTCGGCCCACCCATCTATCTAATATATAATTCACCTCACCCTCGGCCCACCCGTCTATCTAATATGATCCCACGTCGGCCCACCCATCTAGCTAATATATAATTTACCTCACCCTCGGCCCACCCGTCTATCTAATATTTCCCTACATCGGCCCACCCGTCTATCTAATAAACATTTCACCGCTGCCTCGGCCCATCCGTCTACAAAATAATACTAATACGTCGGCCCACCCGTCTATATAATACTATTTGCTATATATCTCTCCTCAGGTCTATAATATAATGTCAATCCTACTCTACATATTACCCACATGGGCCCACCCATCTCCATAATACTATTTCTCCCGGCCCATCTGCTATCATCGATGATATATATAACATCAGCATAGATGGGCCCACCCGTCTCCATCGGAAATAATATTTCTCCCGGCCCACCCGTCAACATCGGGAATATACATAACATCGGCCCATAATCCGCTGGCCCGTATTACACGGGATATTATGTAGGTCGGGTGACCCGTATAATATGGGATTTGTCACTGAAGGGGCTCCAGGAATACCGAAAGGAGATGAACAATAGTTAGAGTTATATGAACAGGAAATGAAATGAGAATCGGATCAGATCTGTGGACCGGACGACGGATGTGTCCAGCGGATCTGGATCGGATCTGAGATCCGGATCTTCGGATCTGTAACCGGATATATGGTATATGACAACGACCTCAAGTGGTGCATAGAAGTAGTTGGTGCCAAGGAAATTGACTTTCATTTCACATTGCTCCAAATGTGTATAGGGTACTGCACTTTCAAGGAAGGGGTCTTGAATCTGAAGCAAACCTCAGGATGAGACCATCGTAATGTCCAGTGCTATATCATTGGTGTTATTGCCAATGCTGCCCCTGCTGAATTCACAATCGCCATCCAGGCCCTTGTTGAATTCAGGTATCTTGCTCAAGCTCCGCAGTTCACGGACGAAAAACTAATGGAGTTAGATGGATCTCTTTGACTCTTTCATCAACACAAGCAGGCTATTATTGATGCTGGTGCCTGGCAAGGGAAGGATGGTGGAATTAAACCTTGGGCAATTCCGAAACTTGAATTGCTACAAGGGGTAGTACCGAGTATCCATTCACATGGTGCCATCATGCAGTGGTCTGCAGATCCAACTGAGCACACACATATCACTGTTGTGAAGGAGCCTGCCAGAGCAGGAAACAACCACGACCATGATGCACAAATTTGCCGCTACCTGAATTATTGTGATAAAGTAGAACATTTTGACCTTGTGCTCAAAATGCGTGAGCTGGAACATTGTGCTGATATTGGTGATGACAGTGACAATGAAGATATTGATAGCAGGATGGTCTGGCGGTCTGTCAAAGACTATTTTGCATGTGCATGCGAATTCCTTGATGGTGTGCATCCTCAGGCACCCTGTCCTTATCACACATTCTCAACTCCTATCACAGCTTACAGTCTTGGCTATAACCCCAGCCTCACAAAAATGACTGTCAACAAAGCTGCCAAACAATTCTTGCTTCCTGATTTTGTCCTGCAATTTCCAATCATCTGGACCGTACCTCAAAACATGATGTCTTCCCTGTTGTTGGCGGTAGGTGCTGAGCTCATGCTGATTGTTCTCTCCCATTTGAACGGATCCAGGTCTGGTGCAAGATGTGAATTCAATCCAGAAACTTTCACAACACAGAACAACTCGAGCCCTCACAAGTGATGCTTGCCGAACCACCTTCAAAGGAGTGGCCATATGGCAGGTATGACTCAATTATAGTCAATGCAGACAAGACCTACAAATGGCCAAAGAGTGGTCTTGAAGGTACAAGATGTTCTTTCTGCTGCGATTTTGCTAATGTGATACATATAGGTCATTTTGTTGCTCACTTGCACTTGATCTTCCGTCTGATCACAGCACTCTCATATGCAGATACTTACTTGCCTATGTTGAGTGTTTGGATGTAGTGGCACTGGACAACCCCACTGGCATGTATGTCCTACAGCATGCTCATCAAGCAAATGGTGAATGAATTGGTGTTGTTATTAGAGTTACTCAAATTAAGGCACTCATACATCTCATCCTTCATTTCAGTACGGTAGCTAATCCACGATTAACAACACAGACTAGTATAAATCATGCCATGGAATTCTTTTTGAACAAGTTCTGGAACAAAGAACTTTTCTATGCCCTTCATAAGACCTGATAGCTATATTTACTATCTGCTGTTCATGTGACCTATTGAATGGACTAAAATCGTGTTATTATTGAGCTGCCTTTCAGATTGTGAGAGTCTTAGTACCACACACCCACCCCAGCTGCCACTGCAAGCACTGTTGTCTTGACATGTGTGACATATCGACTGTACTTGTGTGATGGCAACAATTTTTGGGGCATCTACTACTGGTCCATCATTCTATTGTACACATACAAGTGCGAGAAAGACAAACATGAGAACTGCTGACAACGATAAAAAGATAATGCCATCTGAATCCCCGACAAGTGCCTGGTTGAAAACCAATGGTACCAAACCAAAATCCAGAGTCAAAGTGCAGAATCTTTCTCCGCAGGCCCCATCGCTTAACAGATCTACAGATGTTATTGCACCATTAGGAATGTTGACCATGGCTGACTGTTACATTAGATATATAATTGTGATTTTCAGCCCAGGCCAATCATGATGACTCTGAAGCCAAATTTCAAGCCATACAAAGTGTGCTGGAGGGTTTGGAGAATATCATCGTGTCATCAGGTTTGTCGGTAGCCTCTTTATCCAACAAAAGTATAATGATAAACCAGGCCAATGCCACGAGATCATTCTTGATGCTCTCCAGCAAGTGCAAGTAGAGCCAATATGTTTTTACAATGTCCCTTACCAAGAGTTTGTGATTGTGCTGGACACAATCAGCACCAGGAGTGATTTTTTGTACTGTCTTGCAAAGTTAGTTACATTGTTTGTAAATATACGAATAACTAATGACTTGGACATCATGTAGGATGACCTATTTTCCATGAACAATGACCCTTGTCATATACTCCCCACACCCAATTCACGACCAAACAACTAGTGAGATCACATCTGCAGTCTCGAGCACACTTTGTAGCATCCCATACAAGTGATCTCTATTGATGATCAATGTCATACCTGGTCATATCTTATCTGAAGAAATATTCACCATCCCTGATATGCAGATCACGTTGACCCCTACTACCAAGAAACCATCGCCGACCCAGGTCCTGTGGTACACAGAGACCACATTTACACAGACCAAGCGTATGGCATTGGGAAAAATAGAGAAGGTCCTCCTCTCCCACCACGAGATTGCATGTGTGCTATTCATCCTGATATTGGAGCGTTTGAAATATGAAGCTTCTGCCGCCAATTCCACTACTTATGGTGAAGCACTTGCAGACAAATCTGTGCAGCCGTTGTCATGCATGGTATGGAACTCATACCATGACATTGATAGACAGGAAGTAACCACAGAGAGTACACTAAGGTGTACCTCATTGTATTATTATGATTGGTTCCATTTTGACAGATTTACTTGTATTTATATTTCCAGTATGATAGTTTTCATCTTTCCCTTTTTCTTTTCATTTCTTTTCTGTGGTTTATTCAGCCACCAGTGAGCCACCAAGATGTGTTAGTAAGCATGTCATGTGATAGGCAATATTCTGCTTTGTAAGGATCCTGCATGATTTGTCATGTGGCTTCCATTTGTTTCCATTTGTTTCTATTTGTTTCTATTTGTTTCAGGCTCATTCAGCCACAGAATCCTTCAGTGAGCCACCAGATGTGTTTGTAAGCATGTCATGTGATAGGCAATAATCTGATTTGTAAGGATTTGTCACGATTTGTCATGATTTGTCATGCTTTGTAATATTATGAACTTTATTTGTAAACTACTTTTTAAGCAGCTGATTCAGCACTGCCAAATGGCATGGTTAGTAAGCCAGTGACTTACTAATGCTGTGATGAGTCATGCTTAGTAAAATGGCCTCCCAAAAAGGTATAAGAGGAGCCCATTCTACACTGAGTAATAATACTTCCCACTTTCACTCTTCTCTCAAACCGTGAGAGTCCGTAAGACTTAAAGTGCAGGCCACGAGTGCCTTGAAGTAAGATAAACATGGTATCAGAGATTACAGTGGCTCAAAAAAGTGTCCCAATGTTTGTGCATATTTATGTAATTGCTTCATAGTGAGTCAGGGTATGGGAATATGACTAAGCTATAGGGAGGTGTCAGAAAGCTCTGCTTCCTGGCGTCATTGTAGTTCCGTATAGTGTGGGAATTCGACATAATCGTGTGAAGATATGGTCATTTTGATTAGGTGATGCATTGGGACACTTTTTTGAGTTTGATTTTATTATATACAATCTCTATAATTCTAGTACTTAGTGTTTCCTCCCTTGGCTTTAATGACTGCTGCTACCCTCCTAGGCATACTTTCTATCAATTTCTGGCATTCCTCCTTAGCAATCTTCCCCCACTCTTCTACAACTCTCTCCCATAGCTGAAATAGTCCATTTGGGGGGTCTTGGTAGGCAGAAAGCATTCTCTTGAGTAATTCCCAAAGATGTTCAATGGGGTTAAGGTCTGGAGACTGTGCTGGCCATGATAGGACAGTGATATCATGGTCCTCAAACCATTTGGTAGCTAACTTTGAGGTATGCTTGGGGTCATTATCTTGTTGAAAGATAATGTCTTCTTCGTCAATACCAGATTCTTGCATGCTTTTGAGCAGACACTCCTCCAGAATGGACACATACTGCTCTGCATTCATCCTTCCCTCCACCTCACACAAAATCCCCACCCCATGCAACCCCACACCATCATATTTCCTCATCCAAACTTGAGAGTACCTTTTACTTCATTTTCTCTAAGTGGATCTCCTGCCTTTTTCCACACATACTCTTGACCATCTGACCCCATCCTATTGAATTTGGTCTCATCTGACCATATAACCCTCTTCCAGTCCTCTATAGTCCAGTGCTGGTGCTTCAGAGCAAATGCTAGTCTCTTCTTCCTATGGGTTGGTGACAGCAGGGGTTTCTTCTTCTTGAATACAGCTTTGAGATTGGCTTTCTTAAGAGTGTTCCTGACTGTTTGAGTGGAGACAGTGGTAGGGATGATAGAATTGATGTATTTTGTGGCTTGAACAGCAGTAGAGGCCTTTCCAGATATGATATGATGAACCGGAGCTCTTTTGTCATGCAAAGTAAGCTTAGAAGGACGACCCATTTTGATGTTTTCTTTATTGGGATTATTCTGGTTGATGACCCTAGCAATAGTTGACTTCCCAAGGCCAGTTTTAGAAGCAATCTGCCTGATAGATAGACCAGAGGTAGAGAGAACAAGGATATTATCCCTTTGGGAGGAGGGAATAGACTTCGTGGTGATTATGAGGAGCATAGTGTTATTGTAGGGGTTTATATATGTCAAGGATATTAGAATCAGACCATATTTCTAATATAAAACTATTTTTACATATATTTATAAATGGTGTCATGTCCGAATGGCCTGATTTTTATATTTTAATAGCAACTCAAAAAAGTGTCCCAATGCATTACCTAATTAAAATGTCCATATCTTCACACGATAACGTCGGGTTCTCATGCTATAGGAAACTACAATGACGCCAGGAAGCAGACCTTTTTGACACCTCCCTATAGCTTAGTCATATTCCCACACCCTGACTCACTATGAAGCAATCACATGAAAATGCACAAACATTGGGACACTTTTTTGAGCCACTGTAGTTGTATACTACATTGCAGGGGTCACTTATATAACAATCTATTTATATACTACTTGTTGTGTGCTACCTTTCAGGGGCTGAGTATACAACACCAGAACAGCTTTCATACTAGGCTTTACTTATTTAAGACAGACTTTCATAGGTTGAGACATGACCTACGAGATTGAAACAGATCTTAGTAACAGAACATCAGGGAATCTACTGAGTATTCCACCAGGGAACAACAACAAGAGGACACGTCAGTAAACCCTCCCAAGAACTCACACATTATCTACCATGAAAACTAGAAAAGTCATAGACCAGGTACTTAAAGACTGGCAAGAAGTCTTATCCTGTATAGTTGTGTTGTCACTATACATGTGTTGTACATAAGACCCTTAAGTAGTAAGACACCATATACCTTCTTTGCGCCAGAGCGGGAGCCAGACAAGCTGTTTGGTCCCATTCACGCGATGGATCACACCTGGATTGATGTTTCTAAAATCAAATACTTTGTCTGGATTAAGACAGAGAGTAAGCCCATCGACATCAGATCTCCTCACACAGCTTATGGTGTGAGTAATATATTTAATGCAACTAAGTTAGTATACTGATATCATCTTTTTCAGACTATCTTTCTGGATCCACGGACTCTGAGCTCACTGGAGGAGGACATGCCCAGATCCCAACTTTGTGGTCCTGGCTTGCAGTTTGGTTTTGTTCCCCCCAAGGCAATTGTGGAGGCAGAAGATACTGTGGAGGATAAGGATCGTTCAGAGCATTCAGAGGAGGGTAAGGATAGTTCGGAGGACTCAGAGGAGGATAAGGATGTTTTGGACGATGGTGAGGATGTTTTGGATGAGGACAAGGATGGCGCAGATGCTAATGATGTTAACGGTATGTGTCTTGTATTTTTTCTTACCTTGGTGCTGCTCACTCTTAGCGTGTTGTTCTGCAATTCAGAGGCTTACAATGTTCATGGTATGTGCCCTATTTTATTTACCTTGGCACTGCTCACTCTTAGTGTGTTGTTTTGTGATTCAGAGGCTTACAATGTTCATGGTATGTGCCCTATTTTATCCTATTCAGATGAAGCTAATGGCAAGCACTCTCCATTTTCAGACGTCATGGATGACGGTGAAGTCCAGTCCCCTACCCACAGCACTGACAACTTACGTGTGAAAAAGAAGAAACACACGCGTCCTCTCTCTCCATTTTGGTCCATGGATGATGATGATATTATATCCCCTCCCCAAAGTACCAACATCTCTTGCATGAAGAAGAAGAAATGCACCCATCAAATCTCTCTGTCTCAGTCTACTGATCATGGTGCTACTCTGCCCCCTCCCCGCAGAAAAAAAAAGATACATACACATCCTGTCTCTCAATCTCAATCTCAATCTCAATCTCAATCTCAATCTCGGTCTACAGATGATAATGATATCCTATCCTGTCCCCAACACACTGGCAACTCCCATGCTTGCCCTGTTCCATCAACAGATAGTGACATTCTGTCTCCTCCAAAGCGCCGCCAAGCAGCTAACAACAGAGGTAATCATACCACTAGGAGATGGGATTGACTGGTGGAAAGCAGCCCTAATAATGCTGGTTCTGTACATGATGTTCTTGAGGACCATTATGCAAAGAATTATCGTCCTCACCCACCCAACCCATGTAGACTCAAGAATTTGTGTTGACAGGCAGCGGACGAACACCCGCCAACAAAGAGGATGAACCATCTGCCAATAAAGAGGATGAGACTGTAGAGGCCCCTAAAAGGACGGCCAACAAACCAACATCTTGAACCATTGGTTTTTATCCCCACTCTTGGAAAGATGTCCTGGATGCTGCAAAGAAGAAGTCACACCTAGGGTCGGTCACAGATGGTGCCACTTCAAACCGCAAGACTTTGATTGAGAAGACAGGTATCAAATATCTTACGGAAACACTTGATGATTTCGCAGCGGATGATATTGGTGTTGACAACGGCTACTGGGATAAATATAAACATGACATGGCAATTATTGTATGTATGCAGAATCTCTCATACTTGATACTAATTATTGTTTTTAGTTATGGGACGACCGTGCTACAATGCAGTCTGAGATGAAAAAAGCCGTGCGGCCCATTGCCACCACCAAGTTTCGCATCCTACCATCAGACATTGATGATGATGATGAGTTTGAAGACTATGTCCATCAACAAGTCACAAAGTTATTGGATGGAGGCTATTTCTTGCAGAACAGTGTTGACGACCAGGTGAGTTTATCAGAGCCACAATTACAGGTACTAAATCTTCTCACTAGGGGAGGACCAACAACCTTGCCCATGACGCACTGGGTGAATTGTGCAGTACTATTTTCTACAAGGGTGACAATGCACTTGCCAAGGTCTTCCCAAAGGTATTTGCTGACACTGTTCCTGAGGGTGCCGTGGCACTTGCAGCAACCGCAGTAGGTGACATTCCCCTCGCCTTCTCATTCGGCACTCACTTCCACTAGCTTGCTGCAGCAATTGACGAGTACAAGACTGGGGTCTACCTGCCAACAAAATTCACCACCAACTTGTATCAACCTATTTATGACAATGTCATTGAACTCTACAGGACAGTGAGCTTTGACTGTTATCATTCAGGGAAATGCCATGCAATTTGTAAGAAGTGGGTGCGTGCTGCAGGGTATGTGATTTTGATTGATTGATATACTGATTTAGTTGACACTGTTTAGTGTTCTGACTCGCAGTCATGCTGGACGGTGCCATGATTGGGGCCCCAAATTGAATCTGAATTAGGCACATTTTATTTACACACATGTATTGTCTATGATGTAATCATGATTTGGCCACACTGGTGCTCTATTGCCACATTTGAGTCTGCTTCTGTGTTGCTCTGTGTTGCTCTGTGTTGCTCTGTGGTAGTGCTTTGTACCATTCTTCATAAGCTCTCATGTACTTGGTACAGCCCTGTACAGGTTGTATATGTGCTTTGTACAATGTCACACTTGCACTGCACAGAGCTGCACAGAGAGAACTCCTTCTGTGAGCTCTGTGACTCTGTCCAGAGTTGTTCAGGGTTGTCTAGTCAATCCCTAGTTTGCTGATGTCTCCGCTACTCTTCAGTGCATGGATCATGTCACAGGTATGTGTACTGATTGTTCAGTCTTACCTGCTATAACAACACTCCCCCTCAATCAGGAGACATGCCTAGACCTTTTATAAGTCTTTTGTGGTCTGGTTTATGTAGTGGTTTTGTTAGTATGTCGGCTATCATCTCTTTTGTAGGGCAATATACTTCATGAATCTTCTGCTCACAAATCTTTTGCCTTACATAGTGACTCTTGACATCAAAATGTTTCGACCTTGCATGGTATTGTGGATCCCGCACTATTGCTAATGCTGCCATATTGTCTCCATACAAGGTAGTTGGAGCGTTTTGAATAAAACTTAATTCCTGAAATAGATTTTGAAGCCAGATAGCTTCACGCGCTGCATGTGCCATTGCCATATACTCTGCTTCAGTTGAAGACAGTGAAACAGCATTCTGTTTCTTTGAGCTCCAGGTAATTGCTCCATCTCCTAACTTAAAGACATATCCAGAGACTGATATTCTGTCTCTTAGATCATTGGCGTAGTCAGCATCAGACCAGCCTTCAATTCAGACTTCCTCGCTATCAGTAGAGCCTCAATATTGGATTCCAACACTTTGTGTACCAGATAGGTATCTTAATACTCTTTTTGCCACTGTGGTGAACACAAGATGGCTAGCCTCGGGGAAACTAGCCAAATAAATGTGAGTCTATGCTCTGCCTAACTGCTACACTTGTAAGCAAGAACATTTGACCCTAAAGGGGACTGCTACTGAGAACGGCTATGAATCTATAGGAAGTAAAGATGTGGGAATGTAGATAGGGGTAGGCCGGATGCGCGGGAACAGGTCCGAAGGTATCTGAAGCGTGGGAACGGCCGAAGCGGACAGAAATAGCGTGAGAACTCGGCCAATGCAAAGCGGACAAGTAAGGAAAGTGACAAGGAAGGACTAGTTTTTAAGGGATTGAATTGCAAGGTCAAGGAAAGACTAGGTAAGATGTCTGAGTATCAGGTAACCAATAGGGGCTAAGAGCGGATCCTAATGGGTGACTACTTCAAAGTAAAACCTAAAGGAAGGAAATACCACTGAAGGGAAGTAATGATGAAATAGTCACTACAGGCTCTTTATACTAGCTAAATCCTCTCGGACTTGGAAGGGACAGGAATAGTGGAAATATGTAAGAACATGTAATAAGGCTGAAGCCCTTGTTACAACACAAGGCAAGTAAAAACATGTACCAGTGGAGTTTGGATGGACATGGAATTGACATGGGGCTTTCCTAAAATGGGTTCAGAGTGGTCCGAATGTGCGGGAATGGTCCGGATGCACAGGAATAGGTTCAGGTATGTGGGAACGGCCGATGTGGCTGTGCAAAACATCGGATATGGATGGATATGAGGTAGATGCAAGGGAAAATGTGGTAGGGAGTGCTTTTGCTTATTACTGACCATCCTAAGGCATGCAGGATGCAGGAATGCATTGGACTGCGGTCGGGTTGGCCAATGAAAGCATGGGAAATGTGACTGATGCCTTGGCCAAAGGTTTCAGCCTAATTTGGCAATGATAGAGAAGTGGTGAAGGATGTATGGAAAGTAGTTCCTGAATAGTTTGACCTCTATATGAAAAAGGGCTTCTGTAAGGCTAGCCTGAGCTTGAACACCACACCGCTGTCCAATGTGCTCATTAGTGAATGAGCTTAGCCTTTGGATAGTGTATGTGATATCTGGTCATGTCGCTACTGCCAGATACATTAGAGATCTGATTAAGGACACATAACTGTTATTACAGTTCCCCTCTTGGTCAGTCTCTTCTTTTTCTAGCACAATTTTGGGATCTAAAGGCATTCCTATGGTATTAGACTTCTGGAGACCATATTTTTGTAGGATCAACTTCATATACTTAGTCTATGAGATTTGGATCGATTTATTTGGTCAATCTCTGGTTATCTCAATTCCTATGATTTTTCTCAGTTTTCCAAGGTCAGTAACATCTAGGATGTCCTTTAATTGAATTTTAAGCTGATTCATTAAGTCTTTATTGCTCGCAAACAGCAGTAAATCATCGACCCAAACAGTGATGATTTCTGTTCTGTTTTCTGAGTGCCTAATATACAGTGGCTCAAAAAAGTGTCTCAATGTTTGTGGCTTTTCATGTAATTGCTTTCTTATGAGTCAGGACGTGGAAATATGACTAAGCCTTAGGGAGGGGTGGAAAAGCTCTGCTTCTTCGCTTTAATTCTGTCCCCTACAGCGTGGGAAGCTGATGTCATCAAGTGAAGATATGGTCATTTTAATTTGGTGACTCATTGAGACACTTTTTGACTTTGTATTTCACCAATGCTATTGTATGATTCTAGTACTTTGTGTTACCCCCCTTGGCTTTAATAACTGCTGCTACCCTCCTAGGCATACTTTCTATCAATTTCTGATACTCCTCCTTAGTAATCTTTCTCCACTCTACTACAACTCTCTCCCATAGTTCAAATAGCCCCTTTGGAGGATCTTGATAGGTAGCAAGTAGCCTTTTGAGTATTTCCCAAAGATGTTCAATGGGATTGAGGTCTGGAGACTGTGCTGGCCATGATAGAACATTGATATTATGGTCTTCAAACCATTTTGTAGACAGTCTTGAGATATGCTTTGGATCATTGTCCTGCTGGAAGATGATGTCCTCTTTATTAATACCTGACTCCTCCATGCTTCTAAGCAGACACTCCTCTAGAATGGAGACATACTGCTCTGCATTCATCCTCCCCTCCACCTCACACAGAATCCCCACTCCATTCCATCCCATGCAGCCCCACACCATCAAGTTTCCTTCTCCAAACTTCAGTGTGCCTTTCACTTCTCTGTCTCCTAGTGGATCACCTACCTTTTTCCACACATATTCCTGACCATCTGACCAAATAACTCTTTTCCAGTCCTCAATAGTCCAGTGTTGGTGCTTCAGAGCAAAGGCTAGTCTCTTCTTCCTATGAGCTGGTGAAAGAAGAGGTTTCTTCTTCTTGGTTACAGCTTTCAGGTTAGCTGCCTTGAGAGTGTTTCTGACTGTTTGGGTGGAGACAGTAGAGGGGATGATGGAATTAATGAATTTGGTGGCTTGAACAGCATTTGAAGCTTCTCCAGATAGAATACAGTGAACAATAGCCCTCTTATCATGGGGGGTGAGCTTGGAAGGACAGCCCATATTGATATTTTCTTTATTTGGATTAGATTTCTTGATGACCCTAGCAATAGTAGCCCTGCTTAAACCAGTTTTGGAAGCAATCTACCTAGTAGATAGACCAGAGAAGCTGAGAACAAGGATATTATCCTGTTGAGTAGAGGAGGTAGACTTCATGAGGATTATGGAGAATTTCATGCTCTAGCTTGCACTTATATAGATGTCAGATATTAAAGTCAGACCATATTATTGACATGACACCATTTTTTTAGATATTTAGTCATAACATTTTGTCTAGGTGACCTGATTTTGCTAAATTTTTATAAAGTCAAAAAAATGTCTCAATGAGTCACCAGATTAAAATGACCATATCTTCACTTGATGACATCAGCTTCCCACGCTGTAGGGGACGTAATTAAAGCGAAGAAGCAGAGCTTTACCACCCCTCCCTATGGCTTAGTTATATTCTCATGTCCTGACTCATAAGAAAGCAATTACACAAAAGCCACAAACATTGAGACACTTTTTTGAGCCACTGGATCTGATATGGTATGTCTGAATCCTATGATATTTAGGCATTTATTCAACTCAATGTTCCACTCTCTCCCTGATTGCTTTAGTCCATATAGGGTCTTCTTAAGTTGACACACTCAACCAGTACCATCATTGTACCCTTCCGGTTGTTCCATGTATACTTCCTCTTTCAGGATACCATTAAGGTATGCTCCCTTTACGTCCATTTGCTCTATCTCCCAATCGAGGATAGCAGCTGATGACATAACAGATCATATCATCTCTAGATGAACAACTGGGGAGAAAGTATTGGTAATCCATACTGGGAATTTGTGAGTACCCCTTCACTACCAGTCTAACTTTATATTTGACAACTTCATCCTCTTTGTTGGTCTTTTTAACTAGGACCCACTTATTCCTGACAATCTTTTGATCTTTTGGAGGACCTACAAGTTCCCATGTACCCATTTCCCTTAATTGGGTAAGTTCTGCGTCTATGGATCCTTCCCACTTATCCCAATCAGCTGATTTTCTTACATCATTCAGTGTATGAGACTCTGTAGGATCGAAGCCACTGTGGTTGACAATAGCCACCATAATGATGTTGGCTTCAGTTTGGGTTAGTTCAGTCTCCTCATATCCACTTTTGTGATTGAGGTAAGCCCATTCATATACCAGATCATTCAATTTACAGTAGTCTTGTCTGATTACCTTCCTTTTAGTTCTTCTAGGCAGTTTGGTTTCTGGAGGACGCATCCGTTTTCGCTCTGAGGATGTAGAGCTTTCGCTCTTTCCCTCTTCAGTCATTGGTACGTCTTCTTCTTCTATGCACTCATTCTCATTTGTAAGTGGTTTTGTAGGTGTACACATGTCAGCTCCCCCTGATGGCTGCATTGAGGGCGAGGAATGATAAGTGGATACTAGGGGGAGTGTGTAGTGAGGCTCTCAAGTGCTCCTCTGGAAGCAAGCAACAGTCATCCCAAGGGGATTGCTACTGAGAAAAGATTCCTCTGATGAAAAGTGAGGGAGATCCAAGACTAGGACTTCAGTCTAGAAAGCCTAAGTAGAGCGCTAAAGCCTAAATGTGCTGAAAAGAGTATGAACTGTGCGAAGCGCTTCCAATGTGCTGATGATGCGGCCACAAAATATAAGGTGCGCACTGATAAGTTCAAGTGCTGATATGGAAACTTGAGTGGATCCAAATAGTAACTGGGGCTATGGACTGCTGTCATATACCATATATCCGGGTACAGATCCGAAGATCCAGATCCATTGGACACATCCATCGTCCGGTCCACAGATCCGATCTGATCCTCATTTCATTTCCTGTTCATATAACTCTAACTATCGTTCATCTCCTTTCGGTATTCCTGTACACCGGTAATCCGGTTATCCTTTACTTCCGCTATTCTTACTGATCCGCTATGCTTACTGATCCGGTTTAACTTATACTTCATTCCCAGTTTATGTTTCATGATCTGTTTGACTTACCAATACGCTTTATTCATGCTTTGCTTATACTTCGTACATAGCCTCGCGCCTTTGCTTATTGATCATTCCGTTAGTTATCCTTAGTATATAAACCCTTGTACATGCGCTGTAGAAGATCAGTTCAAATATCATCTTAGATTGCACTCATCCTGTCTGGACTCTAAGTCCCTCCGTTATCCATCCGGACTTGAGTACGATACTCTTGTCTACTCCAAGACTTAGGATTGAATCTGATAGTCTATATATCCGCCTCTGTCTTTGGACAGTCTTCATCCATTAGTTTCTAGTTCGGATCCAATCCGGATTAGCCGTTACTCTATACGTCCGATATCCGGAAGTCTTACCGGATCCGTTACGATACTTATCCATCCTGCTAGACGCGATATCCTAGTACTCTGAAATATGGGGCAATACTTGGGAAAGGGGCACAGCGCACGAGCTGAGGCCAAAGCCCTTCAGATCCGATACCTCTTGAGTATGGTCTTAACAACTGCGATGCTTGTGGAACGGAAGTAAGTATCAAAAACTAATTCTAATGCATAAGTACTGCTAAGCACTTTCCCATGGTGTGGAGCCGAGAAAGTGAGTATGTACAGTATGTAATGGCGCTTAAGTAAGGGTCCGTAACATGAAGGGTGTCATATGATGCGGAGATACTGTCAGGACAACTCAACAAAAGGAAACACGCACCAATGGACTGGGGAGGACATGGATAGGACGTGCAGAGGACCTGCAACAGGATCTAGAGTGTGAGTGCGAGCGGCTGCAAGCACTCATAGTGTGGTGTGCTTGTAAAGCGTGTGCCTCCATGGCTATGTGAGGGTGCCTATAGAAGGATAGGGAAAATACTAGATGTGTGCCTGTAAGGGCATGAGCCTCTACATCTGTGGGGGACTTAACTTCTGACTGTCCTCAGTCAGTTGCCACGTGCAATTGGACTTAGCAGAATTTTGATGAGTGTAGTCATGTGATTGTGGGCTTGCTGGTTTGGACAGAATTCGAACCCGATAGCTTGTGTGGAATGTGGAGTGTGGCCACAGATCATGTGGCTGTGGCCACTGTCTAAATATGGTATGGGCAGGTTAAAACCCACAACATGTGTCGCGCTTCTCTTCTCTACATCTCTCTAATCCATTGTGAAGCGCGATAATCACCTTGCCCTTTTACCATGACCAACTTTAGTCTTGACATGCTCACACCATCCCCTTCTCCAGAGCCTGAGGCGCAGCGCGGCGAGGGAATGGATCCTCATATGGACGACTGACCAGCTGAGGCCCCTCAAGAGACTCATGCTGACCGCTGTCTTACTACTTAAGGGTCTTATGTACAACGCGTGTATAGTGACAACACAACTATACAGGATAAGACTTCTTGCCAGTCCTTAAGTACATGGTCTATGACTTTTCTAGTTTTCGTGGTAGATAACGTGTGGGTTCTTGAGAGGGTTTACTGACGTGTCCTCTTCTTGTTGTTCCCTGGTGGAATACTCGATAGATTCCCTAATGTTCTGATAGTAAGATCTGTTTCAATCTCGTAGGTCGTGTCTCAACCTATGAAAGTCTGTCTCAACTTTGTCGTGTTCTCGTGTCTCCCTTCCTGAAAAAGAGAGAGTCTGTCTTAAAATACGTGAAGCCTAGTTAGAAAGCTGTTCTGGTGTTGTATACTCAACCCCTGTAAGGTAGTACACAACAAGTAATGAAGTCTGTCTTAAATATGTAAAGCCTAGTAGGAAAGCTGTTCTGGTGTTGTATACTCAGCCCCTGAAAGGTAGCACACAACAAGTAGTTTATAAATAGATTGTTATATAAGCGACCCCTGTAAGGTAGTATACAACTAATCTCTGATACAATGTTTATCTTACTTCAAGGCACTCATGGCCTGCACTTTAAATCTTATGGACTCTCACGGTTTGAGAGAAGAGTGAAAGTGGGAAGTTATATTTGCTCAGTGTAGAATGGGCTCCTTTTATACCTTTTTGGGAGGCCATTTTACTAAGCATGACTCATCACAGCATTAGTAAGTCACTGGCTTACTAACCATGCCATTTGGCAGTGCTGAATCAGCTGCTTACAAAGTAGTTTACAAATAAAGTTCATAATATTACAAAGCATGATAAATCATGACAAAGCATGACCAATCATGACAAATCCTTACAAATCAGATTATTGCCTATCACATGACATGCTTACAAACACATCTGGTGGCTCACTGAAGGATTCTGTGGCTGAATGAGCCTGAAACAAATAGAAACAAATAGAAACAAATGGAAACAAATGGAAGCCACATGACAAATCATGCAGGATCCTTACAAAGCAGAATATTGCCTATCACATGACATGCTTACTAACACATCTTGGTGGCTCACTGGTGGCTGAATAAACCACACAAAAGAAATGAAAAGAAAAGGGGAAAGGTGAAAACTATTATACTGGAAATATAAATACAAGTAAATCTGCCAAAATGGAACCAATCATAATAATACAATGAGGTACACCTTAGTGTACTCTCTGTGGTTACTTCCTGTCTATCAATGTCATGGTATGAATTCCATACCATGCATGACATCCACCGGGCACATGAAATCACAACTGTCCCCAGTTGACATACAGGTAATCGTCTCTGATAATTGTCATTGATTATCTCCTCTGTCTCCATCTATTCTCTGGATCAGCTAAATGATAACATTCCTCTAGGAGTCTGAAAAATTCAAAGTATACTCCACAAGTTGGACACAATTGTAAGAGTACATCTTGATGCTGTCGGTCCCAGAAAAATAACATTTGGCGATAATGTTCACTAATATCTTGGAAAAGAAAACTCTCGTGAAGTTTACTACAGTCATTCAAAAGGATGTCAAAAATGTTGGTGATTTGTTGCTGCAAGTGGTTCTGTCTGATGGTGTCTTTACCATTCATTGTATAAGGTTATTCGTCCTCTGAGAGGGAAAAAGAATCGGACTCGGACTCAGATAAATTTTCCTCAGAGTGCTGAGCGTCGACAAGGGTATCGGCAATTTCTTGCAAGGCAGGATCACTTCTGCTGATATATGGAATTAGTCTAAAGGCGGCTACACCACGTCTAGACAGAGTCCCATTCATTTCTCGTAAAATATATGATCCTCCTTTTGTTTGTCTCTCAACAACAAAGGGTCCTAAGTATCGTGGTTTCGTTTTGCGATTCAATTCTTTCTCAATCTGGGTATTACGGACTAAAACGAGGTCACCGGGATCAAATGATTTCTTGTGCATCCTGAGGTGATACTTCTGTTCAAACTGAAGCTTGGATTTAAATCTTGCCTTCTTCAAGGTTTTTGCGGCACGTCTCAAGTCTTCAGGTCTTCTTTCGATTTGACGTATTTGTAACATGAGGAAATCAACAGGATTCATATTCGTGTGAAATCCATCAACAAGGAATGTTGCTTCACTAAGGTCGAAAGGTAAAACGGGATGTACTCCATGTAGGAGGTAGAATGGTGAAAATCCAGTTGCACGGCTGGTAGTAATGTTTTTGGCAAAGAGTGCCTGAGGGACTTTCTCAGGCCAATGAGAAATATGTGTTCCACAACTTTTAACGATTGCTTCTCTGATGTTAAAATGTCCACGCTCAACTACCCCATTAGCTTGCGAGTTATAGGGTGAAATCTGAATTTGTGGAATGTCTACTTGCTGAAGAAATCGTTGAAATGCTCCCTTAACTTCGGAGCCATTATCTGTAACAATCTGTCCTATTGCACCGTAACGGCAATACAAGTCTTCCCAAAAGAACTTCGCCATAGCTTTGGCGGACGCAGATCGTAATGCTCTCCCTTCTACAAAACGTGAAAGATCATCTCGAGCTAACACTAGATGCTTCAAACCACCTCTGGCCGGCATCTTGAGTATGTCAATATAAATATTTGTGAAAATCGTGGCTGGGGTAGAGATAGTGATAGAAATGTGCATTTTCTTAACGGTTCGAATCTGGCAGTCATGGCAAGACTGCACATGGTGTTTGACATCTGTATACAAGTGAGGCCAAAAAAATCTGTAATGTATTGTTTCAAAGGTAGACTGTACTCCTTTATGGCCCAAATCTTCATGTGCTTGTAACAGGATAGAAATTCTCTTGTCAGGGTCAAAGACTACAAGTAGAGGCGGTCTGTCACACAGTCGCTTGTACATCTTGCCCTTCTGTACGAAAAATCGTGTTGTTCGCTTAACAAATTTCCTACGTTTTGATGTTGTCTCAAAACTAGGAGCTTCTAAGGTTGTAAGGAACTTGAAAATGTCTGTCAACATCTGCTCTTGATCAGCAGTGGACAATAATATGGATGGTAGCTCCTGAGAGCTATATGGTAATGATACAGGAATCTCAATGGTTGTGAATAAAGCGATTTCATCCAACCATGAGTCATCTTCAGGAATAATTTCCTCATCTGAGGCTGGAGGACGTCTGGATAGACCATCAGGTCCTCTAAACTTGGTAGCTGGTACGTGGTGAAGTGTGAAATCGAATAGTAGGATTCCTTGAATCCACCTATTAATGGTTGCATTCAGTTGAAGGTCTGGTTCATTGAGCATGCCCTTAATGTATTTGGCATCAACTTCAACGTGAAGATTCTGTACTCCAATAATATGAAGTCTGTAGTGTCGTAGTGCTCGGAAAAGTCCATACAGTTCTAACTTGGGCTGAGAATAATGTGACTCTGCATCACCCATCGGTAGAGAACCATATCGAGCTGGACATCGAATTCCTTGATCGTCAATCTGAGAGAGGATGATTCCTACGGCTATAAAGCTGTAATCAATGGATAAATATACGGGATTTGAGGAGGTATAGTCAATACTCCTCATTGTGGGTGCTGAACATATAAGTTTCTTTAAGGTCTTGAAAGCATGATTCTGCTGCTCTCCCCAAATAAAAGGGGCATCTTTCTTCCAAAGCTGGGTAATAGATCTAGCCAGCTCAGAAAATCCTAATATCCAAATATGAACTGTTCCACAAAGGCCCATGAATCCTTGTGCTTCCTTAACTGTGGAAGGGATTGGCCAGTTTAGAATCTTGAATACTTTCTCGGTGTTGGGTAATCGTCCTTCTGGAGTACATCTTTGTCCAACTATAAGGACATCAGGAAGGCAAAACTGAATCTTGGTTGCAGAAAATGTAGCTCCTACATCCTTAATATGGTACATAATTCGGTGAACATCATTAGCATGTTCCCAAATAAATCGTCTAATCCCTGGGTTTTCTTCTAAGACCTCGGGATTTCCTTCATCATCAGGGTAGATAGTCTTAGGTCCTTTGACCGGATGATCATCTATGAATACATTGGCTATGTGAGGGATTTCATGCTGCAGAACAAAGCTCGTGCATTTCTGGAATTCTGCAGGTGCATTCGTGTATCCCATCGGTAAAGCAGTTAATCGTAGCAATCCTAATGGAGTTAGGAAGGCTGTTAAATCTCTGCTGTCTGGGTGCATTTTTCATGCATCAAATCCCCAGAACAAATCAAATACGGTGTAACACTGTGCTCTAGCAAATGACTCTACAAAATCATCTACTATCAGAATGAGACCAGCGTCTCGGATCAAAATCTTATTGAGTGGTTGAAGGTCATGAACTAGTCTTAATTTCCCATTTTTCTCGAGTACACAGAACCAACGTGAATGATAAGCGGATTGACTGGGTTCGTATACTCCTGCGTTAATTTTAGACTTAAGTAGTTCAATAACTTTCTGACGTATCCCTGGAGGGATCGGAATATTCTTGTATTCCCATGGCATATGTGGCACAGTGGGAATAATATACAGACTGAAATATGACTCTTTGAGGGTTCCCCTATCAGTCTCCTCAAAAGCTAGTGTTTCTTGATTGAGTTGCATAATGTGTTGGAATAGTTTGACTTCCTCAGGCCAAAGAAATCCAGTAGGATTCAATTTAAGACTAACCATGCGTTCTTGGGTAAGTCGCCCTCTAGGAACAAACTCGGGAGGAATTGGTGATAGTGGGATGAAATCTTGGAGAGGGTCATGTGGAAATTGTTGGTCAACTCGGGCTTCTTGTGGAAAAGTACCAGATACTGGTTTAACTTTCTTATCCACTCTCTTATACATGGTAAATATAGGATTATCCTCAGGGAAATCACAGTCTGGGTCTCCTAAGATGATAATGTCTGAATCACTATCAGCATCATCAGAAAAATCAAGTTCTGTTGAGGTAACAGGCTTATCTTGGTTCGTACCCCTAACTTCAGAGGTAGAATCACTTGTAGAATTTATAAGTCTATCATAGCATTCAGCTACGGACTCATCTTCAAAAACTTCGTGTGGGTACACTAATTTGCTAGTGCTTAAGTCTTTCTCCTGTATATCAGAGACACTTAGACTTAATTTCGGGTCAAGGTGCTTAGAAAAATCAGGCAAGTTAACGGACAACCAAAGAATTGAATTACAGAACTGGTAACTCGTATCAATAGCTATCTCCTCTTGACCTTTTTTGTAAGTAACTCGTAACAAATTGAACGGGAACGGAAGCCTGCGTTGTGGGTTATTTATATATGTACGAAGCTCAAACATAAAAATACAAGCAAAAATCAGGCAATCGAGTCGAAACGTGAGCGAGACGGAGATAAAAATACATATAAAGATCAGAATCGAGTCAAGGATCCATTTTTTATGGGTTATAGCATGTTTTTGGCGAGTCGAGAAAAACGGAAGTACGAGACATGGAAATTCGAGCACGAGATGTCGAAAATCGAAATGGTAGAGTCGAAAAACAGAATAAATGATATGAAAAAAGCGAAATTCACAAACACTGGGAGCAAAAATTCTAGTTAGATAAGACAAGGGACAAGCAAAGGGAGATCTTACCTCTAGTTGCCTAGAGGAAGAACTTTCGGACCATTTTGCTTGGGGCTTGAGTACATTTCTCGGAACCTTTAAAATCCTCTTCATCATTGTCAATACCAGAGAGCTCATACCAGGTTGAAGGAAGAGAGGATGGACCATCGAAATATTCTGTCCGAAAAGGCGAAGTAGCTATAACAACTATTGACGAGCGCTTAACATTGAGGACCTTATCACGGTCCCGAGCGAATTGAATTATCTGCTCGGTCGAACTGGTATCGAGAAGGTCACATTTGGCCATAGCGCCGATAATATATTCGTCGGGGAAAGGCATGAGGAGAGAGTCTTTGAGCTTGGATGCAAACTCGTCTTCTCCATGGAAACGAGCTACTGCAATAATAGCATTGAAGCGTCATGCTTCGCATGGGGTTATAAACAGATTAACTTTGTTATAGCGCCCAATAAAGAATGACTTAGGTAGATTGCTCTTAATGACATTTCGTTTGTCACATTTTAAAACTGGGAGTGTATTGGATGCTTCGGAGAGCATGCGAGCTGATAAGATCGTGTCGATGGTATGAATAAGGTGTCGTGTGTGCGAACGATGGTCTGTTATTTCAGAAATGTGCTCGGGCCAGTCGCATTGAGAATGCGGACCTCCGGAAGGCAAATCGATGTTCCCAGCAGTAAGCGTTTTATGGCCAGGGTAATCATCATTCTGGTAGGCTTCTACCTCCCAGTCAATAGAGATTAGCTGGTTGTCATATCCCATATTCCGGACCCATGTCCGATGATGTTCCCACGCCTTCCGGACGCACATCCGGACCTCCATACCCTTATCCATGACCTCCATACCCTTGTCCATGACCTCAGTCCTCTAGTCCACTATCAGTTCGGATCCGTACACCTTCGTACATCCATATATCCATACCTCCGGACCTCTGCAGCTTAGCCTGCTTCATCCACCCTTGGTCCACTCGGATCCGAGCTCATTCCACCTGGGACTTTACCTTCCCTAGACTATCGGACTATATCCATGATTCATATCCTAGTCCCGTCTTCACCTAGATCTCTGGATCCGCTCATCCAATATCCAGATGCCTCATTCAATATCTCCAGACCTCCGGATCCGACCTATACTCATATCCGAAGCTCAAACCTTAAATCAGCGTCTATCTCCTTATGGTAATCCCCTTGACTCCGGACTTCGGTTATCTGTGTTTCCGTCTTGCTTATTGATCCTTGTACTTTGTTCATCTCCGAGTTCATTTACTTATGTTCCGTTCATACTTACCAATCTGTTTCCACATGCTCGTACATAGCATTAGTCTTCAGCTTACTGATCCTCTCGGATCCCTTCCAGTATATAAACCTCTGTACAACTCCTGTGAAGTTTCCTTAGTTCAAATATCAACTTAGATTCCACTCATCTTAGATTCTGCTCTCTCTCACATCTGTTCTCGGACTTCGGTCCATCTTAGTATTGACTTTCCTTAGGCCTAGGGAATCCTTCCCTAGGCCGACTTTCCGGTCCTCCGGATTTGTCTTCCATCCCCATCCATGCTTAGGGATTGATTCCCTAAGCTGGACTTTTGCCTTTCCGGCACTTCCTGTCTTTCCGAGACTTCTGTCTACTCCCTGTCAACTCCGTCTCTACTTAAGTGTAGTCTACCTCTGTCTGTTTCTACTCCGGACCTTGTCCGTTGTAGCCATCCTTCTCTTGTCCTAGAATCCTGTCCACTCCTCCGGTCCTCCTGACCTTCGGACATCGTAACCTTCGGACATCGTAACCTTCGGACGTCGTAACCTTCGGACGTCGTAACCTTCGGACGTCGTAACCTTCGGACGTCGTAACCTTCGGACGTCGTAACCTTCGGATGTCGTAACCTTCGGACGTCATAACCTTCGGACGTTGTAACCTTCGGACCTTCGGACCTCCAGACGTCCTGTCCTTCGGACCACTCCTCCTATCCTATCCTGCTTTGGACTCTGTCCTTTGCAGCATATACTCTATGTGTTTCTATCTAGGGAACTTACCTTGGGAAGTCTCACCTTCGGACCCAATGCAGCGGATGAAACTCCTCCGGAGTTTCCTGTACTCCTCCGGAAGTTTCCCACGCTCATCCGGAAGTCCTCCGGCACTCAACCAGAGTAGCCAGCCTCCGGAAGTCCTTCGGACTTCATTGGATTCTATCCGGACTTCATTCTGAAATTAAGGGCACATACTCGGGTAAGGGGCACAGCGCACGAGCTGAGGCCAAAGCCCTTCGGATCCGATACCTCTTGAGTACGGTCTTAACACTGGTCTTGACAGAAACAATAAGACGCTATAGCATTGGCAACATGGTGGAAATAAACAGAGTGAAAATCACTAAAACTAGCGACTTCAGACGTAAGGTAAGTGTTGGCGTCTCTCGGTGAGATGCCGTTGAGAATGGTAGATGGATGTACTTGGTAAAACGGTGTCATTTTCGCAAAGCGGTCGGGCTTTGGTAGCTTGAGCTTTGGAATATCTTCGACCGGAGTAAAGCTCTCGGTCGAAGAAGGTGGTGTGGGTGGAACGATTTCGGTAGGTAAAGGTTGTCCTGGCTGGACGACATTTAGCGCGGGACGGACGAAGTAGATGTCGACTGGTTCGTTGTTCTCTCCAAGAGAACTAGAACGAACCAACAAATTGGCGTGGATAGGTGGCGTTTCGTTAGCTTTGGAGGACACGTCGGATGAGTCTTCAAGTGGAACGGACTGTACCTGTTCACCTGTAGTCCCATCTGTCATGTCAACGTTGTCCTCGATGGTGTCATCGTCGTCGTCGTGCAGGCTATATCCTGCCTCTCCTATGATCCGGCTGAGCGCGTCATAGAACCCTGCTATATGCGACGGCTCACCAGGCTTATCTTCTTTTATGGTCTCTAAAGACATAGTAGAGCGTTCTGCACTCTCTGCAGGTAAGGTGGTGTTGGTACTGATGGTCCTGTCCTCATCAGACACTCTGGAAGCGTCTGGGACAGTTAGCGTGGAAGGAATATTGGAAACGGTTATCACAGGAACATCAGCTGAGACAGCTATACCATTCAGGACTGATGTGGCATTGGAAGAGGATAGGCCATTTAAGACCAGGGCGACATTTAGATTTGACGAGTCGCGTAAAACAGATGAGCCGTTTGACTCGCGAGAAATGTTAAGGGTGCCATCAGGCATAGTAAGTTCACCTTGGCTAGACACTATAAAATGATCCAACATGGTCAGTACAGCAGGAGTGAGAGGAACGGATGTACCGTTTGAAACGGAAGTGATGTTTGAAACAGAGGTGCCGTTTGACTCCCAGGACTCGTTTAGAATGCCATTGGGACGAAAAATGATGGGATCAGTGTCTATATCCATGGCAAATTCAGCAAATTCATGGTTCTTCAAAAAAAATGAGTCCAAAGACTTACCGCCACCTCCCTCACTCTCACTGTCACCTTCAAGCTCATCTCTCTCCTCACTAGACGCGCTATCCTTGTTGTGGTGGCGTCCAGGTACAGGTAGGGCTTCCAAGCCAAAGGGACTTGGAATAAGGCGAGTGTCAAAAGCGTTAGTGGGCACTTGGTCTTGTGCCGGCATGACTATGTGGTCCTCCTGTCCAGTGGCAAATGTCCACTGTACAGGAGAATAAGCAGGTGTGGGCAGATAGGAAGAGCCTTGGGAAATAGAGTCCTCTGTGGACGAATAATTTGACGGATAGAATGATAATGTGAGGGCGTCGTCCTCAATGGTTGTGGCAAAGTGGAAATTGCCGGAGTTCCTAGAAAGGAAGTCGTGGACGTTGGCACAAGTGCCTAAGAAACTATTGTCGTCCATGTTGAGGCATTGTTTGTCCAAGTTTGGTGGACCGATAAAATGTGGACTGTGGATGAGTTGCCTCGCTCTGTGTTCACCAGATACAAGGCTCGAAGACTGAGGACTCAAATTTAATTCCAACATTTCTTTTAAATTAAATTCAATTTGATTTATTTCAATTCGGTCTGAATAATATTTGGGTTCGATGACACACTGCTGACAAATGTGTGTCTTAGGCTTAAGATCACTTCCTAAGTTGGAAGTCACGTGATTCGACGTGTCGCATCATTGTGGACGCGTCTCGTTTAAATTCATGGACTCATTGTTTAAAACAATGAGTAGGCTCAATTCGGTAGAGTCCATTTGGGAAGGATTATTTTGCCCAACTTTGCCCAACTTGAAAAAATAAAATCTGATTAAGTAAGCTTGCTGGTGTGCCGGATGGCTGTGACAGATCAGTGACGGTCAGTAGGCTTATCACGCTAATATGCCCTCAACCCGGATGCGAACGAGGTCTGACCGTTTATGCAGTGCCACCAGCCTGAGGATGCCACCCAAAGGCAAAGGAAAGGGCAAGAAGAAGGTGGCCACCGACAATCAAGACTCTGCCGGAGAGACGAGAGATCGCTGCATCTGGTCTTTGGCCGATGAAATGAGGCTGATCGACTATATCGCAGACAAGCATTCCAAAGGGGGAGATGGGACGAACTTCACCAGGACCTTCTGGAATAACACTGCCCTACATATGGGAGCAGGTCCAGTGCCTGAGGGTGCTCCCAAGACGGCTGATTCCTGTCAATCTAAATGGAGCCGCATAAGTACTCGTATCTGAGTGCCGGTACTGAAACTGACACATTTTTAGTTAAGAAAAGTGTTTAAGGTGGTCGACAAACTGAGCAACGCTTCGGGTGTATCGTACGACTTCGAAAAAGGGGCTAATATTGATGACGAAGGCGAGACTATGTGGATGGACTACATTTCAGTATGTATTGTCCGTCTCTCCTGCTCTATCACACTAACCATTCACACAGAAGAACCCCAATGCGAAGGCCTTCAAAAACAAAGGATGGCTGCATTTTGAGAAGCTGCAGGGTGTCATCCCAGTGACCGCAAGCAGCTGGACTAGCTTCTATGCCGGCTCGAGCCAGGCCGCGACCACGGGCCACAATACAGATACGCCAACAGCCAGTGGCGACATCATGAGTGGCGAGGGTGACGCGGCCATGTTAATGCTCGAAAAAGTGCTCGACCGGGTTGAGTTCGGTCCTAGTAGCTTCAGCGATGTTGAGATGGGCAGTGACTCTAGGTCAATGCCGCCGCCACCTCACACACCTGTCACACCGAGAGGTTTCAACGCAGCACTCCAGCCCTTCATGTCTCCTTCAATAACTTCTACATCTACTTCATCACTCGCAATGAAGTGCAAACCTGATGGGGATGATTCCTCGCGCACTCATTCCCGCCCCCCACATTCCAAATCAAGGAGCGTAGCAGGATCATCGAAATTGCAACAGCTCACTATGCCACTCGCGTTGGAAGAGTTGGGGGAGAAAGTCGTTGATAGCATAGCCGACGCCACTTTGATGCTTCGGGACACTGTTGCTGGCCATTTCACCGATCCTGTCCCAGCCCGTAAGCAGCGTGCTGTCCTTCGGGTGCAAGAAGAAAAGAGCTTGAATGATCACGAGGTGGTCACCATGATGGATCTTTTCCCAGCTGATGTCACCATCGCCTGATAATTATAATGCGATCCTGCGGGATGGTGTCCGCAAGGTTTTTTTAGCACGGCGCCTACAGGAAGTGAGGGAAGCGTGGGCAAAGGAAAATATAACTAGTTGAACCCCATGATGTATCTCACTCATTCATACTGCAATCAATGGACTCGTGTTTGCGCAATCAAGACTGAATTAGCAGCAAGGGAACAATACATTGTACATTGAGTGAGTCAAACAGAAAACGACAATAAAAATGACAAATGACAAACGGCCTCACTATTCTACTTGTACATCAGGCAGTAAAGGCTGGCCTCTGCGAAGCCTTTCTTGAAGATAATCAACCCACATCAATTGCGCGATTTCATCGCGGACTCCGTGTGCACGGGTGCGTGCCACATTGGTGGGTGGCCCATCAGCAAGCACACCGCTGTCATAAGGAGCCCCCCACTCATTGGAATCCACATGATGATAGTCTAGTATATCATTGGGGTCGTGGAATCGGATGATGTTGTGTACGAAACACAATGCTGGATGTTACGAACGATGCGAGTTCGTAATAGGGACTTGGATAGGGGCTCTTTCTAAGCCTGCTGAGACCAGCGGGCGTTCGATAGCAAGAGTTCTTGAGCAATAACTTCATTTGGAAAGACGAAGGTATTATCGACGATTAGGACGGCGTGTCTCTAATCGTATTCCTCAGCTAGCAAGACTGTTGAGCGACGAGCACAACAGAAGTTTAAGATGAGAAAGCGAAGCTTGCTTAAGGCTTCTTAGGAAGTGGACAGATAGAACCAAGTAGATTCAAGTTAGAGAATACAGGTGATACCCTACTGGTATATATAGGTAGGAAGTGGTTGAGGGCAGGACTGCCGTATTAGTGGTAAGGGTAAAGGGGAACACAAGTCAGAGATAAGTACCGGTTGGACGGTAAGGGGAAAGGGGAAAGTGAGTCAGAGATAAGTACCGGTCAGGCAGTAAGGGCATAGGGTTGTGAGTCAGAGGGACGAGACAACGGTAACAGTAAAACGTGTGCAGCGTTCTAGAATGAGCTGCGCGTTCGAAGTGAAATGACGTAGTAAGTACAAAATGAGGTAACTGAAGAGGAAAATGAATAGGGGCCTAGCGTGACCCGATGTTCTTGTAACATTACCCCCGTTTCTAGGGCCTGAAATCAGCGAGTTCAGTCATCCTGGTTGTCGTAGTAGCAGGGGTCGACGTCAACATCAGCGAGCCATTCCTCAGCTTCTAGGGCGTTGAGTTCGCGCTGTTGGTCTTCAACAGCGGTGGCCTGGTCATAGGCGGCTTCCAATTTGCGTAATTGCACAAAGAAGTTTGGGTCAGAGAGACCGCGATGGAGGAGTCTTTTGCCTTTAAGATTGTGGCAAGTGGAGGTGTAGTGACCAGGAGCAAACTGTCCGCAGATGCGGCAGAAGTAGCGGTTGCAGTGGCGCATCTTATGTCCTAGTTGGTGGCAAGTGTTGCACACGTAATTAGAACGAAGTTCTTGGGTGTTTTGCGAGGCTTCCATCTGAGCGAAACAGATAGACTCAGCGGTGTCAACTTGGAGGGAGTTGGTAGCGTCATCCCAAGACTGCTGCTTGCGATGGATTTTGGATAGCGGAAGGCCAAAGGATAGGAGACTGGTTGCGCGAATGCGACATTTGCCTTTAGAAGGGCGAGTGCGTGCAAGGGGAATTATGGGTGATGGCAAACGAGGCTGAGGTGGAGGAACTGGCAAGGGTGTGGGTGTAATGGTAGGTGTGTCAAGATTGATTCTGTTGATCAAGGAGGTGGGGACGTAGTCTGGGTCAGCGACATAGAGGTCGTCGCTGGGGGAGTATCCCCTTACGAGTGTGAGCTCGGATTGTGATGCGATGAGAGTGTCATCGGGCTCAGAAGGAGGGGGAGATGGGGGTGCCACTGATAGTGCGAGTGCGAGTAGGTGGTCAGCGTCGATCTGTTCGATCTCGGCTTCGGATACGGCTGGGTCAACAGGGACGAATGGGGTGGGGCTGCACTCAACAGCCTCTAGGTTGTCAGGGGGAGTGTTCCATTCACGTTCAGCTTCCATCTTGTTACAGACGTCACCGAAGTTCCTTGCTTCAAGGAGGAGCATGACTGATCGTTTGATCATCCTGCGGGGGTAGCGAACAGAGATGGTGCTATACTTAGCACCGGGGGTCTGCTGGAGTTCTCTCGCAGCGATGTTGAGGTTATCAGCACAACAGAGTATATTGACGAGGTGAAGGAGGGGCCAATCTTGAGTCCTCAAGATGTAGGCGTCAAGACGGAGGGCGTATTGGATATCGAGAATGACGGCTTCCCACATGGCATGTTGTTGGGCCTGGGTTCCTAGCGTTGAGAAGGGGACGCTGGTGATGTAATCACTGCTGGTAGAGTTGGAGGTGGAGATTGAGGATGGTGTAGAGGAGACAGAGGAAGATGCAGAGGAGGACGACATGTTCGATGAGTAAAGAGGAGATGATGGGGAAGGTCATAGAGCTGAGGCTCGTTTAGCTGGCTTCAGTCGTTTCTTATACTCTTTGAGGATCTCCGCTGCAGATCTCAATTCTGATTCAGGTAGCCAGGTACATTCGGAGTCAGGGTATCCTACCCAAGTCACAAGATAGCGGCGGCTGGAGCCGGTACCCTTGTGTCGGAGGATCTGCTCCACTTCGTAGTGTTCCTCTCCATCAATAAGATCAGGAGGGGGTTCAGGGTAATTCGGGCCGTGTACTACCGTTTCCTGATAGGAGGAAAGTTCCGAGGCATGGAACGTGGGGTGAACCTTCCAGGTTGCTGGTAGCTTGAGCTTGAAGGTGATTGGTGACAGCACGTCAGTGACCTCGAATGGTCCATATCGTTTTGGGGCGAGTTTCTTTGAGGGTAAGCTGGTGATGAGGTGCGTGGCCGATAGCCAAACCTTGTCACCTCGTTTCCATGGCTGATACTTCTGCCCATGGGATCGTTCCGCCATTCACTGCTGGGCGAGGCTATGGCAGGCTAGGGCTTCTTCACGGATCCTTTTAAGGAATTTGACTCGATCTTCTGCAGCCGGGATAGCGGAGTCAGGGAAGGCATGGGGAATCCCTCTAGGCTCATAGCCCATCATAAGGAAAAAGGGGGAGGCGTCACGAGTGCTGTGTTTTCTGGCGTTATGGAAGAATTCGGCCATCCCAAGGTATTGTGCCCATTGGGTGGGGTTCGTTCTGCAGTAGATCCGGAGGTAGGTTTCTAGTTCTTGGTTCATGCACTCGGTCTGGCCGTCAGTCTGGGGGTGGTAGGCGGTGGAGAGAGCAACTTGGTACTCTAGGAGGCGTCCTAGTTCTCTGGCAAGTTTCGAGGCGAACTGTGGACCTCTATCTGAGATGATTTTGTCGTAGAGACCGAATCTCTTGTAGACATGATCAATAAAAAGCTGGGCCACTCCTTCTGCGGAGATGGTTTTCTTGCAAGGAGTGATAATTACCCCCTTCGTAAGACCATGGTCTACCACGATCATGACCGAATCAAAGCTGCCCGAGTCGGGGAGGTCCGTGATTAAATCAACGGAGACCTGGGAGAAAGGGCGCATGGCGGAGGAGGGGATAGGCATCAAGGGGGGCATCGTCAGGTGGGTGTTAACCTTCATTTGCTGGCAGATTGCACAGCCGTCGACGTATTTTCGTACATAGGTGCCCATGCCGGGCCACCAATATGATTTCTTGACGTTCCATTCAGTGATGGAACGACCGGGGTGTCCGGCAGTTGGGTGATCATGATGGAGGGAAAGGATGCAGTGGCGAAGGTCTGCAGGGACGTAGGCGCGATCTTTGTAAAACAGGACTCCATCAGTGAACTTCCAATCCGAAAGCGCGGATTTCATCGGGGGTGCACAGACGCCGTTTAGTGCATCAAGCGCAGTTTTGATCGTAAAATCAGTGGGGGAATCAGAGAGTTGCTGGAATTCAGCAGCGAGCTCGGAGTCGATCATCTTCACAAAAAGGGAATCAGGGAGTAGCACAAGGTCTTTGTTATCCGCGTTGGCTACAATGTGGTCGGGGCAACAAGAGAGGGTGTCGGGTGCAGCGAGCTTACTTCCAGGGACATGGTGGAAGGTAAGGTCGAAGTCACAAAGGGTAAGTTGCCACCGCGCTTGCCAGCGGGTTAACTTCTGTGCAGACCGGAAATACAGGAGGTTTTTATGATCAGTGAAGATGATGACAGGATGAGGGTTTCCTTCAAGGAAGTGGCGCCATTCTTTCAGGGCGCGGATGACAGCAAGGAGTTCTCGGTCATAAATCTGGTAATTTCGTTCTGTGGGATTCAGGGATTGCGAGAGGTATCTGCAGGGGTTATAAGCCCCATTCGTATCAGTTTGAAGAAGGACAGCTCCGGTCGCATGTAGTGAAGCATTGGTAGCAAGTGCGAACTGGCGTGAGGGGTTGGGATTCTGTAAGACGGGTTCAGAGGTGAAGCAGGCTTTAAGCTTCTGAAAGGCTGCCTCGCAAGAGTCGTTCCATGAGAAGGATACATCCTTCTTGGTGAGGTCAAGGAGGGGGCGCGCCGTGTCCTGAGTAGTGAGAGACGAAGTGTCGGTAGAAGTTGCAGAATCCAAGGAAGGATCGTACATCCTTGACAGAGGATGGGGTTTGCCAGTCACTGATACCCTTAAGCTTGGCAGGGTCCATAGCGACTTGGCCGGGGCGAATGATCATTCCGAGGTATTCAACTTCTTGGGCATCGAAGGTGCATTTTTCTGGTTTAAGGAAGAGCGACTCATTCCTTAACTTCTGTAAAACTTGACGGGTTCGTTCCTGGTGTTCCTTAAGGTCCTTTGAGAAAATCAGGATGTCGTCCATATAGACGATTAGCCATCCTTCATTGATTTCTTTATCAAAGGTCTGGTTCATATAAGCCTGGAACGTAGCCGGTGAGTTGCATAAACCAAAGAACATGACCTTCGGCTCAAAAAGTCCAAAGGATGTGGAGAACGCTGCCTTCCATCGGTCATCGGGATGAATCAGGATGTTGTTATAGCCCGAGCGTACGTCTACCTTGGTGAAGTACTTGGCGTCTTGGAGCTTGGCGATAAGGGGCGGAATAAGTGGAAGGGGGTAGGCGTTCTTTACGGTCCATTCATTGATATACCGGTAGTCCTGGAAGGGGCATAGGGAACCGTCTTTCTTTCCTACGAAGAAGAATCCTGAGGCTTGCTGGGATTTCGATGGCTGGATAAAGTCCTTCTTCAGGTGTTCATCTAGGAAGGCTTTGACAGCGTCAGTCTCTTTTGGGGAGAGAGGGTAGGCTCATGACGATTTGGGCACGAAACCTTCTTTCGTATCGATACGATGGTCCATGCCCGGTCGGGAGGGTGGGAGCTGATTCAAGCCGTCTTTGGCAAATATATCGGCGAAATCATGGAGGTATTCAGGGACTAGTTCCTCAAACGATTTCTTCTTCATTTCTTGTGCTTTCTCCGAGGCGAATTCCTGAGCCTTGTTGCTCGTCTTGGTGTATTCTTCTTCTTTTCTTGCTGCGGCCAGCAGCCAGATGTTCCTCAGGGGAAACGGGGTTTTCTTCTGTTCTTTCCTAGATGTTCCATCGCGAGTGAGGGGAGTGTCATAGGAGACGTTCTCGATGAGCCGGACGGAGGTCCCATCGGAGGCATATTTGATTAATACTTCATCATCAGAGAGGGGGTAAGAGGCGATTTCTTTCACCTCAGGCGTAATTTGCGCATCAGTGACCCAGGCATCTTGCATGGTGTCAAAATCTGGGACATCAATGATAACAGGGGTCAGTTCCTCCTGTTTCTTGGGTTTCTTTTTCTTGGTTTTCTTCTTCTTCTTAATCTCTTCAAGGGCGTGTGTAGCGTTGCTTGAGAGGGTCTTGAGAGGGGTGAAGGGAAGATCATCTTCATCTTCATCTTCATCTTCGATAATTGGTTTCATACCACGAAAGACATAGGGGTCTGCCCCATTTCCTTTGCGTTTGTCATTGATCATTTCTTCAATTTCTCGAGATCTGGGGGTCTCGGAAAGGATGATCGTATCTTGGGCCCAATCGATTACTGGGTTCATGGTGGTGAGCCAGGGCTTGCCAAGAAGCATGTCGTCTTGGTTTGCTAATCGGGTGACATTGAACTTGCCCCACATTACGCGTTTGTCAAGTCTGATAAACAACGTGCAGTAATGTGTGACTCATCCAGCCTTCGAGTGGCTTCCATCGACCGTGGTGATGTGGAAGGGTTTGGATAATTCATGTAGCCCGATGCGGTTCTTTCGACAGAACCCTGCATCGATAAACGACACCCCAGCGCCTGAGTTGATGATAGCGGTGCATGCAACAGTTTTGATGCTTAAAGTTGAAAAAAGAGTGATGGGAACACGAAATTCATTCGATCTACCAACAGTCTTAGTGTACAACAAGCAGGTAGGAGAGGCTGACGTTGCGGCAGATCTCCTCTTTAAAAATCCTCAGGTCCGTCCTTGGACCAAGTCTTCATCTTCTTAGTGGATAGTCGGTTGACTTCCATTTCTTCATCTGAGTCTTCGTCGGTTTCATCATCAGGTTGGTCATTGCCACGCTTTACTGGTTCTTTTCCTTTCTTGGAGCTTTCAGCGTCTCCTCGCCGGACCTTTGGGTGATGTTGGCGACTATTGGCTCTATGGCCAGTCTCGCCACAGGCAAAGCATTTGCCATTTTTCATATAATCGGCTTTCTCCTTTGGAGTGAGGGTGCGGTCGACGTCCATAGCGTCTGGGTCGCGTTTAGGACCATTGGGCTTTGGAATGTATCGTGTGCCTTGATTAGGCCTATAGGGTTTCAGCGCTTGGTGCATAGTGCGGCTTCTTTGATAGTTGGCGTCCAACTGGGTGGCGGCGGTGTACCATTTTTCAATGGTAACGGGGACGGTCTCCATTTTGTAGATGGCGTCACGGAGTTGGGATTTCATACCAGTTTCAAAGAAGTGGATGAGAGCGACGCTTTCCTTCATTGAGGACTGTGTTGCGAGGGTCTTGAACTCAGCAATATAGTCAGCAATGTCATTGCCCTGTCTAAGGGTCTTGAGTTTCGTCATTGCGGTTACCTTGGCGTCTACGCTCATGAAAGAGGCTTTAAATTCTTTCTTGAAGTTGGCGAAGGTTCCTAGTGTAGGGGTGGTCTGAGCGAGGGCTTCGGCAACGAAGTTGGTCTTCCAATTGAAGGCTGTTCCCGACGCCATGTAGGCGAGGGCCGTGCCAACCTGCTTGGTGTTGTTGTTGTATACTTCATGGTTAATCATGAAGAAAAGCCTCAAGCTAAGGAGCCATCCTTGCGCTTTGTCTAAGTCTCCATCAAAGTCATGGGGTTGTCCTGCTTTGAGTTCAACAGGGGTCTTGGTGGTCGTTGTGGGGTTCGACATTCTGAAGCTGGGGTTTGCTGAGAGGTTTCTTGGTGGACGCTCTTCAGGGAATTCGTCTGACGAAGTAGAAGTATCTTCTTCAGTCTTCGTTTCTTGATCAGGGTCTTGGTTGGCCTCTTGATACTGTTCTTCGAGGGGTTGTTCCTCCTCTTCTTCGGGGTCAGAGTCTGGTGTGTTGGGATCTCTTTCCCAAGCGAACTTCCTTATCCAGGAAGACGTGTCGAGATCCTTGTGATGAAAGGATCAGTAGGAAACTTGAATCTTTTGTTATGAACGACGCGAGTTCGTAATAGGGACTTGGATAGGGGCTCTTTCTAAGCCTGCTGAGACCAGCGGGCGTTCGATAGCAAGAGTTCTTGAGCAATAACTTCATTTGGTAAGACGAAGGTATTATCGACGATTAGGACGGCGTGTCTCTAATCGTATTCCTCAGCTAGCAAGACTGTTGAGCGACGAGCACAACAGAAGTTTAAGATGAGAAAGCGAAGCTTGCTTAAGGCTTCTTAGGAAGTGGACAGATAGAACCAAGTAGATTCAAGTTAGAGAATACAGGTGATACCCTACTGGTATATATAGGTAGGAAGTGGTTGAGGGCAGGACTGCCGTATTAGTGGTAAGGGTAAAGGGGAACACAAGTCAGAGATAAGTACCGGTTGGACGGTAAGGGGAAAGGGGAAAGTGAGTCAGAGATAAGTACCGGTCAGGCAGTAAGGGCATAGGGTTGTGAGTCAGAGGGACGAGACAACGGTAACAGTAAAACGTGCGCAGTGTTCTAGAATGAGCTGCGCATTCGAAGTGAAATGACGTAGTAAGTACAAAATGAGGTAACTGAAGAGAAAAATGAATAGGGGCCTAGCGTGACCTGATGTTCTTGTAACAAGAGCCATATGCCATGCCTTTCCCCATATCTCACATCATCGACGCGCAAGATGAATGCTTTGACGCTGAATATGCCTTTTCTTTGGTCTGGGGGTGGAGGACTAGTTGCTGCAGTAGGAGTAGGAGGAGGTTGCGAGCCGACGTCATAGAGATTTGAGCGCGCATACGTCCATGTCAGAAAGGGTGGATTTGGATGGTGATGGTGATGATCTGCCTAGATTCGAGACCATGGAAGGGTTTCGGAAGTGTCGTTTACTGTTGAGTTTCAAGGTGCGAAGTTCGGGCGCGGGGAGGATGTTCCAGATGGGTTGGGTAATGGCGATGATGTCTGCTGCTTCGCCTATGTATTGGACTGGGGGGTCAGTAGGTATTTCCAGAGTACCATGGAACTGAATTACATGGGTGGTGTCGAGGGCCGTTAGTGTTAAACAAACCGTGCAGCTAGATCTAGATAGTGCAGGACAAAGAGCGCACGACCAGTGACAAATGGTCACACTGCCTCGTTAGGGCAGCACCCCTGGTCTGGGTGTGAAGTGCATTGCTACATTTAATGAAAGGGTAAAGCCTACACACCTCTAGGGAGCATTCAGAGTCGCAGAGATAGTAGTGTGAATGCGAGGCTAAAGTTAAAGCAGAATTTTGAGGCAAGGGAACCAGAAATGCGATCTTTGGCCGCGCTGCATGCCGCATTTTACAAGAAAAGAACGGAAAAGTAGTTGTAAAGTGCCCACCACACTTTATTTTACCAGTAAAATCTTGGGATTTTATGGGTGGCTGAGAGCTCCGGCGGCGGAATTTTACATGGGCAGGATGGGCGGGCGCTCTCAATCATTTTCGCTGGACAATTAATTTTATATTGCACGGGTGCACGTATAATACAGGTACAGGTATACAGAAAGGCAAAACAAAAATCACGCCATCTTTCTGCGTGGTGCGCACGCCAAAGTTCGATGGAATTGCCTTGCAACAGCGCAAGATCATTGGACGCGACAACTGTGACACAACTTGAGGCCGGGCGAGCCAGGTCGGTGAGTGGTTTCGGTGCTTGCGAGCGGTCCTGTAGGACAGGCACTAGTGTGGTGTGTCCTACAATGCGAAGACGATGGAACGGGAGCTGCAGACCTGCACGAACTAACGGACGCGTCCTTCTATTAGTACTAGAGACGCGTCGGGTTGCTGATGTGTCAGTGAGGTCACGTGTTTTGGTGTTTTACACGCCTGTGGTAAAATGAGGCAATAAAACCAACTTTCCATTCCACCATTGTATCTTATGAAAGAGTGATGACTGATGGGCTGTAGGAATACATGCATGGCACTATGAATGATCACCAGAGTAAGTTAAGCACTGGAGTAATCCTTCTTTACTCTGACAAAACTTGTAGAGCCCTTTATTGGCTAAATTTTCTGACTCTAGAATAACATCCAGGAATGAGTCACAGTAAATGAGATATTTGTGAATGAAATTATTCTGAGTCTTGAATTAAATGTTTGACTTAGTTATGATAATATTTATATTTAACCAGATGAACCTGCCTTAGTTTGAGGTCTTAGATTGTTTGTATATAACATAAAATCTCTGTGAACCTCTGTGTTAAGTTCTAAAATGCTATCTAGTTCATGATGATGATGTTTAATTCTGTTCTGTGGGCTGGAGTAGGTGAAAGCCATTCTGAAGTCTTATAGCAAGGATTAGCACATAATTCCACCCATATTGGTTTTCTCCTTTTCCTAGCAATTGTTTTGAGAAACATACTGAACATCCAAGTCCTCACTTAGGATAATTGACCTCTGTCTTAAAAAGAGAAAGTATTGACTTAAGACAAGAGTTTTTCTTACCAGACATGACAGTATAATGTGCACTCTGGCCAGAGAATGTGAAATTGTGTTAACTAGTGCCAGTATCATTAAAAAAAATTGAGAATCCCAATTTGCTCCACTCTGAGATGACCATAATATCTTTCTAGATCTTCCTAGATTTCTCTCCTCAGATGCTTCTATGATCTATAGCACTACTTTCCAATAATTGTAACAAGTCCATCTGAACTGAAAATGCTGGCTTGGACACCCCTACACAATCATGAACCTTATCCTTTATAAAATATGCAATTCAATTTTCCTGGTACCCACTGAGTGCTCCAAAACCTTTCCACTAATCTAAGCAATGGTTCAGGGAAGAAATAATAAGGTTCATATCTTGCCTACAATAAATAAACTGGCTAGATGGTTATAATTGGATGGGGCCCCACCACTTAAATAGTTCAGGATTAATGATAACTGTTATGGCATTGAAGACAAAAAGACAAATTCTGTGCCAGAGATAGCCTTTAGCCAATGTTGAATCAATTTTGTGAAATAGGATGCTAATGGCACTAAGGGATTTTGAAGCCTTTAAATCACTGACCATATGAGAAATTTGATGTCAATGAAACCCTTAAAAATAAAATCAAGTTATCTTATGTCTTTGCATAAAATAAGTGGGGGACATGGTGACCAATCCTGCTTGACTTGTTCAGCAACTGGAATGTATTTTAGCAGATAATTCAAAGGTGGATAGCAGTCTAGGATCATAGGTGTTTTGGCCAGCAAACTCCAGAATGTTTGTATCCAGCTGAAAAATTAGAGGTAACATACTCCATAGTACCACTTAGTTTACCTGGGCCTGCCGATGATATGGTATATTTTGCATTGTCTTTTATACTAAGTGCAAAAGAATAACACAAGACAAATATGTTCCATTGGCTTACTCAATTAGGCCCACTTTTCTCAGTTTATCTTAATAATAGCTCAAATGGTGTATGATTGTTCAATAGAACATGTCTAATGTTCTAATGGTTCCGACATCAATTGGAACACTGTGGATTATTCCCTGGAGGGTTTCAATTCCACTATTCACATCTTTTCGACTAGTTCTGTGTTCAATGTCTGTGGGTAACCCCAACCCCTTTTGATACATCTAGGTATGTAGTATATTTATTTCACTACCAGATTCATATATAGCTTTAACTCTGCATCCATTGATTTCTGTATCAATGTAAATTAAATCCCTATATGTTCTGGACTTCTGATTCTGTGTAAGAAATGTTTCCATGATGGCCTGGTCTTTCTTGGATTTGGGTCTGATTTGATCTATCAAACTACTAGATAGATCTCTAGATACAGCTAAGATTTCTCATGCTGATAACTGTATTTGGCTATTTAAAATTCAGTCTATCAATAGCTAAGGGTCTATTTTGGCTGACAGTTCAGATTTTCTAGGTATGTATTTTGGTTCTTTCCAAGGTGTGGGAACTAGCACTTTGGGCTTTTTGCCCAAAGTCCTTATATTATTCTGACCTTGTTTCTGCCCCACATCCCTATAATTGTTTCTCTCTTTCATCCTCACTGCTGGGCCATCCTCCATGATTTTGTTATTGACATCTTTATTGTAGCACAGCCACTGAATGGCAATAGCCTTATAACACACCTCTTTTTCTACTGTTTTTTGAATATCCTTAGGCAGTCTGGTGCATAGCACCATGTCTCTTTTTTTTTCTTTGGTGAGTCATTTGCTACTGCTATTAGTTCTGATTTCTTTATCTCTGCAGGGTTGAATATTCTTACAGAGGGCACTCCAGGTCCTGGGCATCTTCTTTTCAGCTCTTCTAGTGTTTTTTCTTTGTTAGTGTCCTTATTCTCCTGCTAGTACTCTGGTGTCTTCTCTGTATCTACTAACTCTTCTATTTTGCTGTTAGATTTCTAGTTTTGGGGCTTAAAAGTACAGCAATGTATAACTCAGATCATCAATAGATAGATTGTTTAACTGCTATATTAAGTCTTCTATCTGGTCTCCAACCATGCTTCTCACCCAAAAATATGATTTTGGTGCCGATCTGACGAAGTCTTTGGGGCACTCATTCAAATTCTCCAACAACATGGTATTTACCAGTCTTGTAATGGCGTCTCCATGGAGGAACAATTGGGCATATTTTTATATGCTTGTGTGATGGGACTTTCGACTCGCCACCTTGGTGAGCAATTCCAGCATTCCCCCGACACTATTGCCAGGTAGATACTCAGAATGTCACAATTGATATTTGTCTCACATAGTATTTTGTGTAGGTACTTCAAGCACTTATTGCTATTTTTCTCAGATGACCCATTCTACTCCTTGTAAGTTCGCCTACTGAATATTGAGACTCCCATTTCCCCAAAAAATTTAAATGACCCCTGTTTCCGCTTTTTTGATCAATGTATTGGCGCCATAGATGGCACACATATCCAGATCTTCGCCTCACAAGGCAAACACTCCACCGTGCGCAACCGCAAGGGATACCTATCCCAAAACTGTCTATTCATGTGCGATCATGATTTTTTTTTTCATCTATTCACTTTGCGGCTGGGACAGTTCTGTCGCTGATGCGAACACTCTGGAATGATGTGCGCGCACATGACTTGCGCTTGCCTCTGGGAAAGTACCTACTCACAGATGCCAGGTTTGGTACATGTGATGTGTTGTTGGTGCCATGCCGTGGTGTCTGCTATCACCTGAATGAATGTGTCAGGCCAATCTCCAGTGAGAACAAAAGTATCAAAACTTTCTGCTTTTGACATTTGACATTCCAGGCCATGGACACCACAAGAGCTATTTAACCATTGACATGCGTCACTCTGCAACATCATTGAACACATTTTTGGAGTGATGAAGCAACAATGGCGTATTCTCCAGCTCCCACCCAAGTACAAGATGGTCATGCAAGTACACATCCCTGTAGCACTCTGTGTGCTGCACAGCTTCATTCGCAGGTTCGACCCCATTGGTAAGAGTACAACAGTAATATGAATCAGTCAATGTGCATAGCATGAATTTCACCCAGCCTCTTCTGCACCCAAGTGGACTTCAGCTTATTGTTCATGTATAGGTATGTGATGGCCTCGTCTTTGTCCTTGAAGAACAATGGCATATGATGAAATTTGTAACAGCACACAGAACTTCATCTTTTGACAACTCCTGGGGTGTTCTTGTGTCCTGGAACATCATATTCAATTTCTTCTGTCCACCTTTCATTTGTTTCTTTACCTCTCACGCTGCTTGGACAAATACATGTGGAATGGCATGGTGGTTTTCACTAATATTCAGTGCTATACACTTCTCTTTATATACTGAATAGTGCCCCCAAATGTGCAACCTACATGAGGAGTTACTACTCACATGGAATGTCTTGCAGCAGCCATGTTTTGTAACAAACATTATAACCTTCCTTTGAATTCCAGGTAAGTTGTAATTCATGCAAGTCTTCACAAACTTTACAGTACGTCATGTTCTGAGTTGCCATCACCATCATTCTGCAACATTTAGAGGCTTAGATGCTTCCCAGGAAATGAAGAATAAGTTAATGAACATCTTTTGGACCATCCATGGTACCTGGCCCACCTCTATCAATGACATCTGGTTCTTCCTCATCATCTGTGATGCTATCTTCAAGTTCAATGACCTTGATGGACATATTGTGTTTGTGACATGCTCACTTAAACTTGGATACAGCCTTTTTTCTCAAGGTATGTGCAGCAGTAACAATGCTATCATCTGAGTCCTTTACTAAGTCATCATCACTAAAGATAGCTTTCTACTTTGTAGATTTCTTTGGTGATGGTTTGAACTTCAGTGCTTGTGCCCAATTCTTCACCAGATTCAATCATCATATTCTGGAATTGAAGCAATGTGAATCGTGATGTGGGGGCCACATCAATGATCATGCTATTATCATCCATGATAATCTTATGCACTTCTTTGTTCTGCTCCACCTTCTCATATTTAAGTCTTTTATTCTCAATCTTCTCATTATCTTGTTCTCCAGTCTCTCACCCTCTAATGCTCAAAATTGTACTTCTTTCTCAAGATACAAGGCTTTCATTCCTTGATGCAATGAGTCTCAGACTCCTATTTCATCTCATCTTGGCACAACAGTAATACCTCCATCTTGGTAGCAGGTTGAATCACTGGAAAACCAAGTCCCTTAGGATCTGAAACCTGATCTTTTGCGATCAAGGTGAACCACATAGACCTCTCAAAGTCAGGGTTGGGAACATCTAGTGGGTATCAAAGATACAATGTTCAATTGTGTTGATTATGAACAGCCCACATGAAAAATAATCCTTTGTGTAGGTCCCAAATCAGTGAATTTGCTATTGAATCATTTCTTAAACCATTATTTGAGCCTTGTAATGATATATTGCAGACCAGTTCTCTGTTTCTGATCAAGAGAATCACATGTGTTAAAATTAGTTTGCATAATATAAAGATCTAAAAACATAGAATACTTACCATATCTAAAAGTCCTAGTATAAAAGTTAATTTCACATGTAATGAATTGTGATATCAGGATATATTCTGGTCAATGGCATTGGGAAGTTTCCTTGCTGGACATCATGATGGCACCATCATAAACTTCTATCTTATCATCATCATTCCAAACTAGAGTGGTTCTTGAACCAAATATCAGAGTACTAGTAGCAGCCTGACCAGAACTGATATATACATCCTCCATAATTTGAAAATGTTTGTTGTCCAAGTCAGATTTGCTGTCTTCACAGTCAGAATAATCATGATACAAAAAAGAGATCACCAGTTCTTGGGTGGAATATTTGTTTCAAGTGTGGTGCATTTCTGAGGCAATTGATTTCAGAAGTGTTCCTAGTTATCTTCTTGCTAGGTTTGCTTTTGCCTTTGCCATTGGTAACAAATATGTATTTGGTGACTTTTTTGCCTGTGAAGGGAGGTTCTTGTCCATCTAGCCAAAATGTTACAGGCTGTATCATCATGACTAATAACTGATATTAGATGAGCATGAAGAAATATGTGGTTGATATACTTACAGGAGCCTGTTTTGGATACAACAACATAGGCTCTATATCTTCCAATGGATTTGGAGTCCCAGGATAATGCTTTGAAGGATGTTGAGCCCTTGTCTTTAGAGGAGTGTTAAAAGAAGAAAACATACATTAACATTGTGGATAGACCAAAAGAAAGCAGCTCAACATGACAGGATCAAAGAAGCAGTTATTGAACAGACATGACTCTAACTCATCACTTTTGAGATCTATTACTGACCATTAGAGGTTTGGCTATTGGCTGTTTGTCATGAGGCGTTGCAACCATAAAGAAGATGTCTAGAAGTCAAACAAAGTGTTTGAAATTGTAGGAATCAATGACTAGCTGGAAATTACAAGCTAGATGTCCAGAGAAAGAAATCTCGGTCAAAGTCAAATGAAGTGTTTGACAATGAGTGAGAAGAGATACAAGGCCAAAATCAAATGAAGGGTGTATAGAGAGTACTTAGAACAGTTCCAAGGCTGAGGTCCAATGATGTATTCAACTTTGTTGGAATAGATGACAAGCTGGACATTACAAGCTAGATGTTCAGAGTTGAAAAAGTTGATGTGCAAGTCAATCTTAAGATGAGACCTATGAGGCTGACTAGTGACTGGTGATTGATATTGATCTACATACAATCTACATGTGGCTACAATAGATATCTAAATGTGGAAGAATGTCTACCCAGGAATATGTGGACTTAACCCCAGCAAATTAGAGGTCAATATGTATCAACCAATGTTGATAGAAATCAGTAGTCCTTATCTTTTTTTCTTAATGTTCTTGGATCAAACATATAGCGAACTGGATAAAGTAATTGAGACTCTTGATACACTAAACATTTGAAAAACACAAGAAAATTAACAATGTTGTAAGCTGTTATTTGAAAGATAATGAATGGAAAATTTAGCATTCTCCTTGAGGAAAAATGACTAATTTTTGAATCATATTCTATGTATAGAAAATCTTTGATACATCATTTTTTTTCTCAATGTTTTGATAGGTAAAATACAGGGAAATTGTATCTTCTAATTGAATTCTTTTGGATGTTTAGTGGAGGGACATGAGTAAATACCAACAGTGAAAAGATACATTGAGTTTTGTATGATACATGATGAAATTTTTTAAAGGTAAGTCAATATAGTTCTCATATGAATAGCTGATCAAAACATTGTCCTAGAATAAAAACTTATAACATTCTAGGAAAATAGCATGGTGCCAGCCTAAAAGCAACAGCAAAGTTTGCTTTTTTGATACTACATCACTGAGTTTCTTCAAACACCATGGCACACACAACTGATATGATTAAACATAATTTGTAAGATGATAGAATTGAGGAATCAAAAGCAGTATTCATATGACTCTGTCATCTGTTTCTGTCCTTCACCCATGAAACTGTTAGTCTGTCTGAATGCAATATTAAAGAACCTCTGAAACCAGAGAAGTGAAGGTTAAAGTGAGTGATTTTCTAAGATGGAAAAATAAAAAACATTGCCCAGCACAATATCAAAGATAAGTCCAGTCTCATACTGGACAAACTGTCTATCACTAAACTGACCAAAGGGAATAATACAATAAACTAAATCATCATCAGCATCCAAATGACTGGTAGTGTTGCACTGGATGTTAAGTGCTAGGCCAGTAAATGGTGCAGTGAGCATACAAAGTTAAGTTGGAAGTACACATCAGGAAGATATTTTTCCATCATCTGTGTGATTATTTTGCATATATCTTTGAGAATCTCTGTTAGAATAGAGTACTCCTCCAGATTGGTGTGGATGGTACTGGACGCATAGGGAATCTTATATATATGATTAATCCAGAATTTACCCCTCTTGTGTAGCAAGTCTGGGTGGATGCTAGTAGGAGCTCTATTGGCCTAGGATGTGAATTAGATTGTACTAGTCAGGAGAGAGAAAAATATATACCTGTTTACCATATCTGATAAAGTAATTGAAGAACATTGTTAGAAATGTTCCTCCTGAATTCAGGGAAGAGTCAACAGGACTCATTTGACTAGGCATATTCAAATAAAAATGATCCTGGAGCTGTTTGAGATGGTAGTTGATGATTGGAGAAGTTTGTGAGATTAAAAGACCCAGAAACTTCCTATCCTTATCAATAAACTTAAAATCTTGGCTGAAATGCCAGGAAAAAGTTTATTCATCTATATCAAAATTTCAGTGCTGAATTGGAAATGGAAACATAAGAAAAGACAGCTTACTTTGGGCTGAATATTGCACAGCTCAATAACCCTAATAGCCTTCATAGCCTTTTGTCTCCTAATTAGTCCACCAAGAATGATTTTCTTTATTAATAGGAGATGGACAAAAAGTGCATATGCAATGAGGTGATTTGATCTCTACAAGCTGATAGCTGGCCATTTTGACAGCAAGTTGATTGATAGAAGAGAAGTAGTTGGGAGATGAAATATTAATGGATGTTAGATATCTAAGTCTTGTTCTTAAAATGATATCTTTAGAGCAGCTGTCCAGCCCCTTTGCAAAGGATAGGGAATTGAAGTTGAGACTACCACATATGTCTTGTAATCATGAGCTTGACTATCCTAGCTACATGCTTTATAGTCCTATCTTCTTTGGCCCACACTATGTAGACTGAGCAGTTATTTAAATAACATTACAAGGTTACTTGCATTTGGGAGAACAAAGAATCTTGCAAAAGGTGGATATAATATAATGTATCACCTTGCTTTGATAAACAAGCTGTCTGTTCATCCCTAATAATGATGTCCCTAATAATGGCAATCTTGATATATTTAAAAGACAGCAGAAAGTCATGGCTCACCAGCATATGCAATCAAAGCTAGATGCTCTCCTTGCTTTGACATATTGGAGATTAATCCCTTGGATAGCCCCATATTTTTCTTCAGCTGGGCAAAACTAGCTGTAGATAATAGTTTAAAACTGAATATCATACTGAAGTCAATAGATAGGCAATGGTACAATAACCAAGAGTGTACAAGGCCAAATGAAAGCCAGCTAGATGTTTTCTGACATATAGATAAAGGAGAGATATTGCTTATGCTCATCATTAGTCTGACACTTGTGGATTAGCTTTTTCAAAGTGAGATCTTTTGCAGAGGTGGATTGATAGTGACACATGTTTGCTTCTGAATAACAGCTAGAATATTCTTGCTCTGTTTTATATTATCTAAGGAGCACAGATTTTCCAACTCTATAATTCTGGTCAATGTAGCTGTATCAGAAGGAGGAGGAGATATATCAGTTTGTGAGGTAGCATCTTCATCACCTATATCCTCTTCAGATTCCTCTTCTCCATTATTGATATTGACCCTTTTTAGGAGGTCCCTTAAAAAATTCCCCTCTGACTCCATCTCTGTAGCAGTGCTTATTTTTAGCACTTGTGGTTTTCTGGATGGTAGGCAATTTTTTGGGTTATAGGATTCTGAAGCTCTGGAGGAGGAACTCAGAGTAATTTGTATGGCTGGCCTGGAGGCTAGAGAGAATAAATTTGATAAGTGACAGATTAATACAGACAGCAACTCACCAGCTGTCTTCTCATTTTATTTTCTATGATCTCTAACTAAAATTCTTGACTCTTTGGAATAGTACAAGAAAGATTTGGAGGTTGATTCTTACATTTAGGATCTTTCATATTAGATACCAGAAATTCATAGAGATGGGTAGGGCATCAGATTCTGGATAAGTTATGATTATTTCAGGTAGCAATGCTATAAGCTCAGTGATAGTCTGAGTGGACAGCAATGTCTAGATATTAGCAGTGGGTAACAGATGATGGACTGGTAAAGAACCAGTACTTGGTTCTATCAACTAGTCAATTAGGTACTCAGCATCTACTAGAGCTCACACAGTGTTTGTGGTAGCTTCTGTATGCTTACTATAATTTGTGATTCATCTGAGTCTTGTAATTGAACTTTTAATGACTTATATCTCAAATCTTGCTTTGGTTCATTACAGAGTGGATCAGACACAGCCTAGATGACTTCCCTTTGAATTTGAAAGAGGGCTATCATATTCTCCTTCCAAATCCACAATCCATGTGCAGTTGTCTTCTCTTGTGCATACTTGTCAATTTGCAATTAGCTCTGCAATTATTAGAGAATACATCAGTGCAACATTCAGTGAGATAATAGACAGACAAATAATTATCAGATTGTTAAACATTTTATTCAGTGACTTACTAAATGACTCCAAAAACCTCACAACCAATATCCTAGGTGTTTAAGTGTCCTCAATTTTGGATACTGTCCAATGGTGCAGTGAGCTTACCACTGCATTCTCATGCATCTGGAAGGATAAGAAAAATCTATGTCAAGCAATGGCAGCTTGAAGTTCAAGCTAAACACAGAATTCACCACCAGAACTTCCCACAACCTCCAGCTCCTCCCAGCCTGGCATGTGCACAGTGTATCAACATACATTCCCTCAGCAATATTTTACACAGCATTAATGGTTTGCATTTGGCTGTATATATTTCTCTGTACTGCAATACTGCTGTAGTGAACAGATTACTAGTAGCATCCTAATGAAATGGTGCTCAGGAAATGGCACTTTCACATTGAGTTTGATTGAGTCTTGTTGAGCCTTGTGTATGCATGTTGTATTTGCTTTTGTTTGTCCACAGTTGGCTTACTTATGCCTCTTTCTTCTTCTTTCTTTCTCTCTCCATCCAATATGCGCATTTGACTCTTCCCAACCACCTGGCATATCCCATAGTGGGAGGCCACTTCTTGCATATACTGGAGATATGCTAGCTGGGCCAGTACACCCTCTACCCTTACTAACTAGTGAAGGGTTGAGCAGAGAACATCTAGCTGAAAGCTTCATTCCAGCATGTATTTGAGCCTGCTAATGCAATTGAGCTAAGCACTTGTCCAATAATGTATAAGGGGGGTACTTACTTCCTATTCAATATTATCAATGATGCTAGAGCTTAATTGTCTTCCTAATATCAGACCAATTGGCATTGATACCTTACTGGCTCTATATTGAAGGGATTTTATGGAGGACATCAAGGTGGAGTTTAATTTATGATGGTGACCCCTCAAGCAGTAGTTAGGCAGATACTGGCATCAAAGAAGATTTTGAGGGCTAGGAAATGCAGAAAAGCATTCATGGGTCTACCTTTGATGATGCCCCTTTCAGGGAGACTATGGTATACTGAGCTCTCAGCTATTCAGCATCAGTTCCCATCAGATATATTTTAGCTTGTGCTATTTCCAAAATTAGCCTCAAAGTCCACTAGGATTTTGCTAGATCAAGTGTAGAGGATGCTTATGAAAATCAATGTCTTTATTCACTGGATCTCAGCAGAGTTTTTAACCAAGTTCAATACTGAGTTATGAGTGTTGGATATGAAAGGCAAAACATCTTTAAGCTCTGTTCTTGAGCTGTGCATAAGGAACACTTTCCATTTATTTCTGTTATGGTAAGTATTGCTGATCCCTGAAGCCAAGACAACCCTGAGACCCCTCCCTATTCAGCATTGATATAAAGGATGCTAGGGATTCAAAGTGTCTCTCAATTTTCCACTGTTCCAGAAGACAGTGCTACTCACTATCACTCTTTTCTACACTTATTTTCACTATCATTCTGACCATGTTTTCCACTGCCATCCTATCACACTATCATCATTCTTTGACCCTGCACATTGGCATCCTACCATGTGCACAATGCCACATCAGTATAACAATGCATTGGAGCAGCAGTGGACATACTTGTGCATGTATGATGATAGCCATCACACCCCCATCCCTATTGGCAGAATTATATGCCTAAAGGACATCTCTCCCTGCTGCAGATTTTTTGTTGGATGGATTTCCCATGTAGTGACACACTTTGAAGACATCCTGGTAAATGTTACCTTACTCAACCCTAACCATAGTAGTCCCAACATTCATCTCACATTGCCAATAGGCATTATTTGTCTCTTCCTTTGCCAACACTTCATCCATTGGAATGTGACATGCATTGACTGTCTTGCCACTTTCTACCTCCCATCCTCAGAATCAGTCAGACAGGTATTGGAAGAATTTCAGAAGGCATCTGAGAGGACAGAAAGTTTTGGAAACAGTGCATATAAATGTGAAGGAGACAAATTGGTATGCAATTCTCAGGACTTGATATCAGACCCATTAATTTCAATATGAACATTGTTAAAGTTATTTCATTCATACTATCCAATGGCCTTGTCATCACCATATACTGTGATCCTATAAAACACTTTGCTCAACCATTCAATATCATAACCAAAGATGTCCTAATAATTTCTGGCCCCATAAGGCTGCTCATCAGCCATATTCCAACTTTGAGAAACTACCAGTTCCAAAACCTCAAGCTAAACAACTGGTCATAAAGAAGTCATTAGTAGAAAAGGCAGCCATCTGATATTAATCATCCTTATAGGTTGCTAATGAATTCTTTCTTCAAGACAGCTTAGCAGAGTGCAGAGAAAAATTTCCTCCAAATCAAGCATCCTAGAGACAAAATAGACAATAGTTATTTGCTTTTTAATCTATGATTATTGGTCAAATGTCTACAAAGAAAGCTTTCAACCTCTTTCTCGGACCCAGAACTAGTGTAATTTCTTAATTTCTTAGCATGCATAAAGTCTTTCAGGCATGCAGACATTCAGCAAGACCAGCAATTTGAATGCAGCTACTGCTTCCCTCTTTCAGAAGGAAGCTACAGTACTGTTACAAATGTTCATTGATGCAGAAAGGATATAGCTATTTCCACTCTCAACAATCCCCTCCATAGATCTCATGCACTAAATCATATATAAAATCTGCAAGCAAAGTTTCTGATATGATCTTTTTAAACTTAATAAACATGTTAGGTGTGACACATGTAAGAACAAAGAGGTGAGAAAAAAAAGAATGGAACTTCTTTGTAGCGTTTTTCTATTAAAGTCATCAAGAGTTTGGCAGAAGGACTTCCCTCAGAAGAATAGCTGACTCAATGTGCCATCCCATGGTACAATTCTCAACACTATCCTTCTATCAGTATGCTTAAGGAATGTGATGATATATGCTCCATTAAGGTGGACAGCCTTATGATGAGCATCTGGTGTATTCTAGGATCTTGATAGGGAGATGACTGCAGGGAAGCAACAAAAGCTTGATAACAAGTAAAACAAAGACACAGATGTGGATTTCATTGACATCCATTCTATTGACAATGATCTCTCTAACCTAATGAGTATGGACAGATGAAAAATCTTGGTATTTACAGAATTTCCTATGTTGGGACCTCAGCTGAGGACAGTGAGTCTTGCATCTAACCACTTATTGGTCTTTGTGCTGACTATTTGTGTCTAAGATTTTCAAGTTGCACAATATATCAGCACTCACACTCAACAGATAACACTGTTAATGAGCACAATAAAATCATTCACAATTACAATTAACCAACCAACCAACTTAACTTGACTCACACATGTACAGGATCAATGTTGGTCCAAAGATGCTCATTGAGCAAATCATTCAATGCACATGACATCTTAGCCAAGAGGACACCATATTCACCTATAATATGATAACACACAGTACTGTTGATGTGTTCATAGTCAACCCAGTAAAGGCAAGGACATGATCTAGACCAATTCTTGGACAAAAATAGAAGTATGTGAATACCTATTCTTCATTAACATTAATGATCTAACTACCACTTCATTGACCATAAGATATCATTAACAAGATCACAATCAAAATTGAAGATGGTTCTCTTTGTACAACCTGCATTTTCCTCTGCTTCAGGCACTAAGTATAATGTTATTAGGATCTATAGTGACAAGAACTAGGTTTGAAACATATAAACGACTGGTGACACAGAATGCAAACAATTAAGCTTTAAGCTTTGTGTTATCCACCACACATCGCCTATAACAGTCATGTGACTATTGTACCCTATATAATGACATCAATATAGAATTAGTTACATGATCTTCCCTCTTTGCTTTTAACTTTAATCATCATTAAACACATAGCATTCAAATTTCAATTTTTGCTCAATCTTCCCATCATTGAATGCATAGTGTTTGATATCAAAACTATCTCCAACAAATGCTTAGCATCTGAATCTGACTAAGCTTCAATTGATTATTCATGCCTAGTATTTAATTCAATGACTACACTTAGAGGAATGAAATGATAGCCACCCACCAGCAGACTTTGCAAGTACCCAGCAGCCATGTCTGTGACTAGGCCACCTAGATCACCCACTTCTCATGCTTTAAGTCTAAGGTTTAACTCTGTTACTTGGATAAGTTGGAATACTCTGACAGTGAGGACAATGACAGTGAGAACCTAATGCCCCTCTCACCAGGATTCCTCCAATCCTTGCATGACTCACCAGTATCCCTCCTCCTCTGATCTTCATACAGTAATGAAAAGCTCTCCAAACTTGAAGTCACTGATATATGGCTCAATTGGAGAATGATAATAGAAACATTGTGATTAATAATGACCCCACCAATTCTGATGATAATGATAATAAGCAGAACCTAGATGCAGATATTATGCCTTCAAAGAACAGCAGAAGGTTACTGGCAAGGGCAAGGATAAGGAGATAGTACCCAAGCTGAAGTCAAAGGTAAAGGTAAAGGTAAAGGTAAAGGTAAAGGTAAAGGTGAAAGCTGTATCGATAGCTATTAAGCACATTTAGCTAGATGAATAGCTGGCTCCTAAAGAGTGTCATCTATTTCTGCTAACAACAACAACACACCTGAGTCTAACCTTACTATGATTAGTTCCTAGAGAGATAGCAACACTATATTACAACCACTCAAGAAATCCAAAGATATAGTGGACTTATCTCACATATATGTAGGTTGTAGGCAAAGGGGACTTGGTCTCATAAATGCATATATGCTGGATTCTAATAAAGATCATTATGGACAATATGAAGCTTCATAACAAATATTTTAGTCAGATTTCAGACAGAAAACTCTTACTTTAGATAGAGGCCTAGGAGAAGTATGTAGGGGAAATTGAAGTCTTCAAAGAGTACCTTTCCTTTCTCTTTCATCTCTTTCCTCAGCTTACTAGAATGTCAAAGAGGAGTTCTAAAGAGATCTCAGACAAGATTGTGGACACTAGTTTTCAAGAAAGAAACTTACATATTTTTTTTGAATATCTAGCATGTATAGAGATTATAATAAATCCTTACGCAATATGGGCAACAACAAACTCACATTGCAGTTTTTACCTCAGCCCTTGGAATATGTTCTTGATAGATTTCAGGCCTCCATTGCTACCATTGGAGCCTAGACAGTGGATGTAGTACTTTCACACAATAAATGTTCTCACTAGTACTAGATTTGGTTATGTATGCATATCCTGTAAATGAATTTAATAGTGTATCAACAGACTCAGATGTTACTAACCATATATACAGCTTCATATATGTCCTCTATAGCTATAGTCAGTATGATTTCTTGCAAAGGTAGCATATCAGCCACCTTGAGGAAAATCTCCTCAAGGATCTCAACATGTTGCTAGAATAATCTATGTAAGCTTAGAATATGTCAAAAGATGAGAACCTACTGGGTGACTAAACCAGTCAAATATAGTCTCATCATTCCTATCTATAGGGGGACTGTAAATATGGTCTATTTGAATCTGCAAGGACATCATGGAGGAAGATCAGTGATATTCTCTCAGATGACAAGTCAGAGTGGTGGTTAGCCATCTTCAATGAGCTTTTAAAACCTTATCTAAATCTTACATCATTCATTTGTATTTTACATTAATATCTATTACAATTGCCCAGTAATTTCTAGAATATCATTCCAATAAAACAAGCATTGAAATGAGTAGTCAAAGCCCAGTGTGACCTATTTCAGAAGTTTATTAACTCAATGTAAACTCATAAATAATCAATCAATGACTACTCACCCATATTTATGGAGTCATTGAATTGTTGACAGCTTTGTGTCAGTAAATATATCACATTTATAGATTCAATACCTAATAGAGAATTCTCATTTGGCAAAGGTTGAATGTTTAAGGTAATCAATGCACTGGTTAGTGACATTCATGTTCCTGGAGTTGATTCAATATTTTACCCTCATTTGCAGGTGGAGTGTCTGACAAATAATTTTCAGATTGTGAAGGGTAAGTACTGGATTTGAGAAACATGGCCAGTGATATGATGAAGGGCTGCTAGTAGATTTGACTTGGAGGTGTCAAGGTACAGCAGAATGAAGTATCTGCTTTGACTTGCATAGTGTGTGCAAGTTTTGGCATAACCTATTTAATGCAATAGTACTTGAACAAGTCAATAAAAATTAACTTGAAATTTCCTTTGAACCATGTCCTCCACACTGGAGCCTGCTTTTGCATCTCTTATACCTAACTGTTGTAAGCTCTTAGTTCCTCCTCTTCACTCTCATCATCACTCATGTACCCTGACACCTAACATTTTTCTCTTGCTTCTAGCTACTCACACTGTCTACCATATCTTCTTTAACTTCCCATTTGATAAAGTGAGTTTTCACTGATCTGTGCCAATTTTTGTATATGCTAATTATCATCTGACCTGGCCATTTTCTTAGGGGCAATTCTCCCAGCAACATAATTAGTTCATTCCTCTTAGTTCAAGACAGAGAGAATAGAATGCAAGAAGTTTGAGTGTAAGAGGATCACTAACAATAAGGCAGAGGCAGAGAGAATGGAGTGCAAGAGGATAGCTCATGAGAAGGCACAGCAAGATAAGGAAGAATTGGCAATGTTCCAGCAGGACCCTCAGATGCATGTCAATGATGATATGGGAGATGTTCAGATGCATGATGTTGATACCAGCATTATTGGCATGGTTATATCCAATATCCGGATGTACCATTCTGGTATCTAGGTATTTATTATCTGTCCAGAGGGCTCAATTAGCAGGTATTTGTCCCTGTTCCTAGGCTGGCCACCCCTATACCTCACCCTGTCTATCTCAATGACTAGTGGCTATTTTTATATTCAGAAGGAAGTGTTTTTCATGAATATGACACTTGGGTCTGTGCCATACTCAATCTTCCATTCACACACTGTTTTCTTAGCATGGGTGGTATTGTCTGACAGATTACATTGCACTGTGGGCTGGAAAGTCTGTTTGCCACTGTCCTGTTAGGGCCATTCACCGATGCTTACTTTCACAGTCATACCAGTCATATTGGTGGAGATATTGATAATGTAGTGACCAACAATAATATTACCCTTCTCTTGGGCACTGCTGGATGCAGTAATTTGTAGCCTCCTGTAGATGTATTTGAAAAGTACGAGATGAGTGGAAGGCCAGGTTCCAAAAACACCTTTGGGAAATCCAAAATCTTGACAGGAGTCTTTTCCTAAATCATCTAAAGTGGAGCAACAATAATCCTGCACTAGTCAAATCCAATGATCATGTGGCAGAGTTGTGCACTCAAGCTGATCAGCTGTATCCTCCAATGTAATCATATGTGACTTTAATATAGAAGTTGATATTTTGTCCATCTCATTGATGATCTGTCTCAGTGAAGAGACAGTATCATATGGGTGTTATAAGTTGAAGTAGTTCTTTAAGCATTGTGTATGTTTAAAGCTCTTTAGTCAAATGAACCTTTTTCATACCACAAAATATCAACCTTGTGGATATACATGTACTGATATTATTATTTAATATGGCTGGTACAAATAATAAGAACACCCATCAAATGGAATAAAATGGGTAGGTATCTGCTGTAAATAGGTGGTATTATTGTGAGTAGAGGTCATAAGTATTGTAAGGCGCTACAGGTGGCACATACTCACCTATTGGGTTATCCTTATCAGATGTAAAGTCTGAATAGTCTATTTTATATTTACTGGAGTCCTTGTTAGATAACACACACCTCTTCAATGCTGTGCTTAAAGAAAGGACAGGATAGATTTAGAAAGAGTCAGTCAATGTTGTGTCTGATGGAATGGGGGATCCAAGAGTGAATAATAAATCCACCTGCTGATTGGTACACCATTAAAATGGATGATAAGAGTCTTTGAACTGGTTACTGTAGAGTGGATAGTAAAGAGAGAATCTAGGGCCAAAGAAAATGGTTTGTGAAATAAATGGAGAAAATGGATGCACTGTCAGCAGCTTCCTTAACCTTCTTAGGTTTACTAGACAGAGAGTCTAAGGATAAAGAAGAGGACTCATAAAATAGCTTAGTGGGTCACTCAAAGTCTCTATTTCTTTGTTGAGTGGTGAGAAGTGAGTCATTAGAATGAGTAACACCAGAAATCATGGACCTGATAGCTTCAGAGTTAACAAGAAGAAAAGATAAATCTAAATCTAAATCATCATTAACAGTAGTGGCACTGAATAGTTTAGGGCCTAGTACCTTCAGTATGAGTCAGGTACAAGGACAATTCTGAAGTGTTGAAATATACTTTAGTTACATTAGAAAGACAGATAGCAGTAATAAACTGATCTCCAGGACCAGTGCTACCTGAAAGCTTTAAGCCCTTTCCTAAGAGCTCTGCAACAGGAATAGTTTCAATAACCAGTTCTGGTAAGTTTACTTGCTTAAAAAGAGGTGGCTGCTAGTAGTGCACCATTAAATGTTTTGATACCTAGGATCCTTGATTATAACATTTGAAGAGAACTGGTATAAGTTCAATTGACACAGGTTAGAAGGTAGAATTGGTGTGGGGCTTATGAATAGCATAGACTGATGGTTGGTGCCATGAATGTGCCTAGCTGTAGTGAGAGCTACTCTACTAGATTTTATGACCAAGTTATACAAATTTCTGGAAATTATAGCAGATAAAAAATCTTAACTTCAAGGAGCAGGTAGCTGTATTTTATATATATTATCTAATCTGTGCAGTGTAATTTCAGTGTCATCATAGCTAAAATGGATCTTAGACAACTGAAGACAATGTTAGCAGAGACTTCAAGTTAAATTTAAATACATACTTATAAAGAAGCCTAGGGAAACACTATACCATACTCAACCTTGTACTAGCATGTACAATCTGAGCTGCTCCTCACTGCATTTGTAAGCCACAATAACCTAGAATATTGTATCTGCTACGAGTATCATCAAAATGAAGAGAACAGCCAATGACAGCAATAGATGCAACTCCTAGTCCAGGTTAGGGCAAAGCTAAGTCAGTGGGAGTGTCAGTTTTAAGTTTGATGTGAGTGTGGGAGCTGGTATAGTCACCAATGTATAAATCAATAAAGTAGATTGTGACAAATATGGGCCTGATGACTAGTACATTGAGCATCCAAGAGAGCTGGAGTAGGGTAGCAACAATTAACCAAATTATGAATAGTAGTATGAGAAACAGGATGGCATAGAACCCAGTGGGTTCAATATTTGCTGAAGCTGGAGGAGACAGCTATGGGATTTGTATCACTAATGGATGATTCATTTGGCTGAGATCTGGAACCAGTTATGTGTATCAATAAGAGATTAGAAGAGCTAGATATCATAGTAGTATATAAAGGGAATTTAGGATATATGTTGGAATTACTAGGTCAATAACTCCTCTTAAGCTCAGACATTATATAATGTATTTTGATCCAAACAAAAAACACATCATATTTAAAGTAACAAATCTACTGTTGCCATAAGGACTAGTAAAAGGCAAGAATTTGATGAACAAAAGGCATTCACAGAAAGTTGATAAAAAGACTCCTAGAAAGCATTATTATCATAAAAATGTTATATACAGTGGCTCAAAAAAGTGTCCAAATGTTTATGCATTTTCAAGTAATTGGATAATAGCAAGCCAGCACCTGGGTATAATATAAATTTACAGGGACATGTCTGAAAGCCCTACATCATGGCTAAAATCTGAGATATAAATCGTGGGAATCAGACCACATATGGGCAAGATATGGCAATTATAATCACATGACTCATTCGGACACTTTTTTGACTTTATTTTCAAATCACAAAATCAGACCATTCACAAATAATATTATCAATGGAAGTGGTGCCATAATAAAAATTTGGTCTTATTTTAATATTTTCTAAATATATAAACCCATATAACATCATAAATCTTAACATAATTATCATCAAGCCCCTCTCCTCTGATCAAAGGATAATATCTTTATTCTCTGCTACTATTGTATATTTACTAGGCAAATTGCTTCTAAAACTGATCTTGTAAAGTCTACTATTGCTACAGTTATAAAGCAGAACTTTTCAGAGAAGGAAAAGTATAAAATGGAATGACCTCTCAAGCTTACTCCAAAGAACAAAGGAGTTATTGTTCACCAAATACTCTATAGCAAGGCTGCAAATCTTGTCCAAGCCACCAAGTTCATCAATTCTGTTATCCCCACTCCTATCTTCACTCAAACAGTTAGAAACACCCTTCAGGCAGCTAATCTTATGACTGTAACCAAGAAGAAAATGTCTCTTCTCTCAGCAGCTTACAGGGGCCTTTGCTTTAAAGTGCTAACATTGGACTGTGCAAGACTGGAAGAAGGTGATTTAGTCAGTTAAGACAAAAATCAATAAAATGGGGTGAGATGGCCAGGAATATATGTGGGAAATGGCAGGGGAACCATTAGAAGAAAGAGAAGTCAAAGGATACACTAAAGTTTGGAGAAGGAAGTATGATGGGAGGGGTGGAATGGTGTGAAATGGTGTGGGGATTCTTTGTGAAGTGGAGGGAGGGATGCATGCAGAGCAGTAATTCTTTATTCTAGAGGAGTGTCCACTCAAAAGCATGCAGGAGTCAAGAATTGATGAAGAAGACATTATCTTCCAATAAGATAATGACCTCAAGCATACCTTAAAGCTGGCTAAAAATGGTTTGAAGACTATGATATCAATGTTCTATCATGGTCAGCACAGTTTTCATACCTCAATCCCATTGAACATCTCTAGGAATTACTCAAAAACACCTTTCTGCCTATCAAGATCTTCCAGAGGGGTTATTTAAACTATAGGAGAGAGTTGCAGTAGTGTAGTAAGAGATTACTAAGGAGAAGTGTCAGAAATTGATAGAGAGTATGTCTAGGATGGTAGCAGCAGTGATTAAAGCCAAGGGGAGTAAGAATATTATGTGTGAATGGTATGATTTTGTGATTTGAATATAAAGTCAAAAAAGTGTCTGAATGAGTCATCTGATTAGAATTACTATATCTTGCCCATATATGGTCGAATTACCATGATACATATCTCAGATTCAAGCTGTGATGTAGGGCTTTCAGGCATGCCCACATACCATTGTATTATATTCAGCATCTGGCTTGCTATTATCCAATTACATGAAAATGTATAAACATTTGGACACTTTTTTGAGCCACTGTACATCATATGCACTTCCTTGTTGCTACCAGTAACCTATAAACTACAGGGTTCAACATTCCAACTTTGCTGCAGATCTTATCAAAATGAGCAAGCACAGCCTTCTTCAGCATCATCATTGCATTATTGTCAGTCATGACCTTCAATGTAATGTGACCAGCTACACCAACATAGTGGAAGAAAGGAAGGACAGCCTTTCTCTTTATGGCTCAGTTAGTCTACAAGCTGCCTATGAGCTTGCATAGCTGTGATACAAGTAACATGAAAGTGCTGGTTGGCAATATATTCTTGTAGAATTGCATAGCCACAGTATTCACTGTCCTAGAAGTCCATGCAAATTATGATGTCATAATCTAGTAAATAGGCATATTGGACTTCATCCAATAATTTGTGCTGAACTAACAGGTTCTTCACAAGTGGGAGTAGTATCCTTATAGAATCATTTGACAAAAGATGAAACAGGAATATCTTTTTAATATCTCACTGGCTGAATTGGTAGAATGATATATTCCCTCAATGTCTTGATTAGCTATGCCTTGGTTGAGATCATAACATACATACTGTCTTATTGTCTTGTTGACTTAGTGCCTTGGTTAGGGTTAGAATATATTGCCTTGTCATCTCAATTAGTGCCTTGGTTGGGATTATAACAATTGATGCCTTACTCTCTAATTGTCTATGTTAGTGCCTTGGATGGGATTATAACATATCACCTTATTGTCTCAGTGTCTCAGCTAGTGTCTTGTTTATTTTGATATGTTGCTGAATTGCCTCATTTATTACATAGTGTTATTGATTTTACCTGATTGACATTAGCACTAACAATCCACTTAACCCCTTGTATATACATAGCCTACAACATTAAATATATTGTTGACACATTGAGTTCAAAGATGCATTAGTATGGTTCTGCATATTGAATATATTGTTCAACCACTCATATTGAGGTTCCAGTGTAGTATCAAGTATTATCTGATATCAAACAATTGAAATACACATTAATGAACAAGTTGTGACTGCTGCAGTGTCAATGTTATGATATTATGTTGTTGTTTGGCTGTATTGCATAACATTCATCACTCATCTCTACAAAAAAACTTTGTTCCCCTACTTTAGTCGGCAGTTTGGCCACAAGAACTTGAGGTTCTACCTGGAAACCAATATTGTTGACAATAGAAGCAAAATGGCCAGCAGCTTCATCACAATGTGTGTCACTCAATCCCTTCATTTTCAGTTTTTTCCAAGTCTGTGTCCACACACATAAATACAAGGTTAAATGCCTTCGTCACATCTTAGAACTGTTGTTTTTCATAATGGGCTATCCCACCTCAAGTGTGTCATTAAGTACATGGTCTCAGTTGGCTTTCTCACCTTGACAAATAAGTGGGGTTCACATTTACAATTCCTCTAGAAAATCTTATGACACACTGTTTTTTGAATTCCCTTTCTGAGTTTACCCCCTAATAGTCCCAGAGGATGCAGTTCTACAAAATTAAGAACAAATGAGGTAGTATATAAGGGCCCAGTGCAAGACAATACAATTTGCACTCATACAAGATATTCTTATTCACTACCCAAATATTGTGGCTATATTTGGCAAACTTCTTGATCTTCTATCAAATACATCTGACCTTCTATTGATCGTCATATGTGCAACTGTTGTGACTATACTTTGCCTGAAGATACTACTAAGGAACACTTTAGTGCTCATTGGCTACACCATGGCAACCCTCAGAAAGCCCAGTGCAATAAGCAAAACATGCAGAATAATAGTTACAGAGATTCTTTTAGAAAGAAAACCCAAGTTCATCAAGGTGTAGATTCATGTAGTGAGCAACCTTGTACACAATATGCCAGCAGGTTATTAAGCCTCTTCATACCAATCAAGAAATGGAAGTAGATAAACAGATTGTCAAAGTAAGTCTATAAGTTAGCATATAGTAATTTATCTGCACAAGAATGAGACTCTCAATATCAACAAAGAATTAGATGCAGAATTACCTATGAACCTGCAAAACAATCAAGTGAAAGCTATAATTACTATACATGTATGATAATGAACTGACACTCACCTAGCCTCAGACAAGAGAAACAGAAACTCAGGTGATCTAAAAAGATAATCTAGTAAGAGACATAACTGATATACATGTATTATAATTAACTGGATTGCAAGATGGACTGCTTCACCACCCATACTCAGATACCATGAACATTGTAGTGGACCCTGACCTCCACATTTTATGCTATCACATCTGTTAAGTGGCTCTGCCTCCTGATTATATCTCTAGTTACATAGCTGCTGCCTATCCAGCAATTAAATTGGATGATAATTAATTCTGTTAAACAGTAGCAGACACAAATATAGCCATAACTCTGTCCACTTTCATAGAAGGAGACAAAGATGTCCAAGAACTCTATGCAAAATACAGCAGCTCGATAAGGGAGTACACAAGTGATATTAGAGGGTAGCTAAAGGCAAGAAAGCATCATGCAATTATTAGAAAGTGATAGATAGGATGAGGAAAGAGATAATAGAGGTGACCAGAGTAGAGCAAAGTACCTTAAAATAAGAAAATAGTCAGCCCTTGGTGATTGACCACCAAGTGACACAAACATGTAACTGGCCATTTTGAAAGTGCTTTGGTTTTATGGGACACCACAGAAATGTTAATTTTGCAGCATCTGAACTCTCCTAATCTGTTGAAAAAGTGAGTCACTTGTTTATCATACATGTAACATATGCCAAATCTATGCAACCATAGTGGAATCAATAACAGGCCTCTTTACTGTCATCAAGATGCCATAACAATAAAGTCATATATCTGCACCACCATTGATCTCCTAGCCATGCCAATAAGAGAGATGTTTGTTTTCATGAAGCTGGAAGAACAAGGAAACATTGTGGACAACACTAACAACTACGATGTAGGTTATTGCTTCTTATTTAACCACAGGAACAGTTGCTTAGAGTTTCAAAAGCTAGTCCTAGCCAGATGCCAGATGTTTAGCAGAGCTTCCAGGTTGAGGAAGTCACCACCTACACCTGCTAACCAGATAATGATAAGCTATTCACCACTAACTACCTGCTTGCCACAATGGCCAGTGAAAGTGTAGAGAAGATCAGCTTCCACTCTGAGTGTCAACTCACAGCATCACATTAACACCTTTTTCAAATACAAGCTTACTTGGTCAGTTTGCAAAAAACTGTTGAAAGAGGATGGTGAAGACACAATTTCAGAGAGTGATGGATGCTTGCATGGCTTTTGCATAGGAACACTGAAGGACACTTAAGGACACTTAGAAACACTTACCTCACTTAATTCTTACTTTGGAAATGTTGCATGGTTTTCTCACCTGAGCTCACTAAACAGTGAGAAAAAAACTTGCAAATTGAGAATTGAGAAAATTTGAGAGGCTAAATCTCACTAAGTCCAAAAATACTGCCAAACATGATATAGTGATCTACATGCCTACTGTGCCATGGGCATAATGCTGGCAAACAGAGTGGTTTTCCTACTATATGGGAACAGTATCAAGAATAACAAAAGCATAACATAATTTGGTTATGTAATTTGGTAACACAATTGATCATACAAATGACTACACAACTTGGCTGCTGCTTTTCATTAGAATTCTTGAGTTAAATTGCCTTCCCTGCAGCCAAGTGTAATAAAGTGCAATACACTTTTAGGGGGTTTCATTTCTTATCAACAATGATAGAAATTGACTTAAACTATATATTTGCTATGTGCAAGGTGCATTATGCTAATGCCTGCACCTACATTTTAGATAATCACCACATATTACATGAGAACACAATTGACAGTCTCAACGCAAGCATGATAGACTCAATCAACTTCAGATGACTTTGCCTACTAGACACAATCATCACCATGCTGCTCATAACAATCAGGACAGGCCTCCACCTCCTGTATTGTAGCCCAATTTCATGCTAGCTAATGAGCCACAAGCAGTGCCTGTTCCATGGCCATTTGCTTGGCAACCTCCCCTCACTTTCCATATCAGCTACTATCAGTGGGGCAATGTCCTGGCTTGCCACGAAATGCCATTGCACATGTCCTGCATGCTCATTGTCCTCCTCCTGTTAATCATGATGCAATTTTGAATGAGCAAACAAATGCAGCTGTAAATAATAGACTTTGTCAGTTTAATCTTTGTCAGCAGCAGGAGAGACAGAAGATAAGACAGCAAGTGCAAAAGGATGAGCCTTGGTCAATGTTATCATATCTGAGACCATTGTCACATTAGAACATTGTATATTCAGGAAACCAATTCAAGTGTCTAGACAGAAAGAATATCCTAGACAAGCTTCTAGTCTCAATCAAGAATATAAAGCTCTGGCTAAGCACATAGCACATTATAACAGTGTACAATACAATAGATACTGTCTAGAATATGACCCTGCCACACTGGAAAATATACAACAAATCAAAGAAGAAAAAACTCACCATGCCTAGCTTTTGGATGTGTGATATATGCTGAGATGCAGGTTCTTAGGTCTGTTTGGGTAATTAATATTAGTGCAATTGACCAAGAGTTTCTTCAGTGTTTCACTATGTAAAAATTACATCCCGTTTTAACCTAGCTTTGTGCCTGTTACACAGCACATACCATAGCCAGTATACAACAAATGGAAAATCATGCACATGCTTTTATATGATTGTAATGGAGTACTGCCAATTGATGTTTCTGAGGATTACTCCACTCATCACAATGATTCCCTCAAGCAACTCCAAACTTTTGTCATCAGCATGTCAATATACTCCCACTTTGCACACTTCTCCATAACCATCATCACCCTGAGCTTCTGCACCTCAGCTAGATTAATCATGCTCTGCATGGCAATACAGTTCTGCTCCATGACAGTCTCACACTCCATGTCTTGGTCACCAATATTGTCATTAATAACGATAGTTTTGTCAACATCAATCATAACCCAAAAGATGTTGTGCATGCCAAGTGTTACATCTTAACAGACAATACATACCTTCATGAGTTGGCAGTCTCAATGGTCCTGCAGGTCATCCACCAGTGGGTGGCATGATGAGCAATCAAATTGAGTGATGATTCAGGGTTGGCATATGTGGTTAAGATGTAGGTTGTCAAAAATGTGTAGTGAGGAGAGACTTCACATTATTGATCAGTGACTTAAAATGTACAAGTCTTCACAGTTGGACCACTCACATGCATTGCACACAATTGTTAAACATATTGAGTATTTGGTTGTTGAAGATTTATTGGACAAGCAATGCACTTCAAAGGATCACCAGCCAGGGATAGATACCAGTGAGTGTTATATAACAATTGTGGACAATAGTAAAATGTACAAATATTGTCTGCAATAGGGCAATGTGCCAAGTGGGACATAGATGTGGATGAGTAAGTAATGAGTGGATTAATTTCGATGCCACCACAAAACATGTGGATTGAACGTCTGACATAGCAAAGCCCAGTCCACCATCCTTATCACCAGTTGTTCACTGTTGTGTCATTTGGAATATACCAACATACCAATGTACTCCATCTCTGGAAGTTCTTCATAATCAAAGAGCCCATTCTTGACTGGTACATCTTCTGTCTTGACATACTCAATTTCCAGAAGCCATGTATGAGTTTATGCATGTGTTCCATGACAGACTGCTGTCTTACTACTTGAGGGTCTTATATGTTTTTGTGTAAAATGCAGTAACACCACAACTACACTTAGATAAGACAAAAGCTGCCAACTCCTCAAGTACATGGTCAATGGATTTACTACTTCTCTGTTGATAATGTGGTGTTCGTTGGAGGTAAGACTATACAGTCGGTTGTTTGGCTGAAGCAATGGATAAGATAGACTAGATAGGTAGTGATTTGGGATAGGTAAATCCTCAGAATATCACTGATAGACTTGATTGACTTGATGTACAATATATAGATGGTCAAGTATTTGACTTGATACAGGAGGTAAACTTTGGTAGGTTGCACCAGAGTTTAGCAAATAATAAGTAGGCTAAACACACAGTTACTTCAAGCTGGAAGGGTGTGTGAACCTATGACTAAGCTGGACTGAAGTTGTGGTTGAAAGGTGATGAAGACAAAATATGGAAATGCTGACAAAGCTTTTCCCAGACAATCCTTGCTGATATAATCACAACAAGAATACAACAGATCTAGACCAACAAAGGACTAGAGAACTAAAAAATACAAGTGATAGACTAGCTGGAGTCTAACAGTAGTGATTAAATACAGGACTAAGATTACCTAATCTTAGTGTAGACAAGAGTGATTTCAAGAAAGACAGTGGTCCCTGCACTTCCTGTGACAGACAGAGTTGAAGTGGGAAATCTTTTTGCACAGTGGAGAAGAAGTCCTCCTTTTATACATTTGGCGTAGGAAAGAAACCTGGGTACCAGATGAATATCTGGAATATCCTGCTCCACTTATTTCTATTAAATAAAAATAGAACTGACTCAGTCTGATCAATTCGATCACCAATAATCAAATAGTGGTTCCAGATGACAAATTGAGCAGTTAAACAGAGTTCATGAGTCATCAGAATTGACTAAGGTTGATCTTCCAAAGTTCTGAATATTCATGTGTGAACTCGTTATGTAAGCTTTCCCAAAAAGAGAGAAGCCACATGATGAAAGTAAATGAACCACAAACAAACAAAGAGACATAATGAGAAGATTATGTAAGAGTCACAACCATCAAACATCAGACAGAACAAAAAGAACCAGATTCTAACACAATTGCACAACTCTTTCTTCTTCTTTCTTCAACTTCTCATCTATTGTCTCAAAGCAAGTATCCTAAGGGCCAAGCTATAGGGTAAGTTGCTGCAGACTTTTGTACATATCAAATATGTCCATGTATGATTTCCATATCATGCATAACACCACATGATCTGGTACCTTCATAATGGGTGTCTTGGTTTCCTTGTCTAATACAGGTCAGAACTTGATGTTAGTGTACTAAATACAACTACGTACCTTTGTTGTGCTTGATTATGTGCTGATGTAGCAATTGTGGATGCAGCAATCTTTGTTTGATGAGTCCATCAGGTTCTCACCATGCTCCTTCACTATATAGTTGGGGGTGAGGGCAGAGTGAGTTTATTGTATATGTTTAGTAGACTGTGAATATACAAGGTGTTAGTTAATAAAGTAGTAGTCATGGGTGGCTTATAAGCTATTGTATGGTTTGAGCAGTGGTTACTCCAATGTCAATGATTTATTGTTGTGTTCATTCCACAAACCTTCATATACTATTCTAGCTCAAAGTCCCACTTTAATTGTCCTCATTGCAAGTAAGCTTATGATACTGCTCAGGTATGTTGTGAAAATATCACTTCATGCAGTCACTTCAGTCACTTAGTGCTCCTCCTGTGTCTCTAAATTCCCCTTTGAAGATCTGACACAAGTTCACCTCCAGCACTAGGTCTACAGTGCACCTCCAGATACTATCTCCTGTGGAATCATTCTAGTAAGCAGATGAGCTTAGTGAGTGTTGCTGCTACTTGAGGGCAATGAAATACTAAGATGTCATCTTTGGTAATGGTTCAACTCACTTGCATGGGTCTTATAGAAGGTACAGTGAGATTCTGTAGGATGACTCATTGCACTCCTTTCAACTGGAATATCAATTATATGTTGACATGTTCTTCTGCAAAAGTTGTATGGTGATCTTAAAGGCCATTCCTCTCGCAAGTATGATTTTTCTAGCACTCTTGTATATATGTTGACAAATTGTTCATGATTTTGTTGTTGCCTCACATCCTCTTCTAAATACACATCCTCTGATCCCTCTAGTGCCTCCTCTTATCCCTATTCATTTGTCTTTGACTTGGACTTAGGAAGGAGAGTATAAGGCAGGTCAAGTGAATCAAGGTGTACAGATAGGACAACGAGCAAGTAAGAATACATGATATTAGCCTCTAGAAGCAGCCCACTTCATTCCCATCTGTCATATACCATATATCCAGATACAGATCCGAAGATCTGGATCTCAGATCTGATCCAGATCCATTGAACATATCTGTCGTCCGGTCCACAGATCTGATCTGATTCTTATTTCATTTCCTGTTCATATAACTCTGACTATTGTTCATCTCCTTTCGGTATTCCTGTACACTGGTAATCTGGTTATCCTTACTTCCACTATGCTTACTGATCTGTTAAACTTATGTTCATTTCCAATTCATGATTCGTGATCCGTCCGACTTACCAATACACTTTGATTATACTTTGCTTATACTTATACTTCATACATAGCCTCGCACCTTTGCTTATTGATCATTCTGTTAGTTATCTGTAGTATATAAACCCTTGTACATGCGCTGTAGTACTTCAGTTTGAATATCATCTTAGATTGCACTCATTCCATCTGGACTCGAGTCTTCTACTCTTGTCTAATCCAAGACTTAGGATTGATTCCGATAAGTCTACATATCTGCTTCTGTCTTCAGACAGTCTTTATCCATTAGTTTCTAGTTCAGATCCAATCTGGATTAGCTGTTACTCTATACATCTGATATCCGGAAGCCTTAACGGATCTGTTACAATACTTATCTGTCTTACTAGACACAATACTTCAGTACTTTGAAATAAGGGGCAATACTCGGGAAAGGGGCACAGTGCATAAGCTGAGGCCAAAGCCCTTCAGATCTGATACTACTTGAGTACAGTCTTAACAACATCTTAACATAGTTTGATTGAAATATTTTTACTACTTGTTTTTAATGTGTTGCACCTGCCTTAAGTGTCACTTGCTTGGACTTGCCTTGACTTTTTTGAACTAGTGTATGCTCATCTGCACTGATTTAGATTCCCCTTCACAGGTTTCTACACTTGTACAGGCATTTTACTCATTTTTGATGCACATTCCCACTGGATGTTACGTATTAATCAAAGCTGACCCTAGGAGATGCTTCAAATTGGTCATCAGTGTCTTCCTATCATTGGAAACTCAATCAGCATGAACCATTTTTTGAGTGACTTAGTCTTCAGCCATGCACATATAATAAAATCTATCCGTCCCACCCATGCACCAGCTCTCTTTGATCTTATCATCAATGAGAGTTTTCTTTCATTCCAATGGAAGAGGCTCATCCCTGCTATGACTGCTTAGGTGTGCCTGCCATTCAACTAATGCTCTTTCTGTATTCAAAATTGACATGTAGAACAGGTTAAATAAAAGGTTGTCTTACAGCCTCTCTGCAGACCACTCGGCAGTCCCATGCTCAAGGTGAGCAATGCATTGATCATTCTTTGCATGCCAGTGAAAGCATTTTGTGCTTTTAATCGGATACACTTAACATCTGAATACTGAACTGAATGTCCCACATATATTTGAGCACATTTGGACTGGCATTTAGCACTTTCAATGAAATGAATGTGATGTCTGGTGTGACAATATAGTTTTCCCTGGGCTGATATTCCTCCTTTTTACTTACCTTCACTTACTACCACTTTCCTTAGTTTATGTTCACATTTTTACTACCTACATAATCATGTCTCCCTTTCACCAGTGTCAGTACCAGTCTGAATCATAGTCTTTTGCTTGATAATATTTCTACTCTCTGAGCTCTGAGTCTAGTACAGAAATCCTTTAGGGTCAAATAGCAGCTAGGCATAGCAATTTTAATCCAACATTTGAAGAGTACTTTCCAGTTCTCTTCTTCTTGTGTTTCCCACAGTAGGCTGAGTCACATTGTCTTTTCACACACCAATGTCTAGTATCTAGTCTTTCAATGTTGGCACAGTTGGATCTGCTTTTCCTTGCTTACTTTCATTTACTGTTGAATATAAACACTATGCTACCCATCAACTTCATGTTTGAGTATAGTATGATAGGACATAGGTAAACTAGGTTTATTTTATTGGAGTATTGCAACTTTGTTCACAAATGTTCTACCTAGCACTATTAAGCAAATGCAGTTTGTCACTCCTTTTCAATCATCTTTTATATAGAATTTCAATCCCTTCCACTACCATCCTGGAGTTGTGCTGAAGCGTTCCACTGCAGTCTTCTAATATAATTGTAACATCATCATCTGAGAAATACAAGTTGTTCACCTACGATAACGCCAATTCAAGAAGGCCCAGACAATGGCCTTCTGGGTGTCGGAATCCATGTCAGCATGGTCCAGGAGGATGGGAAATCCACTGGCCCCTATCTCCAAGGTGTAGGTGTTATCCTTGCGACCCTTCTTTACCAACATCTCATCTTCAACATCACCATCTTGCTCATAAGACATCTGTCAGCTCCAAGTTACTCCCAAGACATTCTACATGTACCCACTGAACTGTTTTGCGACATAGCCCTCCCATTCCAGCAGTATAACCTCCCAATCACAAGTCTTGATGAAGCTTTCCCCATTGCTGAGCTCTTTATTGTAGTCATGGGTGTCCTTTGTTGAGATCCAGCATTCCCTTATCACACCTTGACATTGCTCACCTTGACACCATGAGTGTTCCCTCTTCGTTCTTCCAGGCCGACATCATGAACAGCCACATTCTGGCCTTCTTAAACATTTCTTTGGTCACATACTGGAGAATGTCCTCGCCCTTTCATCTCGCCATGTCTGCCTGAAGCTCCAGAGGAACACCCTGCTTGTTCCACTCCGCAGCCATCTCAATAGCCTCCTCAATCTCTTTCTCAGTCAGAGAATTCACCATGTCTGTCAGATATTTAGCATAATGGTTCATCATTTCCGGCTCTCCAAGCTTCAATGACTCAGCTTTCATGGCAGGCACTTCACCCAAGCCTCTCTTATGGCATCCTCCCTGGACATCCGAGTCTCACAAAGCAGCATGGTGCCAAAATTGTCTTGCCCAACTCTCCTCATAGAAGGACCAGGGTGCACACAAAGGGAAAGAAACAACCTGCTGAAGATCCGTTGGATGAATCTCCAGCCAAACACACCAGGAGAAAACTGTGGATGTTCAGCTGAATAGATCAAAGAAGCCCAACTCCAGATATGCTGCCAACTTTGTTAGATCATGAATCAAATTTCCCTCGCTGGCTCTTATATGTCATTTAAATGAAAATTCAATTGTCCCAGGCATAACTTGCTTGGTTCACAATCTTGTACATTCCAGAAATCACAATTCATTCACCAGCCAGTCAAATTGTGTGCATATTGCATGAGGATCTAAATCCATCAAATATCTACATTACATCTGCTGTGGGCGATCCTCCAGAGATCCAATGACATGATCAACCATTCTCAGCAACCCGCGTTGAAGTTGGATGAGCCGGTGCAGTGTGCTCATGTCATAGCTGATGTCGGTGACCCAGTTTCAGGCATCCACAAAAGCATTGGGCACCGATCTGCATTGAGTCTATGCACTGCATTTTCCACAATGGCATGCACGTGTTGATCCACTGAATGCTCATCAATAGTGTTGACAAATCAGTGGTTTGCTGGACTCATACATGTCATGGCCGATGGCCTTCATCCGGTGATTGGCCCAGAACACTAAGTGCTCGGTTGGTGAGGAGGGGACATTGCCAACAGCCATTGTCGGGCAATTGTAATGGAACATAAAGTGCCTGGTAGACGAGACAGCATCATGCTCTGGTGTACCACTGGGCAATTCATCCCTGTCCAAGTCCATCAGTCCTGGTGAAGACCGGGTTAGATCAATTACATCTATGAACATGGTTCAGTCCAGGTTTTGTCAGCATTTCAAAGACAAGACTCACTTTGGTTAGTGCTGGCGTGTTAAGACCGTAGCTCAAGGGTTGACAGATCCAAAGGGCTTGGCCTCAGCTCATGCGCTGTGCCCCTTACCTAAGTATGTGCCCTTACTTTCAGAATGAAGTCCAGATGGAATCTGATGAAGTCCAAAGGACTTCGGGGGACTGGCAACTCTGGTAGAGTGCCAGAGGACTTCCGGATGAGCATGGGAAACTTCCGGAGGAGTATAGGAAACTCTGGAGGGGTTTCATCCACTGCATTGGGTCTGAAGGTGAGACTTTGCAAGGTAAACTCCCTAGATGGAAACACATAGAGGATGGGCTGCAAGGAACAGAGTCCAAAGCAGGATAGGATAGGAGGAGTGGTCCAAAGGACAGGACATCCAGAGGTCTGAAGGTTAAATTGTCCAAAGGATACAACATCCAAAGGTTACAACATCCAAAGGTCCAAAGGTTAGGAGGACTGGAGGACTGGAGGAGTGGACAGGATTAGGACAGGAGGGGAAAGGCTATTACGGACAAGGTCCAGAGTAGAAATAAACAGAGGTAGACTACACTTAAGTAGAGATGGAGTTGACAGGAAGTGCTGGAAAGGCAAAACTCCGGCTTAGGGAGTCAATCCCTAAACATGGATGTAGATGGAAGGATAAATCCAGAGGACCAGAAAGTCAGCCTAGGGAATCCTTCCCTAGGCCTAAGGAAAGGTCAGACTAAGATGATCCAAGGTCGAAGAGCAGAATGACTAAGTTATGAGAGAGCAAGTCTATGTTGATATTCAAACTAAGAAAACTCTACAGGAGTTGTACAGAGGTTTAGTACTGGAAGGGATTTGAGAGGATCAGTTAGCTGAAGACTAATGCTATGTACGAGCATGTGGAAACATTAGTAAGAATGCATAGAACATAAGTAAATGAACTTGGAGATGATACAGAGTACAAGGATCAATAAGCAAGATGGAAACAGAGATAACTGAAGTCCGGAGTCAAGGGGAGGTAAAGTCCCAGGTGGAATGAGCTTGGATCCGATTGGACCAAGGGTGGATGAAGCAGGCTTAGCTGTGGAGGTCCGGAGGTATAGATATATGGATGTGCGAAAGTACATGGATCTGAACCAATAGTGGACTGGAGGACTGAAGGCATGAATAAGGGTATGGAGTCAGGGGTAAGGGTATGGAGGTCTAGATGTGCATCCGGAAGGCATGGGAACATCATCAGACATAGGTCCGGAATATGGGATATGACACGGTGGCTCCAATGCCCCAACCAAGGTCGTTCTTCTGATTTGACCGAATGTTCATCCATGGGTTGTTCATCGCATGAAAACCCACCCCATCCAAGATCATATGCAGGCTCGTCATCTTCCAGCCCAGAACTAGCGCCATCTGCATGAATTTTGGGCGATGTTGGTCCCCACCCAAGATCATACACTGGGCCTTGGTCTATTAAGATGGTCAAATACGGAGACTGCATTCAAGCAAGTGACTTACCCCCCAATGCATCATCCGGTCCTGAGCTACTGACATTGGCCTGAACTTTGGGTGCAGTGGGTCTCCACCCAAGATCGTATATGGGACCTTTGTTGCCTTTCTGAGCTGCCGAGGCATGAGGCTGCATAGAATATAGTCTACATGCAATTAAGTGAGGTGGCACAGCTCTTTCAGCTCTTGACCACCTCATCATAGTCTCTCACTCTAAGTCCTAGCTACTAGTTCTCAGTCAACCAGGACCTCCTAACAGAGGCAAGAGAGGAACTGTTCAACGACCATCCAGAAAAGCAAACCGCAGCAGCCATAAAGGTCAGTAGGGTATGTTCACTGTTTCATGCTCAACCTCTAACCGTTTTTTCATCCTTCTAACAACCACAATTTTTCAAATCGCACCGCATCATCAATTTGCGCATCATAACCTTTTGTTGGCCATCACGTGCTGACAAATGATTGAACCGGTGTTCTTCACATCATTTTGTATGCTGTCATCACAACACTACAAACTGAATGGTTTATGGGCCAACATGTGCCTCTTTTCTCCTTGGTATCACACCAATGGCCCTATACATGCTGTCATCATGACAATGCCACATGCACACCCCAACCACACGGCACCAATATCACATCGTTTGCCCCCCCCATTGCCATTGCTATCACAGCAAGCAGCCGCTTTGTACTTAACAAACAACCAAGTGATGCTTCACCAGCAGATATCTGCACCACATCAGGCAATGAGCCAGAAGTGCCCTTTCCAGTCAGCAGACGACCAGACGGGAAGAAACAAGAAGGTATGCACCATTCGCACACCTCCTTCTTCCGGCCCCTTCCCCTGCTGTGCAGTATGCCTTGGCAGGCACCAGCACCGCACCATTGAGTGCACCTCCACCCACACCTGGAATGGTCAAACCAAAACATTTGGCGAGTGCATCCAAAAGGGTTTGTGGACAAAAGACGGAAAACAAATCTGCACAGGCTGGCAGAGAGACGAGGGTTGTAACACCCCCAGGCATGATGCTTGCCACATGTGTTCTGGCTGCGGCGCCTCTACCCATGGGGCCCAGAAGTGCCCTAGAGCACAGAAAGAGGAACCCACTAACCCCACACACAGCTGAATTTTGGGAGCAGGAGTTGCATCATGCAGGTGTACTCAAACATTTTGTTAAAGTGCCGGAAGGATTCCGCTCAGGCTTCAGAATAGACTTTCCTGCTATCACAGTTATACAATCCCCGCCTAATAGAGATTCGATTAGTGAATATGAAAACGAATTTAAAGCAATAATTTCCAAATAAACTTCCAAGGGCAGGTTACATCAGCCCATTCTCGTCCAATGAGTTAAAAGACCTGATAGGTCCTTTCCAAACTTCTCTGCTCTCCATCATCCCCAAACTGGGGAAGCCAGGAAAATTTCGACTAATCCAAAACTTCTCATTCCCTCATGTTCCAAGCTCGTGTGTCCCAAGCCCGTCAATTGACTCTCATATAGACGTGGACAACTTCCCCACTACATGGGGTAAGTTTGAAACAGTCTACCAACTGATCGCCACACTCCCACCAGGGTCAGAGGCTGCAACACGAGACGTGGCAAAGGCATACCACACAGTACCTTTACACCCATCGCAGTGGCTAGCAAGAGTGGTGCGAGCCTCCGAAGACCAGTTCTATGTTGATACATGTACAGCCTTTGGGGCAATGCCATCAGCGGGAGCATACAGCCACATAGCAGACGCAGGGGCTGAAATCTTCCATCATCAAGGCATAGGACCTCTGGACAAGTGGGTCGATAACTACATTTTCTTCAGAGTGAGGCGTGAGTACCTGAAGCAGTTCAACGAGACGAGAAGGAACTGATACCAGATGTTTGCAAAGGATGACATGCACCAGACGGGCGGTCGCATCTGGTTCGGGGGCATATCCCCAATAAACAGGCCAGCTGGAAGAACGGAATGAGAACTGTTCCCAGCCGCTGTTAGATCTGTTAAAGAACTCACTGAGATCAATGCACGATGAGCAGTTCAGCTGTTGCATGCAAGACATAGACTTGATTTCCCACGAAGCAGGCATTATCTGGGAACTGGTAAAAGATCAACCATTCTTGCCTTCAATGATCTATATAGGATTCATCTGGGACATTGAGCAAAGACTGGTTTACCTGAGCTCTTTGAAGGTAGATAAGTACCTTTTAGCAATTCATAGATGGAGAAAGTGTCCCTCGCACGTCTTAGAAGACGTGCAACAACTGTACGGCAAGTTGTTACATGCCTATGCAGCAGTGCCACAGGGCAGAGCTTATTTGACAATCCTCGAGGAGATGCTGTCCTACTGCGGCGATAAACCTTGCATGCCGTGAAGACCTGGATGACACGTAGCCAACAATTTAGATTGGTGGTCCGACCTACTGCAATCAGGCAAGGTATCAAAACCGATCCTTCCTGCAGTACCTCCAATAAACCCATCACCACTTTCACTAACACTAGCGGAAACTTCATCATCCATGGCGATAACACAGGAGTCGTCGAAGGCTGGTGGAAATGCCAACACCACAACAGAGCAGTCAATGAAGTCTTCCAGAGAATCCACAAATTCCTCAGCAATCTACCCAGACACTCTCAATCCAGCGGACAAACCATCCAGAGGCATCCTCGGTCCAGTTGAATTTCTTCTCCCTCCCATCGATATTCCCCCAGAACTTAGCGAGTTCATCATCGACACGACAAAGCCTCTCTCCCCCACCACACTCCATCATCTGCGGGAAGGAAGCTACTCCACTCCTGCTCATAAGCTCATCAATCGAGAGCTTATCAAGCAGCAAGCGACAGAGTGAGCCAGAGCCTTGTTTCTCAAGGAAGAAGAAATCTTCAGGGCAGCTCTCCAAAACGAATGACTCCGAAGGAGCATCTCGTTTCGGAGTGCCACTAATGACCATCATGACCTTCCCAGCCCCCACACCCAAGAACTACAAACCAGCTTTAACCCCCTGCCCGTCATCACTCTGCCCCCATTGTCTAGCAAGAGACAGGTTGAGGGTGTGGGCACCCTCAGGAACCAATCCGAGACTATTGCAACTAGCGGCAGTTGCAGGCAGTCAGCAAGAAGCAGACATCATGGACGCCCAGCTAGACCATATTTTAGACGTCATGGGGTCATCATGGGCGCAATCGATGAAAGAGACCTATGGAGCGGGGCTATTAGTATTCCATGTCTTCTGTGACACAAACAAGGTAGAAGAAGACAAAAGATGCCTGGTAGCTCCTGCCCTCCTACTCGTTTTCCTGTCCAGCTGCGCCAGCTCATACTCAGGATCAGCCCTATCCAATTATGCAGCCGGCATCAAAGCATGGTACTTACTCCATGGCAGGATGTGGCTCATCTCAGCCAATGAGCTAAAAGCCATCCTAGATGGTGTGAAAACATGCGCACCTGAATCATCTAAGCAGCCAAAATGACTACCTTTCACACCAGACACATTAGCCAGCATCCACGAGCACCTGAAACTAGATGAGCCACTAGATGCTGCAGTGTATGCCTGCCTAATGACAACTTTCTACTGTGTTGCAAGGCTAGGCGAATTCACTGTAAAAACTGTAAAAAATTTTGATCCAAGTAAGCACATATCAAGAAGAGCAGTTTCCGAATGAACAGACCGCCATGGACTTCCTGTCACTAAATTCCACATTCCGAGCACCAAAACAGCTCCCATAGCAGGAGAAGACACTTTCTGGGCAGAACAAAATGGTCCAACAGATCCTAAACTTATCAGGAAAAGTGTACTTAGCAACTATGGAAGAAAGTACTGTATTATGATCCAAAGTAGTCCATTATAGCTATATATGCTAGAATGACAGTTATGGCTAGAATGGCAAGGTGCCAATCTTAACAGCAATTATAGACCTGACTTTTTCCATTTCACTTCATTTTGGATCATTATAGCTATTATGGATGGGTCATTTTTTTTCAAAACCTTGCCATTCTAGCCATTCTAGCAATTATAAGTCATTGTAGATCTCAAAACATCAAAAATGCAAAAATCAAGTTATATTTCAAGTATCTCATACAACAACTATACACTACTAACTACATATGTAAGAGAGGGAGACAAAAATGCGAAAATCACAAGAGAAATGAATGTCAGAGGAAGGCAAAAATGCGAAAATGAAGGAAGGAGGAATGAGAGCAAGAGAGGCAAAAATGCGAAAATGAAGGAAGGAAGAATGAGAACAAGAAAGGCAAAAATGCGAAAATGAGGGGAGGAGGAATGAGAGCAAGAGTGGTAAAAATGCGAAAATGACAGGAGAAATAAGAGCTAGAGACAAGAAACACTTAGAGAGAGAAGAGAGATAAAGAGACTTACTAAAAAGGCCAAAATGCGAAAATTAAAGCAGGAGGGTTAGAGAAGAGCTAGGGAGAAGAGAGGATCAGAAAAGGATGAAGAAAAGAGAAAGGAAGACTCACCAAATAGACAAAAATGCAAAAACTGGAAGGAGAAGAGAAGAAAAGGTCAGTGAAGAAAGATGGATAAAAAGAAAGACTTACAAAGAGTCACCACTAGACACCTAGAGAGCTACATCAAATAGGCAAAAATGCGAAATATATTTGAAGAGAAGAGGAAAGGAGGAGATCTAAAGAGAAGATAGGGCAGGGAGATTACATGAGAAGAGTAGAGTCATCAAGTTGGCCTCAAAGAAATGTTCAAGTAGATGTTGGAGATTTGGACTGACTTGAAGGGAAAAGAGAGAAAGGAAAAGATGGGAAAAGACTTGTACTTGACCGCATTTTTGCTTATATAAGTAATGCCAAACAAGACCACATCATGGACTTAGAGAATTTTCGCATTTTTGTTGATTAGGGTTATGATTTGAACTGTGGGAATTTTTTCATGAAAACCAAAGTTGTAGTCCTTGTCAAGGAGAGTTCATCCATAGTCTCATGACATCATTAGGATGAAATCCTAGTGAGATATAAGCAAAATACTCGAAAAACATCGACACTTTTCAAAAAGACTTGGTGAGATTTTCGCATTTTTGCTTATTTGGGTGTGTCATAACAGTCATAATGGATCATAATGATCATAATGATCACATCAACTTATAAATAAGTCACCATAAAGCTTGATGGGATTTTCGCACTTTTGCTTATTTGTGTTAGGATTGTAAGGGTGAGGATTACATACACCCTCCATTAGTATGTCTATTCTTAAATATTTGCATGAAGTGTTTTATAGTTGTCATAACTGTCATAACTGTCATAATGGCCATAATGGCTACAATAAGTTGCCATAAGCTATTATGACAAAGTCTCTTTTTCCTGATGCATGTTATATCCTGTAATTCCATTAGTTAATTGCTGCCGAAGAAGATTGATGGAAGAAGATAAACTTACGTCTAAATTGCAAATCAAGGGAATCAGCACCTAACTCTCAGTGGGGTCCACTGGTCTATCAGCATGAAGTTACCCCACCATTCTGCCAGGGATTGTTTTTTGAGGGCATCAGCATGGCACTCACCAGCCAAGGGCCCATTTGGCTCTCCCAGAGTTTCCAACGGTGTGGAAAAATGAACTCTTTGGGAAGACATTGTGCCATGCTTGAAAGTGTTCTGGTTCTTGATGGGAGGATTAAATAGGGAACAGCGAAGTGGTCCAGCAGTAGGACTTGTGTGGACTGAAGGATTCAGTGGATGGTTGTTGGCCATGTCAACAATGGCGGTAGAATATGGGCCACAGCAACAGCCGAACTTCTATTGTTGTGCAATGTATTGAGGTCAAGGCACAATCAACACATGGCCATGGGAAATTCCATGGCAATGCTGTGGCCATAATACCTGTTCCCTATATATACATCACAACTTGACCTCCGACTTTTTCCACTGAATTCTCATACCCTAAGTTTCAACCCATGTATCACCTGTGTATTACTTTTTCTGTACCATCTTGCTTCTGTTTACAATGTCTTCATCTCAACAAGCCAATGATGCCCTCAACCTTGTAGCCAAGAAAATTGACTGGCTTGTGAAGAGGTTGGAGAAGCTCAAGGCCAGTGACCCAGCTGCCAAGACATTGGCACATGAAATTGCTGTGACTTTCATGACTCATCTTCCCTTTGCTTTTTTTTGGTTTTTGACTTTTGATGACCAGATTTTCTTTCTTTTTTAGGCAACTGCATTCACCCAACATGACAATGCTGCCACATTGTTGGCCCCACTGCTCTTGTCCTGTGCAGCAGAAATACAGTACAAGAGCGGTGCAAATGGCAAGCTAAAGGCTTTGGCCAACTGGGGTGCCATCTCAGACAATGACCCCCGGATCCACACCCACCCTCTCTATTCCCCAAATCCGTGGGGTACTGGTGCCACAACCCCGTGACGCCGCCAGCCATACTAGCTGAGCCTCCCACGCCTCTACCACCCACACCACTGACTCCTGCCCACATCAAGCCTGCCCATCCACCATCTCCCGTGCCACCTGTCACCATTGTCCTCAAGGTCAAGCTCTTTGTGCTGGGCAACAGCAACAACAACAGCAACAACAACAGCAACAACAACAGCAACAACAACAACAACAACAACAACAACAACAACAACAACAACAACAACAACAACAACAACAACAACAACAACAACAACAACAATAGCCATCGCAACTACAACCGCAAGTGCAGAGCAATGACACCCAAGTCTGATGCACCCGAAACACTAATCAAACCAAATCTTAGAGCAAAACAACTGCCATACCCTGCACTCAACCTGTCATCCCAGAGATGGCAAAGTCCAAGGACACTAAGGTATGTATCTAATTCGATCATCATTAGAACTTCAGCTAACTTCTCTTCAGCCTGCAGATTCACCATCTGAGGATAATACATTGGATGAAGATGCATCTTCTGTGTGTCTCTTCAGCATCCAGTGCCAGTGCTGCGTACAGGATGATGTCCCATGTCTGGTGGTCCTTGGGAGAAGATGGGCGAGATCTGGAGGTGCTGTCACAACTGCGACAAGAAGAAGACAAAGTGCATTCATCTGAGCCCTGAGGAGGCCTCAATTCTTCTGGCTGCCATGGCCGAGAAGAAAGCCAAGGCTGCCACCAAGAAGGCCCAGACTCTGGCACCCAGGACTCAATCAAGGGCACCTGTCAATACTTGGGCTGCCTCCCGCATCCGCCTGCCATCTGTTGGTAAGACATTGTCACCTTTGGTGGACATATCCACCAATGAGGATGCAGAGGGCGAGGATGTCGCTGAGCCTGGTAAGTCTGACTTTGTCCAGATTTGGATGCCAACTCACAACTCCTGGAAGCAGCAACACCTGCTCCCAATGTTGACAACAATGTCAACATGGACTTCAATACCCAGACAGCCATGCCAGACCTCCCGGTTTCTGATGTCCTGGGGGATGCTCCTCCCAACCCAGCCGTCCAGCAGCCCAGCAATCTGGACATCATCCAGACAATCCAGGCCATGCGTCAAGAGTTCACTAGCATGCTGCAGAACTTGGGTGATTGTTCTGATGCCATCAACTGATCAATACCCAGGTCAACAATTTGGCCCAAAATTGGGAGGAAAGGTTCACTGCAATGAAGAAGAAGATGCGGGAGGTCAAACTCCACACGGCCAGAAATATGGTCTCCATTGGGCACTTGGCCAATGCCATGAAGGCCTTCACTGTATCTGGAGGTGTCTCAGCTTTTCAGCCTACTGCTGGTCCATCGACTCAAGGGCACCCATTTGGCCAGATCCCCCCTTCTTGGATTCCACAACTCCCACCTCCAGCTGATGTTGGCCACCCTCAGGACCCAAGTGCCTCTGAAGTGGGGAAGCTGTTCACCATGACGAGTCTAGAGGTCCTAGTGCCAGTGTTGCAGGGGAAAGCTCTGCATCCACAGTTGAGTCCTCTGGCCATCCCACTGGCCTCAGTTCAGGCTCACAATTGTCAAGCCTCCCTTCCGGCAGTTCCTCTCACAAAGATTAGTTGGTGGTAGATACAGTTATCTATCGGTCCTTGAGACACCATCACTCCTTGATACAAACACATCTCCTGCATTCACAACATACTCTATAGCTTCAAAAATACTTCCACAAGGTTAATTGACCTTGCCTCTCACATGCTATCAAAATTTTTATGAACTTGATTAGCAAAATTGCTTTCGAGATGTGTGTTTTCATGCCTGAAAGCATTATTCTGAAATTTATAATCTATCTTATTCAATATTATACTGCTTTATCATGCATAAAAAATAAAAAGTGTATTAAAAAGTATCTAAGCTCTCCAGAATATGTATAATAGCTGGAAAACATCATGAATTACATGTGTGGTGTAGAAAACAGTGTTGGCTAGTGTCACCAGCTTAGACAGAGTGCGAACCATTTTGCTATAGTTGGATAAGCTAAGATAAGCTAACAAGTCACGTGTCTCAAGGAACAATAATTGGCAAAAAGGAGGTCCCCTCACTGTTTTGGATGTTGTGCTCAAGTGGTTGGATATTTTTCTCTAAAACTTCAGATCTGGGGTGTTGAGGTAGACTAATTGTCAGGAAAAATATGACAGAGTCATCATCATGTGTTTTAGAGGTGTGGTACATAATTTTTCAATTTCATGTCTCAAATACCCATTGATAACTGTAGTTGCATCTTCTTTCTTTACTTAACCATTACCATGTACATTAGACTATCATTGACCAGTGTCATCATAATGTATAATACAATGCTACCACTACCTCCTGGATGTATGCATTGGTCCTGGTTATGCAAGTCTTGTGATGTCTTTGGTTGCAATCCAGTGATCACCTATATTGGACAAGTTGAACTGAGTCAATGGGATGTCAGTATCTCCTGGGTAATGGATTGTCGGTGCATTGTTCATGTTTAAGCAAGGGACCCGCCTGCATCAAAATTCGAATCCCACACTTGCAAGCCATTGCCAAGCTTCACCATGAACCGTATCACATATCACACACCATATATACCAAAAATACGGGCCTGTCATGCATTGCACACAATCCAGTCCATCTGTATCCACTGAGATTCCTACTCCATACCAGGTAGTGTTACCAACAAGGCCCATATGTATCTACACAGATTCGTATCCCATACATGGTAGTGTTACCAACTGGCCCCCATCCATATCTACCGAGATTCCTATCCCATACCTGGTAGTGTTACAAACTAGGCCCATCTGTATCTATTGAGATTTCTATCCTATGCCATGTACTATATCACACACTATACTTCACAGGGCCCATCCATATCTACCGAGATTCCCATCCCATACCCTGTAGTGTTACCAACCAGGCCCATCTGTATCATCCGACATTAGCATCTCATACCATCTACTGCACCCAACAGACCCAGCCATATCCACCGGGATGGATGACATACATTGGCATAACTGGCCCATCCTTCAGTATCAGACAGCCATATCCATATGGGCCCACCAATTCTTCCAGGACCTATGTACCTACATCAGGGCCCATCTTGGTTGACCTGTCTCCCATGGAAGAATCTCAACCTCAGGTGTCCGTTTAACATGGGAAAATTTGACTGAATTATGTGATTCTTTGACTACTGGTACTCCAGTTATATGTACTTCCATTTGTCTTACTGATCCGTTACATACCTTTCATCTCTGTTTAATAATTGGTGATCAATCCGACTTACCAACAGACTTTGCATATGCTTTGTACATAGCCTTGGACATTGCTGATTGATCATTCTGTTAGATACCTATAGTATTTAAACTCCTGTACAACTTTGTAACACCTCAGTTTGAACATCATCTTATATTCTACTTATCCTTGTGTCAGACTCAAGTCCTCCTCCATCTATAGTCTATATCTCTGCCTCTATCTTCGACAGTCTACCTCCATTAGTTTCTAGTTCAGACACTGTCCAGATTAGCCATTACACTACTCATCTGGAATGGACTACAATATCTGTCTGCCCCTCCAGACGCAATATCCTCAGCATTCTGAAATAAGGGGCAATACTCAGGAAAGAGGCACAGTGCATGAGCTGAGGCCAAAGCCCTTTAGATCCATTACCCTTTGAGTATGGTCTTAACACTGCTATAACAAAGAAACTTGAAGAAATAAAAGAACAATGTAGAAAACTGACAAATGAAGAAAAATCAGGTTTGCTGGTTATGGAGTGTGGCGTACTCACACAATTACTGAAGTCTCATAGAAGGGTACCTGGCAATCTTCAATAGCTCTTCACTGTTGTTGGTCTTAGTCACATCTTACTGATGAAAATTAATGGTTATGTAAAACTGCTGCTCATTTTAGGCAAAAATACAGGTTCTTGTATAGCCAAATCAGTGGCTGTGCTACTATTTTCCCATGTTTTAGGTGTAGCAGTCCATGTGTTATGTTTGTGTTTGGCTAATATATTTTCTATTAGAGGCTAAACTGGTGCAGCACTTTTTCTTTAGGGTTTCCTGCATGTTCCCACAGGGGAACTTGTGTAGAAAATAATTTGGTCGCCAAAAATATCACAACCAGCCATGCAACTGGATTTCTACCATTCTACCTCCTTCATTGAGTATATCCTATTTTACCTTTTGATCTTAGTGAAGCTACATTCCTTGCTGATGGGTTTCATGTGATTATGAGTCCCATTAATTTCCTCATGTCATGAATATATCAAATAGAAAGAAGACCAGAAGACTTGAGACATGCTGCAAAGACCTTGAAGAAGGCAAGATTCAAATCCAAGCTTCAGTTTGAACAGAAGTAGCACCTCAGGATGCATGTGAAATAATTTGATCCTGGTGACCTTTTTTTAGTCCATAATATGCAGATAAAGAAGGAATTAAATCACAAAATAAAACCACAATACTTAGGACTCTTTGTTGTTGAGAGACAAACCAAAGGAAGATCATATATGTATATGTATATTAAGAGAAATGAATGGAACTCTGTCTAGATATAGTGTAGCCACCTTTAGACTAATTCCTTATATCAGCAGAAGTCATTTTCTACCTTGCAAGAAATTGCTAATACCCTTGTTGATGCTCAGCACTCTGAGGAAAATTTATCACTGTCTGACTCCAATTCTTTTCCCCTCTCAGAGGATGAATAACATTACATAATGAATAGTGAAGACACCATCAGACAAAACCACTTGCAACATCAAGATGTACTCTTACACCTGTGTCTGACTTATGAAGTATACTTTGAATTTTTCAGACTCCTAGAGGTTCATTTAGCTGATCCAGAAAATAGATGGAGACAGACAGGATAATCAATGACAACTATTAGACACAATAACCTATATGTCAACTGGGGACAGTTGCAATTTCATGTGCCTGGTGGATGTCATGCATGGTATGAATTCATACTATGACATACACAAAATCTTAGTTCAAAAGGCTGACATGAATGTCACCAGCCTGTTGAGTAATAATAATGCCTCTTTGTTTCCAAAAGCTAGCATGAATGTTGTTAAGCTGTCAAATGACAATGACTTGACTAGTTTCATAGTCCCTAAAAGCAGTTGACCTTCTTCACCTCTGCCTGCTGTTCTGAAAATAACAAAGAACATTTAATATACAATCAGATACATTATCAAAGATCTCACTGTAAAAGAAAAGAGTCAGACACAGATAGATGATATAATTGCAGTTGTGATCAAAAATCATGATATCATAATTGCGATAAAATCTGTCAGCAGAAAAAATATGTTGTGAATGATTCCATCAGTGGTGGATGAAGGAGTAACATTTATTATGATATGCTCCTTCATCACATTGCTTAAAGAACAGTATACAAAGACTGCTACTGCTGGTCTATAATGCCACAATTACTCTCCCTCCAAAGATGTGTCAGACAATATTTATTTAGATTCTGTGTGTTTAGGTCAAATATTGTTTATTTGAGATATTTGCCAGGTATAAACTGGTCTTGCCCACCTGTGTGTCACCATAACCATTACTAACTAGTAACAGTGATGTAATTCGATGTCTCTTACTAAGTAGGGGTGTTTACCTATACTGCAGTGCTTCAGCGAGTTCTGCAGCACTCAGCAGTGACTTTGCTAGGAAAAAACACCTTGGATATAACCAGTAGGTTATCAAGTATATATTTAGCTGTACAACTATATTTAGGCTGCCCACAGTATTTTTATATGTGCTTAATTCTGCGCACCTCTTGCCAACGCTTCTCCTGGCTTTTCCCACGTCGTCCACACAGCCATGCTCGCTGTCATGCACAATGAGCACCACTACAGACATCAAATCTCATTGTTTTTGAACACACATTTTTCGCTTATGATACCATTACTTGTCCTATACCATCCGGCTGCTTGAGACTGCAAGAAACACTCAAATAATACGCATATAAGCCGTTTATGTTGCACGCTGAGGGTGAAAACTTCCAAGCAGTGTATTGTGGGCACTAGAAGACAGATAAACTAGCTATAAAATTACTCATCGCCGGTGGAGGTATCATCGCTGGAGGAGGTATCATCTGAGTCTTCAGTATCGGTATTGATGGTGGTATTACTCTTGTGCTCTTGACCCATAACCTTCCTCTTCTTTCGTGCAACATATACCGTTTCTCCATGTGCATGGCATGCCCGATTTTCAGTCATTCATTTAACCAATTCTTCATCTGTGAGCACGACCCAATGGCAAGATTCCGTGTGGTGAGGATCTCTTTGTAGAGCATTGAGCAATTTTTGAACCTCGGCCCTTCCACCAACTTTGCTTGGGTTGCAAACAGGTCCAGGAAGTGGCCAGCCCACAAGAGCGACACTGCAATGCTCGACTATGTTGCACTCATAGTTGACATAGTTCATTTGGACAGCCTTCTTGATATTCTTCTCAAGCACGATAGATTCTATGACTTGATAATCAGTAATGTATCAGCTTTGAGGGATTTAAACTTACTGAGCTCTTCTTGAATGATTGTGCGACAGTCACTGACAAGTTTATTCAAGGGGCATTGATGGGTGATTATCGTGTTCTCATCTACCCAATAATCAATATAATTGTCATTATCCACATGTTTAGCAACTCACTGAGACCGCTAACCACAAAAGCCTCTAATTTGAGACCTAAGTGTCGTGGTTCAATGTGAAGCACCTCTTTGACAAAATTTTCAGCCTTCTGAGTGAAAAATACCTTGGGTTCCAAGAGATCTTCGATGGACCCACACACTGCAACATAAAAGCCCTCTGTGCCAGTTCAAGCACAGAGAGCCATCCACTAGAATGAAATACCAGTCAGCTAACAACATTATAATACCAGACCCTGACTTACCCACTTTGGTCACCCCATTTCGGGTACCTCTTAGGTTGTATTATACCTAGAGGTTTTCACCTAGGGGGTGCTTTTCAGGTGGTCTGCCCAATGTTTTCTGGTCTTTCTCCAAGTGCATATGGTCCAAAATGAAATGTATTGAGCATGGTCCAGGGATCAAAATAATTTTTGCATGGGAAAGACCACCAGCCAACTTTAGACCATGCATACATTGGGAATTCCCCATGGTGTAGGGGTGTCAGGGGTCCTATTATGACCCAAATTTTGGGCAAAAAAAACACTTTGGTCATCCTCAAATGCCAATTTCTTTGGAAATTTCTCACTATATGTATTGCATCTATGCCCTTCACCCTCCATAAACAAATCCTCTCATATATAATTGAACAATATATCTGGTGGGTATATGGAAAAAATGAAAAGTTATTACTTTAATTGAACTTCTTAATGAAAGTTGTAGTATGTGTTAAGGCAAGTCTATATGTGATCATACCTTATCAAAATATTGACAGGAAGGTAAGATATGGCTGTAACAAAAATCGTTGTTGGGCTTGTTTACAAAAAACAAAAGTCATTATCCTTGATGGAAGTTGTAGTCCTAGTGAGGGTAGGTCTATACCTGCACGCTCGTTCTCCTCACTTTGCTTTTTGTTAAAAACAATAGTACCCATAAGCACTAGTATCACCCTTTGAATACTCATCTACTGTCTTCTTCTACATATCAAATGAAATGGCCGACCCATCCACAGAAGCTTGCCCAGACTTCACTGGTGAACTCTACACCAAAATAAGAATTGACCTCATGGCAGCGACGGGAGGGTCAAAGCAAGAAGTGATAGATTGTCTAGCCGAAATCTGGGACATAGGACATGAAGAACGTGTTCGGGAGTGGCACCAACAACATGAGGCTGAAGCTGTCACCACAGCTGAAGCTGAACGAGCGCTCTGCACCTGGGAAGATGAAGAACGCTGTAGAGGCTCGCACCCCTACAGGCACATACCTAGCATATTCCCTCTCCCACTGTAGGCACCCTCACATAGCTTGAAGGCACATGCCTTACAGGCGCACCGCACTAAGAGCGCTTTGGTGCTAGTGTTTGTGGCCGCTCGCACTCATGCACTGGATCCCATTGCCTGTCCTCCACACGTCCTATCCATGTCCTCCCCGGTCCATTGGTGCATGTTTCCTTTTGTTTGAGTCACCCTGATGATATCTCCGCACTGTATGACACTCTTCGCATTATGGACCCTTACTTACATGCTGTTACACACCATACATACTTGCTTGCTGAGCTCCACGCCATGGGAAAGCGCTTAGCGATACTTACGCGTTAGAATTGGTTTTTGATACTTACTTCAGTTCCACGAGCATCACAGTCAATAGCCCCACTTATTATTTGAATCCACTCGAGTTTCCTGATCCACACTTGCAATTATCAGTGTGCGCCTTATATTTGGCGGCCACATCATCAACGCATTCGAAGCACTTTGCGCAGTTTATACTCTTTTCAGTGCATTTAGGCTTTAGCGCTCTACTTAGGTTTTCTACGCCGAAGTTCTAGTCTTGGATCTCCCTCACTTTACATTAGAGGAATCTATTCTCAGTAGCAATCCCCTTGGGATGACTGTTGCTTGCTTCCAGAGGAGCACTTGAGAGCCTCACTACACAGTCCCCCTAGTATTCACTTATCATTCCTCGCCCTCAATGTGCCCGGCAAGAAGCAGAGGCCGAGAGAGAGAGCGCGCTGAAGCAGACAAAAAGAAACCAAAGATGAACAGGTTCAATGAATCCTCATCAGTAGGAGATTTTTTATCCCCCCAGCCTGCCCAGTATGCCATCCAGAAACTCACCAATTTCAAGTTTGTAGAGCTCTGGTATTTTTCACCAGATGGATGCAAAGAAGCACTGAAGTCCTCCTGGTCCATTGCCGAAAATGACCTTGGTCTCACTAGGATCAACGACCAACTGACAATCCATACATTGTCAGCTTTTAAGGCTTTGAAAGCTGCTCTTGCCGACCATAAGCTATCCTTTTCCACTTTCCTTTGTGCTAAGAACCTCTACCTCATCCAGATTAGCAAAGCAAAGTGGCCCCAGAGCCACATAGATGCTCAGCCCAAAAGTGCCCTTGAAGTGAGAAGGCTTAAGGCCCACTCACCATATAACCCTACAGAGTGGCAACACCTCTTTGAGGAGACAGGCCTCATATGTAAATACCTGTTCATCCCCATCTATCTTGCATCTGGTTTCTCAGGGGGCATCCCTCCTATTACTTGTACATATGCACCACCTAATAATCCGTCCACCGAGGCATATGCTGAAGCTTTCTCGAGCATTGTCAATCATGAATTCACAAAGGGCCATTTCATTGGCCCCTTCAGTGCCTCAACCCTCGAATCAATCATTGGTAACTTCCAGACAGCTCCCTTATCTATCATTCCAAAGCCCAGCAAGCCCAGCAAATTTCGTCTCATTCAAAACCTATCATACCCCATCAAACTATGCCCCCCTGTTAGCTCCATTAACTCCTGGGTCGACTCAGATCTCTTTCCCTGTACCTACAGAACTTTTCCCACCATCTGCAGAACAATCTGGAGCCTTCCCCCAGGTTCACAAGCCACCGTTCATGATGTGGCTGAAGCATATAGAACAGTCCCCCTACACTTGTCTCAGTGGCCAGGCCTGGTTGTTCGCCTCTCGGGTGAAGACTCCTTTGCTGTTGACACATCATTCTGCTTCAGGTTTGGTCCATCTGCAGGAATCTACAGAAATGTTGCAGATGCATGAGCAGATATTTTCTGAGCCATGGGAATTGGCCTGCTATCCAAATGGGTCAACGACTACCTGTTCTTTCGAATTAGGAAAGAATACCTGGCTGAGTACAACAAGAGATGGGAAGCATGGGCAAAGGAGATTGCCAATAACAATGGTGTCATCATTGAAGGTGGACAAAAATGGTTCAAAGGAGCAACCACACTGAATGATACTATGGAGGAATTCAATGAAGACACATCCTTTCCCATCCTGGATTTGTCAGGTCGTTCCCTACGCTCACACAAAGACTTTGAGTTCTCATTCTGCATGGATGACATTGACCATTTCTCGATCCTGCTGGGTGTCATCTGGAAGCTTTTGAAAGACAAAGCCTTCAGTGCCATCCCCCCTGGCCCTATCAGCTGAGAAACATCTTAAGTACCTGAACTTCTGCCTTCAAAGGCTTCTGGTCAAAGTGCCTTTCATGTTATCATGCAATCCAACACTGTTTCAATATCCTCAATCACTCCCAGCAGTGCAGCTCCCTCAACTTTGAGCTTCTGTAATCTCAACATGCAGGATTGGGAACATGCACTTAATGACCTTGAGAATTTTGACTCAGATAGGTCAATTGTTATGATGCCTCCCCCACCTCCAACTCTAGTCAAAGTCTGCGAGAAAATGCAAATCCAAAGGTGATGACAGCACAAGGTTCCTCCCTTGTCCTTCAGGCTTCATGAAGGGGGCATCAGTCACTGGAAAATCAGTGAAGTCATCACATGTCAGTGTCCCTAAAGCATTCCAGAAGGTAGATAATGATATCCATAACCTCAGTTCAAACATTGGTGCTGTAGTGGTCGTCCTGCAAATGTATACAACACATACCATTTTACAATCAGTTGAACCTATTCCTGTATGCCAGAGTACTGCTATAAACCTGCTGGTAAAAGAGAGCCTACAGGACAATGAGGTGGTGGATCTCATTAGTCATTTAATGAGAGATATCTCTCTTGCTGATTAGTACTTGGCTCTTAGAGAGGAGGATAGTAAATGAAAGCTTTACTTATGGAAATTCTTGTCAACTCAGTGGTATTACCATGTATATCATTTAGACTGTACTCAAAGTAGTACCTCAAATATACTATCATTCAGAGTGTATTCTTTAATAAGGTATCTACTTGAAAGTACTAGTATCATTTCATGGCTGTTTTCTCCCTCTATCTTGTCTGTCTAATAACATTGTAGTCTTCCCACATTTGAAGGGCAATGGCTTCATGGCTTCATGGTGATTGTATAAATAAATGCATGATTTTTCAGTAGGAGGGCCTTCAGCAAGTGCACCAGTGCCATACAGATACTCATCATTGAAGTCAATTTTAAGTGGCTGTTAAGGTCATACTCAAGAGGTATTGGATCTGAAGTGCTTCAGCCTCAGCTTGTGCACTGTGCCCCTTTTCTGAGGATTGCCCCTTATTTCAGAGTACTGAAGTATCACATCCAGTAGGATGGATAAGTATTGTAATGAATCCATTAAGGCTTCTGGATATCGAACATATAGAGTAACGGCTAATCCGGATCGGATCCAAACTAGAAACTAATGGATAAGGACTGTCCAAAGACAGAGGCAGATATATAGACTATAGGAGTCAATCCTAAGTCTCGGATTAGACAAGAGTAGAAGACTCAAGTCTGAACGGATAATGGAGAATGAACGGAGGGACTTAGAGTCCAGACAGAATGAGTTCAATCTAAGATGATATTCAAACTAAAGTACTATGGCACATGTACAAGGATTTATATACTACAGATAACTAACAGAATGATCAATAAGCAAAGGTGTGAGGCTATATACAAAGTATAAGCAAAGTGTATTGGTAAGTCAGATGGATCATGAATCATGAATTGGAAATGAAGCATAAGTTAAACGGATCAGTAAGCATAGTGGAAGTAAGGATAACCGGATTACCGGTATCTAGGAATGCCGAAAGTAGATGAATGATAGTTAGAGTTATATGAACAGGAAATGAAATAAGAATTGGATCAGATCTGTGGACCAGACAACAGATATATCCAATGGATCCGGATCAGATCTATACCCGGATATATGGTATGACAGTGGCAATAGTTGAGCATGTTGTCAGGATTATGAACATAGATGATGTTGTGTACCAGGCATAACACTGGAGAGATGCAGGCTTGTACACTCATAGTATAATGAGGAGGGAGTAAGAGGATTCAGAAGCAGTTTTTCAGGATGCCAAATATGCACTCAACAATGCTTTGAAGCATGGCATAGTATAGATTAAACAGTTCCTTGTAATCACAGAGTAAAACAGATCGGTATCAGTATAATGTACATTGTAAAGGAGGGCTACACTATCACACTCAGCAAGATAATAGTGTACTCCCTGATAGGAGACAAGCAGCTCATCACAAGCTTCAAATCCAGCATTTGCAAGGTAGTACCTACCTGGAGGAATGTTGAGGTTACTAATGCAAGTATTGTAATAAACACATGCATCAGCTGCAAACCCTTCCCAGTCACTCAACATGTATAGGAATGACATATTGAAAGTGCATGCAGCCAGGCAGTTCTGGGTCAACACACCCTTACAATTGTAAGCAGTGTTACATTTCTTGGAACTGGAGTGACAGGTGATGTAAGTGCTGTATATGGTAACAATTGCATCGGCAAAGTATGGATAGTATTTAGGTTTCTGGAGGATTTCAAGTGGTATTGGACTATTGGCATCAGGCAGCCAGATACAGTGGATAGATAGGAGGGGAGGAGAATTGTTAAGGTCATACTCAAAAGATATCAGATCCAAAGGGCTTTGGCCTCAGCTTGTGTGCTGTGCCCCTTTCTTGAGTATTGCCCCTTATTTCAGAAGACTAGGGATATCGTGTCCAGAGGAACAGATGAGTGTTGTGGTCTGGTCTGGATGACTTCCAGATATCAGATGAGTAGTGTAATGGTTAATCCAGACGAAGTCTGAACTAGAAACTATTGGAGGTAGGCTGTCCTAAGACAGAGGCAGAGATATAGACTATAGGAGTCAATCCTAAGTCTCGGAGTAGACAAGAGTTGAAGTAACTCGAGTCCAGAAAGATGAGAATGAGTATAATCTAAGATGATATTTGAACTGAGGTGTTACAGAGTTTTACAGGAGTTTATATACTATAGGTACCTAATGGAATGATCAATCAGCAACATCCAGGGCTATGTACAAAGCATATGCAAAGTCTATTGGTGAGTAGGATTGATCACTAATCAATGAAAGGTATGTAATGAATCAGTAAGACAAACAGAAATACAGATAACCAGAGTACTGATAGCAAAAGAATTACCAAAAGGAGATAGACACTGTATTAAGGTTATATGCACAGAAAATGAATAGTGGACCAGATGATGTATTAGACCAACAGATCTGGATTGGATCTGAGATCTGGATGTCTAGACCTGTAACCAGAAGTATGGTATATGACAAGAATGCATTTAGGACCCATTTAAAATACCTTGAAAAAATCAACCAAGTTATCAATATGAAATAGGGAATGATATACTTTGATATTGTATCATTTGAGTGTTGAAAGTGCTTACCAATATGACATACAGAGAGATCTGTAATGCTTGCATACAGGAAAAATGGCAAGCTGCTCCTTGAGCAAAACATTCTTTGAGTTGTGACATTTAGATTCATGAAGTAGATTTAATAGGATACAAAATACATGAATGTGGACCCCAAGCTCATTTAAAATGTGATCAAGGTGTCCAGTAATTAGCTTGTTGATCCATGCTATTCCTGACAGGACAGAAGTATGGTAAGGTCATTTGTTGAAATGGGTATCAAAATACAGTTGCAGTATCTCACTAGCAGCATCCATGATGTCAGTGACTGCACGACCAGCGCCAATAAGCATGGTCTTTATCCATTGTAGCTGGAGTACATCCAGCTTATCATAGTAGTCCTATCAATATCATTGTTAACTACATCATAGTCACATGGGCCTGGTGGGTCAATATCAGGGTCATGCTAGAATGGCAACATGGTATTATACAAGGGTATGTATTATTGTTATGAGTGTGACATTGCCCATGCTGACAAAGTAGGAAAATTTAGATTTAGTTGAATTTAGTTGTACTCAAATTTGGTAGCCAAACAGACCTTAAGTTATCTATAGCTGCTTATAATTTACTGATTTGCCATTGGAGCCCTTAGCATACTGCTGCTGCACCCAAAGTAAGATTATGCTAGAAAATGCCATGATATTGTTGAAATTACACTTGCTTAAATCAATCTGGTGGGACAACCCCTTCTCATCTAATGTGCAACTGATTATGTAGAAGAGGGCAGGGTTTCTAAATGATGCATTCTACATAAGTCTAAGTCAGCCTTCGAAAACAGTTATATCTGACACTTTGAATGTAACTTACAGTGTCTGGATTATTGAGGTAAGCAAAGTCAATACAGAGGCTATCAATGTAAACCTTCTGATACACCAAGTCTTTGTTTCACTCAGTAATAGAGAGAGCAAGATCAACTGTGGATTGACCTATATCTTTGAATATACTTTGATTGGTGTTTGGAATGGTTCTGTGTGAGATGGTGGCTAATAACGGCAGAGGTGATTGTGTACTATTAGACATGAGAGGTTGACCACTAATGGCAAGGAAGCCCAAATCTTGTTAGGCTATGTTGTGATCCATATCTGTGGGTCTCATAGGAGAAGGTGCAGGTAGACTGACTTGTGAACAGCTTTTAAGGATCTAGGTATAACCTGACATTTAGATTAGTCAATATAAATTACTACACAAAAGATATACACAAATTACACCAGTTGAAAATTCCTCACCCTGTGCTACTTTACCTGGTTTTGGCTTTGTATATTTCATGATGAGATGATAAGCTATATAAGGTGCTGCTCAACTCGCTGCACATACTAAAGAAATATGTCACAATATGTTGCTGTGGTCTGCCTGCATCTGCAGGCCTAATCTGTAGTTCTCAATAGCCCAGTAGACTCCTCCCATATTGAACACAAAGCTTGTATACAGGATTGATACTAGAAGGGAGAAGTGGACTTTGAGGGTATCTGCTGCTCAAATTAAGTAGATGGTATAGTTGATGGGCCAGCTATTGATTGCTAGATCATGTCCTGGCTAGACTAAGGATGGATCACCTATTATGTCCTAGCTAGGAGGGTTCATCTGTGAGAGATGCTGCTGTGAGAACTGCACATGTGATGTCATTGATGGACCCACTATTATATTGTATATATATAAGAGCTCCTGGTTGCACCTTTAACTTCTGCTTTCTAATCAATGGTTTTATAGGAGGCATAGTTAGAGAGAGCTGGGAAAGATAAAGGGAAAGGGAAATACAACAAATTTAGAGTGGCACTGACTGCCAATAAGTTAGACACATGTTTTATTCAGGGAGTAAATCAAGGGTAGAACCTGGAATTCAGTCCAAACACACATGGTAATCAATTAAGTACTGTAATAGTTGGTACAAGAAGGAAAACACTGTCTATACATTGTTGAAAAATTAGCCACAACTACATAATATGTAGTATACTAAATTGTCAGAAAATAGAAGAGCAGACAAGGATCAATAAGCAAGACAGGAACAGAGATAGCTAAAGGCCAGAGAAGTGGAGATGTCTAAATAGAGAATGAGTACAGATATAGACAGAGGATGGGAATAGCTCTGGAAATAGGTGTAAATAAAGTCCAAAGTTCCAAAGATTTAGAGATCTTGGTAGAGATAGGACTGAGATATGATCTGGAATTCCAGAGGAGGTAATGTCTAGATGTCTGACTAGAGGGAATATGCTTAGAGTGGTCAGAACAGAAAATGTAGGAAGCAGGCTAGCTGCAGAGGTCTGGAGGTGCAAATATATAAAAGTCTGAAGGTCTAGAGTTACTATGTAGAATCAGGTTGAAGGTAATAGGGCTAATTCTGCTGAGATGTGGAGACCAGAGGTCTAGAGTATATAGGTGGAATAGTAAATAATGACAGAGATAGAGTCTAGAGATCTAGTGGAGGTGTGCTCCAGGATCTGGTACCATGCTATGCATGATATAAAATCAGGGCTGTAATACCCATTAGTGAGTTGATAACCATTTTCTCAACATTATTTACTGACATATTTATGTATGGTAGGCAGTAAATTTTAACCTGCCACAATATCTGTTGTCCAACCCAGCAAGTTAGTGATAGCCAGGTCCTTAGATTATTTGACAGTCAGTGAATGCTGCCTAATGGAAATGCAAGACATGCCAATCTCTGACAGGATGCTTTAACCTATCAGATACTTCATCTACAGGATATGATATCATGATAATATGTTAATTCTAGTATATTCTGCTCCACTTCTGATGACATTGCTCCTAATAGTATACTATACTCTCATGGATATCTCACCTGGCACACCATTCATGATGTCCATGTCACTGTGCACATCTCCTACAGTATCTTCCTTCATCGTCTTAGTTAGAAATAGGCCTTGCTGCCTCATTCAGGCCTCAAACTATATCCCACCCCCAGCACACTATTTTACTGCAGATGAAATCTTGCAAAATGCTTACCATATCATCTTGTAGGGCAATTGTAGAGTATCCTCAGACTGGATTAAACTTGGATCATGCAATTATTCACATATTTTCAATTTTGGTAGACCATGATACATGCAAATTTAACCATTCTAAAGCATGCTTTCAGTACTCACTAAGTGACAAATATGGAGGCTAGGAAAAATTCTTTGTTATTTTCTTGTAATGATGGTAAACCTATCAAATGCAATAAGATTTCAATCTTTGGTGAGTATTTATCTATCTTATTTCATTCACTAATATCATACTTAGGTAAGGAACTTAAGGCTTGCATTGCTAACACCAATGTATTTAGTACTATACATTTATACATGTGCTGTACACATGTTAATGTACTTATTGCTCCTCAGAGTGCATTTTCTCCCTATGATGACACGCAGAAAGGGAGGTCTTTATAAAAACTTTTGCATTCTTCTATGCTCTTCAACAACATGGCTGTGCTTTCTCAACTACTATCTCAGAGTTTGTTGATACTGACATAGAGACTCATCTAGGTAATGAAGATGTTTTAGAGAATGTAATGTCCTCACAATCTCTAATCTCTTATCTGAGTAAGCTTATTATGTAGACCAACAAGTTCAACTAATGGTTCATCCAGTAAATAATTATATTGCAGCCATCCAACTGCCAACTACTGATTAAATCACTGTGTCCATAGATATAAATATTATTCTTCTGCTAATTGAGCACACCTCATTCTTTGGAATCTTCAAGAGTTCAATGTTAAGTATCTTCAAGCATTACTTGCCAGTGATCTCACAGCTATTGCTACCCATGAAAAAAATAAAGCTTATGACCTTATATATCCTTGTGGCATGCTTGTGAAGCTTGTGAGACCTGTAGCAAAAATCCTAGTTTGCTGATATGTTGTCTATTTTCTGAAGCTTATGCTTATACTGTTGTCTGCCTGCACTCCTATCTCCTCAAGCACTGGCACTGTCATCTACCTGCACTCTCATTTCCTCAAGCACTCCTGTTACCTATCTCTACCTCTATTTTCTCAAATTCTGGCACTGCCTCTAGCCTCCATCCCTGTCTCTTAAAGCTCATGCTTGCACTATTGTCTAAGACCTGTATTATAGCAAGAAAACCTATTAGAGACTTGTCAGAAGCTTTTCTAGTCAACAAAGTAACTATAGTAGCAGAAAAACTTCTGCACTATGATAGATTTGATGCAGATTTACTGGGATCAAAAGTAAATAATGACTTTGATGAGGACTTATTAGCCGATGAATTATCTGAAAGTACCAAAAAGTTCAGATTCAAGTGAGTCTGGAAGAGAGTTTTTTCTAAAGAAAGCAGTTAAGAAAGGGAGACACAAAGAGAATGTAAAGAGTAAGCTGAAGAAATAGAAGGGTACAACTAAAAGATGAGCTTTATTTCTCTAGAGGACCTAGAATATGTATTGTTTTTTTTATTTGGCCTCTCAAATTAATCCTTTAGTCAAGAACATTATAGCAGCAAGATATCTACTGTATATTCATCAAGCAAATAAGCTAATACACAGGTAAGGCAGACCTCATGTGAAAACATCAAATGTCATGTGATAAATCGTGACTTTTCATGACAAAACACAAATAATAGAATATCTATTCAATGGCAACACATTAAATAAATTTGACAATGCTGATAGATGTAGAATATTGGCTTGCATAATTAAGCATTGAGAAAAGTGCAAGAACTGAAGATGTGGATTAGAAATTTGATTGTTTCTGTTAAATGTGCTCAAGAGGTCAAAGTCTGATTGAAGCAAGTACTTGTCGAGCAGTGCTGCACTTACCCATCCTGGAGTACAAGCACATGGGCAACAGAACCAAGGCCCATAAATTCTGGCGAGAAAATATCATGACATGGTAAGAGGTGGTGAGTTGCTTCATTTCATGTTGCTATTCTTAGCCTGCTGCTGCTGCATTGAACATTAATGTCTGTCAATCTATTAGATTCGCTATCCGTTCTTGACGCTTCATTGATGCTTATCAAAAGGGCCTAAACAGTACACAGGCAGCCTGGGCTGTCAGAAAATACCAAGGACATTGAATTCTTCCACAAAGCATCATGCAAAATTTTGATTAAGATGACAGTGATGTTTCAAGTTGGAGCTTACAATTTTTGGTCATTACAGTGCATAATTTGCTTCATTACACCTACTAATATTACATTTTCACTATATTCATACTTGTAGTTTCCTTATACTTAGTTGCACATAATCTGAGTCTGTTGCTGTCCAGGTCTCATCCGGTGACTCGGCATTGACCTTATTGTCCAGTATCTGTCAGCTAGTCACAGTCAGTCATACTCATGTGATATTTGATGCTTTTGCATGAGGTCTACCTTACAATCTAACACAGAGTTGAGAAATAAGATACTAAGTAGTGAAGGACCCCCTCCTAGTATCAGGATCTATCAAGCCCCTAACACCTGTATGTATCAGGACAGGATGTTAAAACCATACTCAAAGGATAACAGATCTGAAGGGCTTCAGCCTCAGCTTGTGCGCTGTGCCCCTTTCCCGAGTATTGCTCCTTATTTCAGAAGGCTGAGGATATTGTATCCAGAGGGGTGGATGAGTATTGTAATCCGATCTGGATGACTTCTGGATATTGGATGAGTAGCATAATGGCTAATCTGGATGAAGTCCGAACTAGAAACCATCAGAGGTACAGTAGACTGTCTAAGACAGAGGCGGAGATATAGACTATAGGAATCAATCCTAAGTCTTGGAGTTGACAAGAGTTGAAGTAACTCAAGTCCAGACAGAAGATGGAAGGCAGACAGAGGAGGACTTGAGTCTGACACGAGGATAAGTAGAATATAAGATGATATCTGAACTGAGGTGTTACAAAGTTGTACAAGGGTTTATATACTATAGGTACCTAACAGAATGATTAATCAGCAATGTCCAAGGCTATGTACGAAGTATATGCAAAGTCTATTGGTAAGTAGGATTTATCACCAATCATAAAACAGAGATGAAAGGTATGTAACAGATCAGTAAGACAAATGGAAGTACAGATAACTGGAGTACCAGTAGTCAAAGAATTACCAAAAGGAGATAGATGCTGTGTTAAGGTTATATGAACAGGAAATGAATAGCGGACCAGATCAGATCAGTGGACTGGACAATGGAAGGGAACAATGGATCTGGATTGGATCTGAGATCCAGATGTCCAGACCTGGACCGGAAGTACGGTATATGACACAGGATCTGTTTTGCATATAGAGAGAGGGCATGGAGTCAACTATTGTCTATAGGTCTCAAACCTATTAGAGGAAGGGAAGCTTACTCAGTCAAAGTCTGTAAGTTTCAATGACCAGACAGGAGAACAGTCAAATGAATATCAGAAAAGACTATACACTTCATTAAGGTTAAGACAAACAAAAGACTATATGATATCAAGTCAGTTGTACCTTTAAAAACAAGTAAGGGTGTATACAGTGGCTCAAAAAAGTGTCCAAATGTTTGTGGATTTTCATGTAATTGCTTCATTGTGAGTCAGGGCGTGGGAATCTGACTAAGCTATAGGGAGGTGTCAGAATGCTCTGCCTCTTGGCTTCATCTCTGTCTCCTGTAGCATGGGAATCTGATGTTATCATGTGAAGATATGGACATTTTAATTTGATGACTCATTGAGACACTTTTTGACTTTGAATTTGACCAATATAATCTCTATAATTCTAGTACTTAGTGTTGCCTCCTCTTGCTCTAATCACTTCTACCACTCTTATAAACACACCATCTATCAATTCCTAGCATTACCCATTGGTAATATTCCTTCACTGTGCTATAACTCTCTCCAATAGCTGAAATAGCCCCTATTCTCATCTTTAGCTCCTTTTATTTGTCTAACAGGCAGATTTCTACTAAAACTGGCCTGAGCAGGGATAGTATTGCTAGAGTCATCAAAAAGACCATTCCAGATAATAAAAACATCAAATTAAATTACACTTATAAGCTCATGCCATATAGCAAAAGATCTTTTGTATATTATAAGAAAACTTGATGATATGGGGTTGTATGAGGTGGACTAGGGGAGAAATTCTCTGTGAGGTAGAGGGGAGGATAGATGCAGAGCAGTGCATCTATATTTTTGGTAGAGTGTCTGCTTAAAAGCATGCAGGATGAAGACACCATCTTATGACAAGATAATGATCTCAAGTATACTTCAAGTTGGCTACCAAATGGTTTTAAAGCTATGATATTACTGTTCTGTCATGGCTAGTACAGTCTTCAGACCTCAACCCTATTGAACAACTCTGGAAATTACTCAGGAGGTGTATCAGGATCCTCAATAGGGGCTATTTCAGCTATTGGAGAGAGTTATAGCACAGTGAAGGAATATTACCAATGGGTAATGCTAGGAATTGATAGATAGTGTGTTTATAAGAGTGGTAGAAGTGATTAGAGCAAGAGGAGGCAACACTAAGTACTAGAATTATAGAGATTATATTGGTCAAATTCAAAGTCAAAAAAGTGTCGCAATGAGTCATCAAATTAAAATGTCCATATCTTCACATGATAACATCAGATTCCCATGCTACAGGAGACAGAGATGAAGCCAAGAGGCAGAGCATTTTGACACCTCCCTATAGCTTAGTCAGATTCCCACACCCTGACTCACAATGAAGCAATTACATGAAAATCCACAAACATTGGAACACTTTTTGAGTCACTGTACATTGAAATATATAATTTTAGTGCAAGTGAAACACCACAAGATGAGAGTGACACCAATGAAAGTAGTATATTAATGCAAGACAACAGGACAGATGAAGAGAATTTTATGTATCCAGTTGAAAGAATGACAAGAAACTTGCAGAAGATAAAACCTGATAGGCTATAGGATTACTCTACCTTCATAGTCAATAGCATCTAAGAGACACTGTGAGAAAAGATGCCAGAGAGAGAACATACTAGAAGAGATTGTAGCATCTGAGACCTAAGTTGATGAAAGAGAACATATCTAAGTTTAAACCTAGTGTGCAATCTATATCAAAAAAGTCAGCAAGAGAATTAAGAGGATAGAGAAATGATGCTGGTTGGAACAGTATAGACATTATACAGGATGAAGCACCTGTAGTGAGAGAGGACTTAGAGGTGCAGAGTAATCCAACCACTTACTACAATGATTCAAACCCTGACCAGAAGAAACCGATATGTTAATATGTAGTAAAGCCAAAGTAAATTATAGATACCATTTTGAAAATGCCTATGAAAATAAAAGTAGGTGAGCTTTTCAGAAGTTCCTGAGAACTGCCTGGAATGTTATCAAATGCAATAAAGTCCAAATCAGTTGAACCTATGTAAATTAGAAGCCTACTCTGTGTAAACAAAAACATAGAGTCTTTTAACAAAAATAGCCATGCAGTGTAATGGGCAATCAATCAACATGATAATGAATACAGGGAGCTAACTAAATATAGTAAGTAACTATATATGGATTACTATTATTAATAGGCCAATTGACATTGCTAAATCAGTATATATAAATAGAGAAGAAGGTCAATTACACAGTCTAGTTCAGAATATTCTACTCAATTGTAGAGCAGTTTTTACACATGCAAATTTATTTGTGGGAGATCACATCTCATTTAATATATTATTAGGCTGACCATGGCAAAGAAGCAACTATATATGTTTCTATAGATCAGGGATTTGATGGAACATGGTGACTATTTAAAGATTTACTAAATATAGAAGTTAGATACAAGCTTCTATATATTCCAGAAGGAAGTAACTCAATTTGGGATTTTGAACTGCATGCCTTGAGAAACTTCTCTGGAACCAGTCTCTTTTTAGCTGGAAATTGAAAAAATTTCAAATCTATCAGAAGCTGAAGGATAAATTCACACAACATCCGAATTTTAAAAATCAATATAACTAAGTGCTTTGTCAACCGCATTTTCACCAATATGCTTGACAGATGTGTCATGTTTTATGTTGATGACATCATCTACTCCTAAGACTTTGAATCCTACAAAAACATGTCTGTGAAGTTCTCCAATGACTCTATAAGCATCTCAACTGGAGAAGTGTAAATTCTATTCCAACTCCATGGAATATCTTAGTTACCTTATATCTCTAGACAGTGTTACTATGTTGCCTGTACCCACAAGTGATGAAGATGCCCTCAAGGACAGTGCTTGTGAGAAGAATTCACAAGCAGGCAATGAAGATCACTTACCTGCAAGTCCTGCAAATTCATATGCAAGTGTCATGGTTTCAGATGAAGATTGTTCTAGCAAGTCAGGTTCTCCATCCATTTGTAGCAGCACAGAGAAAGCCATGGGGTCTTATGACTGAAGTGATTATGGTGTTGATTTTCTATTACTGAACTTGAACTGAGTCTGCATACCAGATACATGTTTGAGCTGTAATTGTGCTACTATGTCCCATTGTACAATAAAGTTTCTTTGCTTATGGACCTTTTGCAATCTGTAAAACTTCATATTATAGATAAATTGTCACACTACAGTCATTGAATCAAAACAAACAATGTATGGTATATCTCAAAATGAAGAGTTCTTATTTTGGTTCATGACTCAGGCCTGAAGTTCACTTGCTCAATGTTAAGGTCGTGCTCAAGAGGTATTGGATCCAAAAGGCTTCGGCCTCAGCTCATGTACTGTGCCCCTTTCCTGAGTATTGCCCCTTATTTCAGAGTACTGAAGTATTGTATCTAATAGGATGGATAAGTATTGTAACAGATCCATTAAGGCTTCTGGATATTGAATGTATAGAGTAATGGCTAATCTGGATTGAATCTGAACTAGAAACTAATGTATAAGGACTGTCCAAAGACAGAGACAGATATATAGACTATAGGAGTCAATCCTAAGTCTCGGATTAGACAAGAGTAGAAGACTCAAGTCTGGATGGATAACAGAGGACGAACAGAGGGACTTAGAGTCCAGACAGAATGAGTGCAATCTAAGATGATATTTGAACTGAAGTACTACAGTGCATGTACAAGGGTTTATATACTACAGATAACTAATGGAATGATCAATAAGCAAAGGTGCAAGACTATGTATGAAGTATAAGCAAAGTATAAGCAAAGTGTATTGGTAAGTTGGATGGATCAAGTTGCTAACCGCCTAATCGCTATTTCTCTTCCACACCGGTGTCTAGGAATACCAAAAGGAGAGGAACAATAGTTAGAGTTATATGAATAGGAAATGAAATAAGAATTGAATCAGATCTGTGGACCGGACAACAGATATATCCAACGGATCTGGATCGGATCTGAGATCCAGATCTTCAGATCTGTACCCAGATATATGGTATATGTCACTCAAGCCTTGCATTCAGAAATAAATTAAGGAAAATGTGTGCAAAAAATATATTGTTGTTATTATTTTCCACCAGAATTAAAAGTGACCCAAGTTTGTCTGAGATCACACTGGGTTCAACATTTGATCAGCAGGCAAATTGGTCCCTGCCCCCAGTGAGACTGTGCCAAGAGCCTCAGTGCTCAACAGTGAGTACTAAATCACAATGTAAAGGTAACACTTACATACTAGATCTTTGACTGAATCACTAGGATAGGACTGATATTGATGGTGTTAGGTGGCCAATGAAGATGCAGCTTCAAGCACAGTCCAACTGCCTGCCTGCAACAATACAGTTACTCACTGTGACTGAGTCACTGCTGGTACTACTACTACTACTACTACTACTACTACTACTACTACTACTACTGATATATGATTGCCCTCTACATTCTGATCTGTTGAAGAACCTCTACATTCTCAGGCTGTTGCACTTTCTAAATTTGAAGGTATATCTATTTATGCTTACTGCAAATATTACTCATTCAATCATTAGCTAGTAGTTGAAACATGGATTATCCAAACCCTTAGGATTCCTTTAAGTTCTAATCTCTGATGTCTGAGTAGTAGGAATCAATTCAGTTTTGATTCTTCTACAATCAATTTACAAGTCATGTAGCAACTCAACTTGAACAAGTCAAATCTAAGTGTTCCTCTTCATCATAATTATGATATCCTTAGCCATCAAGGTTATTCTTACAATCAAGATCACATTGCAAATGTGATGTTGCCAATGATCTCATATACAACTACAATGGCAGTGGCAGCCAGCAGCAGCCTGACTGGCCCATATAACCTTTAGTACTTCCAAACACTTCCAATTTGGCCCTGTGGCTGATTCCTGCCTATGGACATGTCAGCTCATCATCACATGCTTATCTATCTCTGACTATTCTAATCTATCCTTTCAATCTTTTTCTTGATTCTATTCACCAAAATATAAACCAAGGGTACAGAAAAGTTGGGCCTCAGTACACCTACCATGTAGTAGCACCTTACCAACAGTCCAACTCCAAATGTATGAGTGTTGTGCATTTGCAGTCTATGCCGGTGTCTCTTGTTGAGGTAGTCATTTTGCTGCTGCAGTGAATTGAGCAGGTGAAAGAAGATGACCACATGAATATGGTAAAACTTATATTCAAGAACATTTTTTCCCACTAAGAAAACTTTAACAACATTGGCAAATGCAGTACTTGGAAGTGCAATTACTCAGTACCTAAATGGTAATTTCCTATCTATAAAGTTGTAGCAAAAAATATTATTTTAATGTTTGTTGAGGAAAAGAAAAGAAACTCTCAAAAGTTCCTTTGTATATTTGGTAAGAGGAAATTTGTGAAACATGCCCCATGTTTTGTGAGAATAAATAAATAATGTTTGCAGTATATTCCTAGACAACACTTGTCAAAAATTTATTATGTTCAGAGAAAAAAAAAATGAAACATGATTGCAGGATGCTCCTCCTCAGAATATCGAAAAAATATTTTTTATTTTTTGTTATTTTTTATCTTAATGTTCTTGAATTGAACATGTAGCAAACTGGATGAAGTAATTGAGACTCTTGATATACAGAGCATTTGAAGAACACAGAAAAGAAAATTAACATTGTTGTAAGCTGTTATTTAAAAGATAATAAATGGAAATTTAGCATTCTTCTTGAGGAAAAATGACTAATTTTTGAATCATGTTCTATGTACAGAAAATCTTTGATACATCAATTTTTTTCAATGTTTTGATAAATAAAATACAGGAAAATTTCTATCTTCTAATTCAATATTTGTGGATGTTTGGCAGATGAAAATGACTAAATGCCTGCAGTGAAAGCAAATTTAGATGTAAGTTTGTAAAGTGAGTTAAATTTAGTAAATAGACTTAAACTACTGGGTTTGTGATAAGCTGCAGTCACCTACTATGACATGTACTATACTACTTCCTATATGTACTACTAGGTCACCTGCAGTGATATATCTGATTTATTATTTCTGCTCATATAATGTGCTTGAATTGCCTGCTACTCAAATGTATTGCTTGACAAGCAAGGAAGCTCATATCACAACCAGACAAGGGGGGAAATAGAGTCCCATACTTTGAAGGTGCAAGCAAACAAACCAGGCTAGTACCATAAGTCACTACCTCAGATCATTGTCCCTACAGACCAACATATCAGTAGTGCATCATTCACCTATGTGAGCTGCTCACCTCCTTGAGTAAAGATGCTTCCCACTGGAGCATCATGATGCTCTATTGGCATCTCATTGAACATCTTTTTGAGCTCTTCAGAATGCTCACATGTCTTCTCATTCATTTTAAAGTCCCAGTCCTTGAACACACCAGTCAACAGTTCACTGAGCACTCATTTGAACAATATGTCAATAAAGTTCAACAGATGCTGAATGTCCTGGTCTTGCCCAGTGTAATGTATATACTTCCTATCATAAAAGAGGAGCTTTCAGACAAAGTATTGGATTATGACATTCTCAAAGGCAGCTTCCACTTTTGTGCCTTGAATCTGGAGAAAATAACATAAGCATTCATATATAAAATAGAGAAAGACAACTACCAGCATTGTTGATGCCAAATAGGAATCTGTTGTTTTTGATGAGCCTACACATGAACTCTTTTACTTCCTTCATGGGTTTTTCCATCAATAAGTAGTGTGGATTATATTCTTAAAGGACTGCACTATGGCTGAGGAATTGTATGTTTTTTTAATTCTCCTCAAGGTTTTTCAGAACTTGGACACCTCTGATTCACCATCCTATGATGGTTTCAAATAGTGAGTTTCAACAGCTTACTATCATGTGATACCTCAGCATCTATGCACTGATTTGTCATCTTCACGACAGCAGCCACATCTAGAAAGAAAGAGTTGATGAAGATAGTGCATTTCATTCAGAATAGTGCCACAGACCTGACCTTTGATAGGTCTACAAGACTGAAGATAGCCAAGGTCTGTAAATTTGACACTGACTGTATGACAGCTGGTATAGGAGACAGTTTTGTTGGTGGCATGAGGGATTAGGCTTCTATGGAGTGTGCTGATTCAAAGTTTGGTGGTAGTGTGAGTAGTTGAATCATATTGATGTATAGCAGGTTCTAGATCTACTAAAAATCCCTCCTTGACTCTGTTACCAGCATGATGCATATCAAATAAGCTATTGTCATATACCATATATCCAGGTACAGATCCGAAGATCCAGATCTCAGATCCAATCCAGATCCATTGGACATATCTGTTATCTGGTCCACAGATCCGATCTGATTCTTATTTCATTTCCTGGTCATATAACTCTAACTATTGTTCATCTCCTTTCGGTATTCCTGTACACCGGTAATCTGGTTATCCTTACTTCTGCTATTCTTACTGATCCACTATGCTTATTGATCTGCTTTAACTTATACTTCATTCCCGATTCATGCTTCGTGATCCATCCGACTTAGCAATACACTTTGCTTATACTTTGCTTATACTTTGTACATAGCCTCACACCTTTGCTTACTGATCATTCCATTAGTTATTCATAGTATAAAAACCCTTGTACGTGCGCTGTAGAAGATCAGTTTGAATATCATCTTAGATTGCACTTATTCCGTCTGGACTCTAAAGTCCCTCCATTCGTCCTCTGTTATCCGTCCGGACTTGAGTCCTCTACTCTTGTCTAATCCAAGACTTAGGATTGATTCCGATAAGTCTATATATCTGCCTCTGTCTTCAGACAGTCTTTACCTGTTAGTCTCTAGTTCAATCCAATCCAGATTAGCCGTTACTCTATACATCCGATATCTGGAAGTCTTAACAGATCCATTACGATACTTATCCATCCTATTAGACGCAATACTTCAGTACTCTGAAATAAGGGGCAATACTCGGGAAAGGGGCACAGTGCACAAGCTGAGACCAAAGGCCTTCAGATCCGATACCTCTTGAGTACAGTCTTAACAGCTATGCATCCAGTCAGATAACTACATTATCAGGTCAGGTCATTCATAAGACATTTCATGATCAGGAGTGTGATGATAGGTGTTACTGACACAGTGGTAGTAATCTAATCCATGAGCTGGGGGGGGTGGTCTGTGTGAGGCTTTCATCATAGATTGAAACATACGTACTTTGCATTGTATCCTAGGGATTAGCATTATATTACTGATTGGCAGACTGGTTGTGGGGGTTTGTATGGGGCCTTGAGTCATCTGTACCTTGGAGATCAGTGTCATGCCCCTGATTGGTGTACTAATTGTCAGGGTTCACATAGGGCACCAAGTCAATGTAGGTCCAGTGATGAGTATTCTGAGGATGGGTTGGAATCTGAAATGCATTGTTGAATTGGATAGGACTGGTATCACAGGTTGTCACCACCTGGGCTCACTTAGTAAGATGCCATGGTGGAGATCACTAAACCACCTGACAGTTGAATGAGAGGTGTTCTGATATTGGTCATTGTAATCCATAATAATTTGTTGAGGCCTGTGGTTATTGTCAAGGGCCCTAGAGCTCAAGTTGTTTATTGTGGTGTTGAAATGCATTCAAGTTGATGTCAAAGTCTGCACTAAGTGCAGTAGTTTAGTGGCCAACTGGTCTTGCCAGTGACTCCTTGAAATTGGATTTGGAAATCAGAGACCAACATATCATGACTATATATTACTAGTGGATAAGATTAGTTGAACAAATGGCAATGTCACATCCATCATTAAATGGTCCTGTGCCACACACCTTGATAGTAGTAGTACACAGCCTGTGGCCGCCAGGAAGATCCATTTGCCCTATGCACACAAAATTAAAATCAGAACTTCTTCAACAGAAGCCTCAGTAACTTACTCCTGTCATATACCATATATCTGGTTACAGATCCGAAGATCCGGATCTCAGATCCGATCCAGATCCGCTGGACACATCCGTCGTCCGGTCCACAGATCCGATCTGATCCTCATTTCATTTCCTGTTCATATAACTCTAACTATCGTTCATCTCCTTTCGGTATTCCTGTACACCAGTAATCCGGTTATCCTTTACTTCCGCTATTCCTACTGATCCGCTTTAACTTGTACTTCATTCCCGGTACATGATTTACCCGTTCCGACTTACCAATACTGTTAAGACCGTACTCAAGGGGGATCGGATCCGAAGGGCTTTGGCCTCAGCTCATGCGCTGTGCCCCTTTCCCGAGTATTGCCCCTTATTTCAGAGCACCAAGATATCACGTCTAGAGGGACGGATAAGTATTGTAACGGATCCGGTAAGACTCCCGGATATCAGACGTATAGGGTAACGGCTAATCCGGATTGGATCCGAACTAGAAACTAACGAGTAAGACTGTCCGAAGACAGAGGCGGATGTATAGACTATCGGATTCAATCCTAAGTCTCGGAGTAGACAAGAGTATCGTACTCAAGTCCGGACGGATAGCGGAAGGACTTAGAGTCCAGACAGGATGAGTGCAATCTAAGATGATATTCGAACTAAGGAAACTTTACAGGAGTTGTACAGAGGTTTATATACTGGAAGGGATCCGAGAGGATCAGTAAGCTGAAGGCTAATGCTATGTACGAGCATGTGGAAACAGATTGGTAAGTATGAACGGAACATAAGTAAATGAACTCGGAGATGAACAAAGTACAAGGATCAATAAGCAAGACGGAAACACAGATAACCGAAGTCCGGAGTCAAGGGGATTACCATAAGGAGATAGACGCTGATTTAAGGTTTGGGCTTCGGATATGAGTATAGGTCGGATCCGGAGGTCTGGAGATATCGGATGAGGCATCTGGATATCGGATGAGTGGATCCGGAGATCTAGGTGAAGACGGGACTAGGATATGAATCATGGATATAGTCCGATAGTCTAGGGAAGGTAAAGTCCCAGGTGGATTGAGCTCGGATCCGAATGGACCAAGGGTGGATGAAGCAGGCTAAGCTGCAGAGGTCCGGAGGTATGGATATATGGATGTACGAAGGTGTACGGATCCGAACCAATAGTGGACTAGAGGACTGAGGTCATGGACAAGGGTATGGAGGTCATGGATAAGGGTATGGAGGTCCGGATGTGCGTCCGGAAGGCGTGGGAACATCATCGGACATGGGTCCGGAATACGGGATATGACAAATACACTTCATGTATACTTTGCTTATACTTCGTACATAGCCTCGCACCTTTGCTTATTGATCATTCCGTTAGTTATCCGTAGTATATAAACCCTTGTACATGCGCTGTAGAAGATCAGTTCGAATATCATCTTAGATTGCACTCATCCTGTCTGGACTCTAAGTCCTTCCGTTATCCATCCGGACTTGAGTACAATACTCTTGTCTACTCCGAGACTTAGGATTGAATCCGATAGTCTATACATCCGCCTCTGTCTTCAGACAGTCTTATCCGTTAGTTTCTAGTTCGGATCCAATCCGGATTAGCTGTTACTCTATACGTCCGATATCTGGAAGTCTTACCAGATCCGTTACGATACTTATCCGTCCCTCTAGACGTGATATCTTGGTGCTCTGAAATAAGGGGCAGTACTCGGGAAAGGGGCACAGCACACGAGCTGAGGCCAAAGCCCTTTGGATCCGATACCTCTTGAGTACAGTCTTAACAACTCCCAACCATAGTAGACTTAGAAGTTCCACCTTTTGGAAGTAATCCAATTGCCAATCAAAGTTCAATCAATGGATATTTCCTTGTACATTTCTAATCAACCACTATGCAATATAGCCTATGTAGAAGTCCATGAACTGTGAATATTGTTTAATAGTGAGTGAAGGTAATGCAAGAAGTGAGTGTTGTTGTGTAGATATGACCAATCCAAGCTTCTTCCCTGACCTCCACTAATCACAATGTTAGTTGATTATGTTTAGAATTGGAGGTGGACACTGGCATTTCTCAGTACATAACAATTCATATGTTTGACTATTAAAAAACAGAGCTTGCATACATTATTAAAAGAACTATTAGCAGGATGGATCATGGCATTTGAGAAGACATTGCCACCTTCTTTCTCCAAAGCGGATGTGAGTACACCAGAAAAAGTCAATGCTGTAGTTACATCAAACACATAAGGATCATAATCAAAATCTAGGGGCAAGTTGAGTAAAGTATTGTGGAACAATGGTTTTGAAGGTGACTGCTGAGTAAATTGATCAAAGTGATGCCAAGGTTACTTCTTTGAAAGCTTGATGGGAGAAGGTGGTGGTGGAAGAAATCCATATGGGAATATTGCTGAGGAGAACTGAAAGTTGTGTAACTCATGAAGCTATATATGGGGCGCACTGAGTCTGGCAATGTCCCAGGATTTGAAGGGACACTCACCATCCACATGGGCAAGAGCTTCATTTGTGTGCTGGTCCTACAATAAGGCATCCTAGTATTCTCGAGAACTATGGCCACCATGCTAATATTTTTGTTATATAAAAAGTGGATTCAGCTGCATAAAAAATCTCTTACCTCAATAATCTCACAGATTGCAAATCTACTAGTGTCATCTATAACTGGTCAACATGTCAAAAGATTCGACCTTAGGAGTGGTGGAGAGCATGCCACTCTATTTTGGTGCTGGACCAATGTACTTTCAAGTGCAGGTCACCAAGTGTGCGAACTTTGAAATCCTATTAGGGCAGCTGTTCTTCAAGCTCACTGCCTGCCGCACATTCAACCTTCCCAATGGCGAACAAGATATTCTACTGACCAACCCTAACATGTGCAAAGAGCTGCGCCTTCCCACTCAACAATGGGTGAAGCGCTGTGGCCGCTGCGTGAGCAGGCTCCCCTGTCCACAACATGTGCCATTTTTAGATATTGATGTTCTGCAGAATTCACGGGGAGACACCTATCCGTCTTATATTACCCCGCCTTGGTATACATTTCCATCCCACAAGGACACTCAATCTTTTTTTCATTCCAAAGTGCATGCAGACATTTCTCGTTTGCCGCTCTTAAGGAGCAACATCGCATCAGTTTCTGTGTTCTCACACAGTTTATTTTCATCATCTGATTCTATTACCCCTGTTCCATTATCACCACCGCATTCAGCGCATTATGCACATCTGATCTCAACCTGTTCCAATTTAGATAAGGCGGCTATAGACACATTCACATCTGTGTATTCTTATGATTGTTCGTGCCACACGCTGGTCTATAAGCCAGTTGCAAAGAAAGTGTGCACAGTGCCTACCACTATGCTACCAGAGTATAGGGTAGTGCACCAGTTACCCACAGACCTGTTGGCTGGCATGCCAGAACTGCCAACTCAACCACCAGAATTTCTCCCAGGCACCTGCATCACGCGCGAGTGCGCCAAAAAGCTCAACTTAGATCCTGCAAAATTGCTATGGCCAGAAGAGCTAAAGCTAATCCGCTGGCTTGCTTGCACTCATGAGCTCATGTTCACTTGGGGCGCCTCTGAACGAGGCTGCCTCAATGAGAAGTATTTCCTGCCTTATAAGATTCCAACTGTACCACACACCCCCTGGTCCCAGCAGAATACCCCTATTCCACCCACAACGCTTGGTGAAGTTATATGGATTATCAAGGAGAAGATCACATCAGGAGTATATGAGCTGTCAACAGCCGCATACCGCTCGCACTGGTTCTGTGTCATCAAGAAGGATGGCAAATCACTGCACTTAGTTCATGACTTGCAGCCGCTTAATACAGTCACTATTTGAGACACCTCAGTGCTGCCTTGTGTCGAGCACCTAGTGGAATCATTCGCAGGATACACCGTATATGGTATGATGGATTTGTATTTGGGATACGATCAGTGAGTGCTCCATGAGGAGTCGTGCGACTTGACCACCTTCGGGATGCCTTTAGGCCCTCATTGGCTGACAACACTGCCACAAGGACATGCTAATGCTGTACAGGTTTACCAAGGTGATATGGCCTTTATCCTTCAGCACAAGATCCCAGATTATATGTTGCCCTTTGTAGACGATGTGCCTGTCAAATTGGTAAAGACGCGCTATCAGCGCAAAGACAGCTCTTATGAAATGATACCCACTAATCCTGGAATCTGCCACTTCATATGGGAGCACTGCATCATGCTCAACTGCATCTTACAACACTTGGAGAATTTAGGCACAACCATATCCACCACCAAGTTTGTTCTAGCCACACCGACAGTGATCATCGTCAGCCACCTTTGCACGTTTGAAGGCCGAATACCAGAAGACTCCAAAGTGCAAAAGATCCATGACTGGCCTGAACCCAAGACCGCATCGCATGTATGCAGGTTCTTAGGCACATGCAGTGCCTTGTGCATTTTTATCTGTAACTTCTCACACATCGCACGCCTGCTGATTAACCTTACCAGAAAATATGTGCCCTTCAAATTTGGACCAGAGCACCGGGAAGCAATGCAAATGCTGAAGGACTCAATATTAGAGTCCCCCACACTGCAATGGCTGGATTACAAGTGTGGCCATGAAGTTATCCTAGCGGTAGACACATCGGTCATTGCAATTGGATTTATCCTGCTACAGATAGGTGAAGATGGCAAGCACTACCCAAACCACTTCAGCTCAATTGCACTCAATGAAGTAGAGAGCCACTACTCTCAGGCAAAGCTAGAGCTCTATGGACTCTTTCATGCACTATGTGCAGTGCATGTCTACACATTTGGCATCACGAACCTTACAGTGGAGGTCGATGCAAAATATATCAAAGGTATGATCAATAATCCCAATTTGCAGCCCAATGCGACCATAAATTGGTGGATCGTGGGTATCCTTTTATTTCAATTTACTCTCGTTCATGTACCAGCCGCAAAGCATGCAGGCATTGATGGTCTCTCAAGGAGGCCACCGGTAAAAGAGGAGCCAGTGGAGGGTGATGATCACAAGGATTGGATAGACTGTGCCTACTTATTTGGCATGGCGCTACTGAATGAAAGGACATACAAAGTGGATGCGGCATGTGTGCATATTATGCGAACAGTGCATAGCACACCATATGTGCGCCAGATAGAGTGTTTACCTGTCATGCATGTTTTTCTAGATATTGTCAAACCTGACATGGAAGAGCCGCCAATCCTGTGGTCAGAGGCCGCACAAGCACAAGATGAGAAAATAGTAGCGATCAAAACCTTTCTCAAGTCTCATGAAAAACCCACTGACCTTACAGATGACGAGTTTCAAACATTTGTCAATTATGCAGCGCAATTCTTCATTCTGGAAGATAATCTATGGCACAGAGACCAGCAAGGCAAGCACCAACTAGTACTTCAGCCACTGAAGTGCTACTGCATCCTGAAAGAGGTGTATGACAACCTAGGATACAAGGGTATATACACTGTGCATGTGCAGCTGCTCTTGTGATTCTGGTGGCCGTTCATAGCCGATGATGTCAAATGGTACAGGTGCACATGCCACAAGTGCCAAGTGCGCCAGATGCGCAGACTCCATATCCTGCCAATGGTACCCATACCAGGTGGCTTGTTCCGCAAAGTGCATATTGACATGATGGAGATGCCCAAGGCGGGCGGCTTCAAAAATATCATTCAAGCGCACTGTGCACTCACGTCGTACCCTGAATGGTGCATGCTGCACAAAGAGAATACCAAGATGCTACAGGTGTTTATATTTGAGGATCTCTTATGCAGATGGGGCCCTATTACTGAGCTAGTCACTGATAACGCACCCACTTACAGACTTGCCGCAGATGCACTAGCACACAAATATAGCATCCACCCAATTCGCATTGTCTTAATAACTGAGGGTCTTATATAAATATGTGTAAGGTTGTAATGACACCACAATTACACTTGATAAGACTTCTTGCCAGTCCTCGATTAACACAGTCTATGACTTTTCTTCTTTCATGGTAGATAATGTGTGAGTTCTTGGGAGGCTCGCTAAACCAATCAGTTAGATTAACTTAGCCGGAGCTTTATTATCTCTGATTGAAACTATGGGGTTGTCTAGGATACACCGTCTAGACACTTAAACTGGTTTCCTGTCATATCCCGTATTCCGGACCCATGTCCGATGATGTTCCCACGCCTTCCGGACGCACATCCGGACCTCCATACCCTTATCCATGACCTCCATACCCTTGTCCATGACCTCAGTCCTCTAGTCCACTATTGGTTCGGATCCGTACACCTTCGTACATCCATATATCCATACCTCCGGACCTCCGCAGCTTAGCCTGCTTCATCCACCCTTGGTCCACTCGGATCCGAGCTCATTCCACCTGGGACTTTACCTTCCCTAGACTATCAGACTATATCCATGATTCATATCCTAGTCCCGTCTTCACCTAGATCTCCAGATCCGCTCATCTGATATCCAGATGCCTCATCCGATATCTCCAGACCTCCGGATCCAACCTATACTCATATCCAAAGCTCAAACCTTAAATCAGCGTCTATCTCCTTATGGTAATCCCCTTGACTCCGGACTTTGGTTATCTGTGTTTCCGTCTTGCTTATTTATCCTTGTACTTTGTTCATCTCCGAGTTCATTTACTTATGTTCCGTTCATACTTACCAATCTGTTTCCACATGCTCGTACATAGCATTAGTCTTCAGCTTACTGATCCTCTCGGATCCCTTCCAGTATATAAACCTCTGTACAACTCCTGTGAAGTTTCCTTAGTTCAAATATCAACTTAGATTCCACTCATCTTAGATTCTGCTCTCTCTCACATCTGTTCTCGGACTTCGGTCCATCTTAGTATTGACTTTCCTTAGGCCTAGGGAATCCTTCCCTAGGCCGACTTTCCGGTCCTCCGGATTTGTCTTCTGTCCCCATCCATGCTTAGGGATTGATTCCCTAAGCTGGACTTTTGCCTTTCCAGCACTTCCTGTCTTTCCGAGACTTCTGTCTACTTCCTGTCAACTCCGTCTCTACTTAAGTGTAGTCTACCTCTGTCTGTTTCTACTCCGGACCTTGTCCGTTGTAGCCATCCTTCTCTTGTCCTAGAATCCTGTCCACTCCTCCGGTCCTCCTGACCTTCGGACGTCATAACCTTCAGACGTCGTAACCTTCGTGGACGTCGTAACCTTCGGACCTTCGGACCTCCGGACGTCCTGTCCTTCGGACCACTCCTCCTATCCTATCCTGCTTTGGACTCTGTCCTTTGCAGTCTCTCCTATCTGTTTCTACCTAGGGAACTTATCTTGGGAAGTCTCACCTTCGGACCCAATGCAGCGGATGAAACTCCTCCGGAGTTTCCTGTACTCCTCCGGAAGTTTCCCGCGCTCATCCGGAAGTCCTCCGGCACTCAACCAGAGTAGCCAGCCTCCAGAAGTCCTTCGGACTTCGTCGGATTCCATCCGGACTTCATTCTCAAATTAAGGGCACGTACTCGGGTAAGGGGCACAGCGCATGAGCTGAGGCCAAAGCCCTTCGGATCTCGTCAACTCTTGAGCTACGGTCTTAACATTTCCTAAATATACAATTAACTGTTGAGAAGCTGGTCTCAAATGTGACTACAATGACCAAAGCTCATGTTGGTCAATATACAAATACCTGGTGAGAACACTGGTCTCACAAATGACAACAATGACCAAAGCTCATGTTGGTCAGTAAACAATACGTGGTGAGAATGCTGGTCTCACAAAACTGGGTTTCTATCGCGAGAAACTTACATAATCTCAAGGGAAACACTTTCCCTGCACTTGTCTGGACAGTACTTACAAAGGAAATGTGCTTTGTAAGCAGCAATCTGTTCAGTCTGAAGTTTCTTAGGTGAGAGTTCAATTGGTTCAAGTGGGAGATTCTTGAAAGCAACAAGTGGGAGATCTTTTTTTGGGGGAGAATGGGCTCTCCTTATATACATTTTGTGTAGGAATATTATGTAAGTAAAAAGGTGATGTAATGACTTCAGAATGTGAGAAGAATATTCCAAAAACTGGAGCAGAATGTTCTAGCAGGTGCAAAAGAACATTCCAGAATATTCATGATGGGATAATGACATCATTTTGAGTCATTGGAATGTTCTAGCAAATTCCATGAAACATTCTGGAATTGATGACATCATTATGACATCACTATGATATCATATCTTTCAACAGAATACCTGCAGGAGTGTGTGTGAAGTCCTATGACTGTTATGAACTAGGATAGTTCTGACGTATGGCCACCCGATAAGAGTGATCGGCCAAGGTCGGTTCAAGGCTTCGGTGTATACTGAAGTTCAATGGTTCAATAAGACAAGACAAGGAGAGTGTCCTCGACTTGAATCAGGTTCAGACGACTCAAGATTGGAGGTCTTAAGCAAAAGCAAGTTCCAGGTAAAACCTAGTAAGATTAAAGTAAAGAACTACATAGTACAAGATCGAGTTTATATAGGAACTGCTATGAACTTTAGGGCGGGCATATTCAAGTCAGAATGAGTCAGAGATAAGAATGATAACAAGAATAGATCATCTAGCAACAGCTTGATAGCAATCGTGATGTAATACAAAGGTAAGTGACGAAAGATGAGTCTAGCGGCGGCATCATGCAGCTCGTGATGTAATACAAGTGGAAAGTAACTGTAACATTACCCCATTATTATCGTTGAAGTCACCGATTTCAACATTCAAAGTTAGAGTCGTCGTAATCATCACGGTCTCCTGTGCATTGAGCGAACATTCTCCCGTCTTCTTCGAGCGAGATTTGTTCATGTTCGGCGTCTTTATCAGCTTCCCATCTAGAGAGAGCATCATAGAAACCAGTATCCGTCCAAACTAAAGGAATAACCTTTTCTCCGCGAAGGTCTTTACAAAAGGCCGATAAATGCCCTGGCGCTAGGTTGCAACATACGCGACAGTAGTAAGTGGGGCAGTTCTTGTGACGGTGACCAATAAGACTACAGTTGCGACAGATGAAGTTGTTGCAGTCCTCGGTCTTTACGATGGTGATGGTGGACGTCGGAGGCGGGGGAGAGGGTGTTTTGGAACGTAGGATGCGGTTACGAGTAGCAGGAGAGACGGAGAGTTCTCTCTTAAGCTTAGATTGGTGTCAGCGGGTAGGATAGATACGGGTGGGTTGTGCTGTCATATTGACAGACGTAGTAGCAGCCGGTATGCTAGGTACGTGAGGAGGAACAATAGTATCAGGCGCGTGCTCAACGGGAGTTGTCTCAACTGGAGGTGGGGTAGGGATTGCGACGTGTGGTGATGGTGGTCGGGCAATGGGGTTATTGGCAATTCGTTCAGTGACAATATGGATGGCTTCTCTAACAATCTCTTTGGTAGTGGCAGGCATAAGGCGCACTGCAGTATTGCGGATGCGTATATGGAGATGACGAAAGATCGTCTTAAGATGTTCGTCATTGAGGAGTTCGGTGGTGCGTTCAACGAGCTTAGCTGCTTGGATAATATTAATGAGGAGGGTACTAGAGAGAGCTCCTCAATCAGCGAGGAGGGTATCAATCTCGATAGCGTATTGTTCAGAAAGGAGGGCGGATTCAAACAGCGTATTGGTTTCAATGTTGTCAAGAATGGTGAAATAATTAGATGAGGTTTCTGAGTCGTTGGTAAGCATGGTTGAGGTTATGGTAGGAGAGGCAAGGGTTTCGGTCATGGCGTCGACTTGGGATATGAGAGTACGGAGTTGCAGGAGGCAGATATTGAGGTTTTGAATACATTGGGTAGACATAGTGATTTCGTTCTGGGGGTTCTTATAATCCGTGAGCTTTCTTATAAGCAGTGAGGATCAAAGAGGCGTTATCGAGATTTTCTTGGGGAATCCATTCGTTACTGGCGGAGGAATATCCTTTCCAGGATACGAGATAGCGTCTTCGTTTACCCGTGCCCTTGTGCGATAAGATAGCTTTGACTTCGTATTCTTCTTTGTTATCGATAATGTCAGGAGGAGGGTCGTGGAAGTTAGGGCCGTGGATCTCTGTTTCATGATAGGATGATAGTTCAGAAGCGTGGAACGTGGGGTGAACCTTCCATTGCGTGGGTAACTGGAGTGTGAACGTGATCGGGGATAGTACTGCAGTGATGGTAAAAGGTCCATATCGTTTTGGGGCAAGTTTCCGTGATGGTAGCTGCGTGATAAGGTTCTTTCCTGATAACCAAACCTTATCTCCGATCTTCCATGGTTGGTACTTCTTTCCATGCGATCGTTTGGCCATTTGTTGCATGGCGAGGTTATGACAAGAGATAGCCTCTTCACATATCTTCTGAAGGAGGCGAAGTCGTTCTTCTGCTGCTGGGACGGTGGATTCAGGGAGTACATGAGGGAGAGCTCGTGGTTCGTATCCCATCATGAGGCGAAATGGGGAAGCGTTTCGGGAGTCGTGTTTTCTGTGATTGTGGACAAATTCGGCCATAGGGAGGTGTTCGACCCAATCTTCTGGGTTGTTGCGGCAATAGATGCGAAGATAGGTTTCTAGTTCTTGATTTAGATGTTCCATCTGACTATCTGTTTGTGGGTGATAAGCAGTAGAAGCAGTGATGTCGTATTTCAATAGTTTCACGAGGGCTTTAGAAAACTTGCAGACGAACTGCAGGCCTCAATCAGAGATTACTTTCTCGTGAAGTCCGAAGCGGCGATAGACATATTTGAAAAACTTCTTGGCTATGCCTTCCGAGGTGATGGTTTTCGTACAAGGGATAAGAATTACCCCCTTTGTAAGCCCATGGTCTACCACGACCATGATAGAATCAAAACTGTTACAGGGTGGTAGATCAGTGATGAGGTCGACAGATACTTGGGCAAAGGGAGTGGAGACAGAGGACGGGATGGGGACGAGCGGGGGGGTGGTGGGATGAGTGTTGGATTTCATTTGCTGACAAAGGGCGCAACCCTCAACGTATTTCCGGATATAGGTGCCCATCGAAGGCCACCAAAAGTCGCGTTTTACCAATTCTTCGGTTTTAAAACGACCGGGGTGTCCCGCGGTTGCATGGTTATGGGTTCGTGTCAAAATAGCGTGGCGTCCAGCCAGTCGTACATAGGTGCGGTCTTTATAAAACAGCACGTCATCTTTAATTGTCCAATCAGAGAGAGCTGATTTCATGGGGGGAAGGCAAAGGCCATTCAAGGCATCGGAGGCAGCTTGGAAGATAGGATCAATATCGTCGGGGTCAGGGTTAGCGAGTGTGGTCATTAATTCTTGATCGAGAAGACGGATGAATAAGGAATCGGGGAGGAGGGTGACATCCTCGTTGTCATTTTCAGTAGGAATATGATCAGTGCGGCGAGAGAGAGCATCAGGAGCAACAAGTTTTGTTCCGGCGACATGGTGTAGTTCAATATCGTAACATGAGAGAAGCAACTGCCAATGGGCTTGATGACGGGTCAACTTCTGTGCGGTTCGGAAATAGAGTAGGTTCATATGATCAGTGAATACAATGACCGGATGAGGGTTTCTTTCTAGATAGTGACGCCATTCTGTTAGTGCACGGATAACTGCGAGCAGTTCTCGATCAAAAATCTGATAGTTTCTTTCTGCTGGGTTCAGGGATTGGGAAAGATATCCACATGGGTGGTAAACACCGTTTTCATCAGTCTGAAGGAGGACAGCCCCGGTGGCAACCAATGATGCATCAGTTGTGACTGCAAATTGTCGTGATGGGTCGGGGTTACGAAGGACCGGTTGTTTCAGAAAACATTCTTTCAGCTTCGTGAAGGCGTCTTGGCATGGAGTCGACCATGAGAAAGTGATGTTCTTCTTCGTCAAATCAATAAGTGGACGTGCAATGTCCGAGTAGTGAGGGATGAAATTTCGGTAGAAGTTGCAAAAGCCGAGGAATGAGCGTGTTTCTTTGATGGTGGTCGGAACTGGCCAATCACGGATTCCATCTGTTTTAGCTACGTCCATGGCAACACATCCAGGGCGGATGATCATGCCGAGATACTCAACTTCTTGCACATCGAAAGTACATTTCTCCGGTTTTAAGAAGAGCTTTTCAGTTCGTATCTTGGTCAGAATGCGGCGGGTTTGTTCATGGTGTTCGTCAAGGTTATTCGAGAAGATAAGGATATCATCCATGTATATCACTAGCCATCCTTCGTTGATTTCTTGTTGGAAGGTGCGATTCATGTATGCTTGGAACGTGGCCAGGGAGTTGCAGAGACCGAAGAACATGACGTTCGGCTCATAGAGTCCGAATTCGGTAGTGAACGCTGCTTTCCATCTATCATTGGGGTGGATACGAATGTTATTATAACCGGACCGAACATCCATCTTGGTGAAATACTTGGCTCTGTGCAATCGTGCGATTAGGGATAACAGGAGTGGTAACGGGTAGGCGTTCTTTATCGTCCAATCATTGATGTATCGGTAGTCTTGGCATGGTCTGAGATCTCCGCTTTTCTTTCCGACAAAGAAGAATCCGCTAGCTTGCGGTGATTTCGATTCTGAGATAAAGCCTTTCTGTACGTTTTCGTCAATAAATGCTTTGACAGCAGTTCGTTCTGTGACGGAGAGGGGGTAGATTTTCGACGTTTTCGGAATGAATCCGGGTTTCATTTCAATGCGATGGTCAATACCGGGTCGTTCAGGCGGCAGGATATTGAGTCCGTCTTTAGCGAAAATATTGGCAAAGTCGTGGAGGTAGGAGGGTACGAGTTCTTCGAAAGTTTTCTTCTTCTGTTCCAGCCCCGCGGCTAGAGCGAACTGTTGGGCTTTGTTACTAACTTTCATATATGCATCAGACCGTGGCAGGGGTACGACCGTGGGTTTCTGTTCCTGACAACTGGTTCTGTCGGACGTAAGAGGAGTATCCATAGAAGCGTTCGTGATAACCCGAAGCTCAGAAGCATCAGCGGAATATTCCACTAAGAATTCATCATCATCGAGGTCGTATAGAGAGACTTCTCGCACTGGTGTGGCAAAGTTCTCTTGCGTCCAGACATCTTCTTTGGTATCAAAAGTTTCGTCATCATCATCTGGGATGGGGAGTAGATCGGGAATGGAGGTGGGGGCTTCTTCATCGATGACTTCTTCGATGGATGCTCTAGGGTAGCTGGGGGTAACCGGTGCGATGGGTACTTCATTGACTGAGGCTTCTTTATGTATCTTGGAATTCTTCCACGTTCGATCAATGGGTTCGTGTTGAAATAGAAGGGGAAGGGCGCCTTTCTTCCTTTCTTTGTCAACTTCTTCTTCAACTTGACCGCTCTTTGCCGTTCGCGAGAGGGTAAGAGTTTCAGCGGTCCAATCGATGGCTGGGTTCATAGCTTTTAACCAAGGGATACCGAGGAGGATTTGATCTCTTCGTCCTAGACGAGTGATGTTGAATTTTCCAATCATTGTTCGTTCATCAATTTTGATTGTGAGAACACAGTAACGGCGAATGGCTCCGCTTTTGGAATAGCTTCTGTCAGCCGTGGTAACTTTGAAGGGTTTACTGAGTGTGTGGGTTCGAATTTTGTGCTTCTTTACGAAGTCTTCGGAAATGAATGTTCCGGCTGCTCCAGAATCGATGACTGCGGTTGTTTCAATGGTTTTCAGACGAGTTTTCGAAATGAGAGAAAGTGGAACTTGAAGTTCCTTTCGTTCACCAACTTTTCGTACAAGTCTAATGGGTACATTGGAAGATACTGACATTGATCCAGTCTTCCACATCAAAAATCCTCGTTGAGACGGTGGACTTCTGCTTCTTCTTCTTCTTCGTCATCGCTGCTTTCGACTTCTTTGTGACGAACCGGAGTCTTCCCGTTCTTCTTCTTCTTCTGAGGGCACGCTTTAGAAAGGTGCCCAACCACGTGGCAGGTGAAACATTTTCCGGTTCGGAAATGTTCAGTGCGTTCTTCTTCAGTGAGTCGATCGACTACCATAGCGTTAGGGTCTCTAGAGGGCGTGTACCGGCTAGACCCAAAGTTTTTCTTCTTCTGGGGTTGGTTGCATGCTCTGATAGCGTTCAGCTGGAGACGGGAGTTGTCGAGCTGGATACAAGTGGATAAAACCACTTCGAAGTCGTCGGAGACATCGCCCGTGCCAAAGAGGCGGGCAGTCAATCCTGGATGCAATCTGTCTAGGAAGAACTGTTTCTTTGAGACGTCATCGTGAATTCCTGAGCGTTGCACGAGCATTAGGAACTCCGAAATATAGTCCTGAAGCTCGGTTCCTTGTTTCAGGTTACGTAGCTTGGCTAAAGCGGTTCCTGCGTGATCAAGTGGTTTAAATGCTTTGTTGAAGTCGGCGAGGAATTCAGCCCAGGTTCCATAACCCTTAATGGTTCCGTCGGTTCTCTTGTACAAGGGGTCTTGCGCATGGGAGAGGAAGTCCTCTTTCCAGTATCAGGCGTTCCCCTCGTTCATAAAGGAGGTGACGAAAATGATTTTCTGTTTTTCTTCTACATAGATCTTCTCATTGATGTCGAGGTAGGATTTACACGACATGAGGAATCCATTGGACTTATCCCTATCGCCATCAAAGATGGGGGGGGTTCCGATCTTTATTTCAACGGGTTTTGAAGACATCGTGGGGTTCAGAGGTGGTATGGGTGGTACGGCACCTAGGTTCAATGTGCTGAGCAATGGTGTTAATGTCGTCAGCTTGTTTTAGCTTCAAGGGACCTGGAGTTCTATCTTTCGTGATGACCAGGATTTGTCGTTCTGTGTGTTTCAATACGACGCGTGATAGCGGTATAGGTGGATCAAGGAAGACTTTAATCTTTTGTTACGAACTAGGATAGTTCTGACGTATGGCCACCCGATAAGAGTGATCGGCCAAGGTCGGTTCAAGGCTTCGGCGTATACCTGAAGTTCAATGGTTCAATAAGACAAGACAAGGAGAGTGTCCTCGACTTGAATCAGGTTCAGACGACTCAAGATTGGAGGTCTTAAGCAAAAGCAAGTTCCAGGTAAAACCTAGTAAGATTAAAGTAAAGAACTACATAGTACAAGATCGAGTTTATATAGGAACTGCTATGAACTTTAGGGCGGGCATATTCAAGTCAGAATGAGTCAGAGATAAGAATGAGTCAGAGATAAGAATGATAACAAGAATAGATCATCTAGCAACAGCTTGATAGCAATCGTGATGTAATACAAAGGTAAGTGACGAAAGATGAGTCTAGCGGCGGCATCATGCGGCTCGTGATGTAATACAAGTGGAAAGTAAGAGGAAAATGAATAGGGGCGTACTTGACTGTAACAATGACATCATTATGACATCATACCCTTTAGGTACAATTTTGTGAAGCATCTGATTGGTCAGGGCATCCTAATAGAAAAGTAAAGTAAAGAAACACTAGAGAAAACTACTCAGAAATAATGGAACAAATAATAGTACACAATATGTGGGCTTTTTAGATAGGTTTTTGTTAGGCTTTAACCGTTTCTCTATAAATTTCTCTAGCCAAAGTGAATAAGCCAAAGGAAAGGCAATACCTTAACCTTCAAATTGCTTCTCATATCAACTAGGTCATTATGTGATTCCCATCTCACATATGACTTTTCTTCAAAACATGGTAGATTCATGAATCACTGAGGGAAAACTGGAAATATTGGACCAAGGTTTGATACCAAGGTATGGGTTGACTAGTCTGAGGACTAAGCTAACAAACTTTGTCTTTTAGGGGGATACCTAGTAGTCATGTCCATGCATGATTCCCAATTCATGCAGGACAGCGTTTCACCTTATAATAGGGGAAGTCAGAGTTGGCGATTTACGCTCAATCCAAAATACGATTCAGAGGCCAATTCAAAAATTTAGATCGTCCTTGAATCATAGTCAACTTTGACCACCCCCAATTCAACTACACGATTCTGCTCCCTTTGAACATATATTTATTATGTAATCATATTCAGCTTGTCTACTACTGTTCTCTGTCTCAGGCTTCAAATACACTGGTGATAATGCCCTGTTTCACACCTAGACAGCGACGGGTTGAAAATTTACTCAGTGCCTTTATCAGGTATCGCCTTGCTCAATTTAAACGTGCTCGACGTTGTGCTGCATGAAGCCGGCGTGCTTTGCTAGCTGTGTCAGGATCTCATCAAGCTCCCCCTCTACCATATCAATCGTCGAGCTCTGAGTCAGAAAGCCTACCATCATTCTCATTGTCTGACTCAAACACCGACTCATGTCAATTGTCGAGCTCCGAGTCAGAAAGCCTACCATCATTCTCATTGTCTGACTCAAACACTGACTCAGGCACCTCCATATCCAAAAGCTCCACCTCTGAAGATGAAGACAACAGTGGCAACTCAACTTCCAGTGACGAGTTTGAACTAGACTCAGATTTGGCAAATGATGCTGACGATGAGGAAGAAGTTGGACTTGGAGCATACTATACCACTTGTTTATCCCACCATGTTCGATGCACCTATGAGGACATATATGCACGTCGTTATGATGCCCCACGCAACAAGCCCATACCCAAAGCCCCCTCTCACCTTCTGCATGTTCTCAAGGTCCTAAAATTCGAACGACCAGCTGAATTCTGTGAAATTCTCCATGTAAATCCTCATACCTTCGATCAAATTGTTGCAAAGATACAGGATGATGCAGTATTCTTCAATAATTCAAATAATCCTCAGCAGTCAGTCGAAGAGCAGCTCGCCATGACCCTTTTCCGGTTCGGTCATAATGGTAATGCAGCTGGTCAATCCCCAGTTGCACGATGGGCAGGAGGGGGCCATGGCTCCATGTCGCTAATTACGAAGCGAGTCATGACTGCCATATTGCATCATTCCTTCATGGAAGAGGCTGTGCGTTTCCCAACTGCTGAAGAGAAAGAGGATGCAAAGTTGTGGGTTGAAATGCACTCGTGTAAAGCATGGCGAGATGGTTGGTGTCTTGTTGATGGCACACTCATTCTGTGATACGATCGGCCTCATTGGTATGGGGAAAGTTACTTCGATCGAAAATGCAACTACTCCCTTAACATACAGGTATTTGTCAATCTTGTCCATGCAAATTGAAAACTGAAATACTTCAGGTTATTTCACTACCCAATCTTCGCATTATCGACTTCGGCTATGGCCACACGGGAAGTACTCACGATTCAACAGCATGGGATGAGACCCATCTTGCCCAGGAGCATGAGACCCTGCTTGACGATGGAGAATTTGTCTGGGCAGACTCTGCATATCCAGTAAGTTGTCTGTTCATGTGGTGTACAGCAGAAACTTACATCAGTCAGTTACAGACATGGGTCATTGCTCCGTACAAGAAACTCGAGAAAGACCTTGCACAGAATGAAATTTTCAACAATCATGTGTCAATGGTGCGGATTCGGTCGGAGCATGCTATTGGGTTTCTGAAGGGGCGTTTTCAGTCACTAAAAGGTCTTCGGGTAAGAATCAAGGACAAGAAATCTCACCAGTTTGCTACATACTGGATTGCTGCTTGTGTTGGCCTTCATGCATTTGCAATGCAATACGAGGCTGATGAGCACGAAAGAGACAATTCCGATAGTGAAGATCCTTTTATAGTGCAAGGCCTTTCATCAGACTCCAATTCCGACAGTCATGCAGACCTTCCTAGTGTCTTGCAAGGCCCGGCCAGTGGGTTACGTCTCCGCAAAGCCAAAGCCCGATGCGAGCAGTTGAAACATCGTTTGTTCAGAGCAAAGGATTACAAACAAAGGCAGCAAGACTTAGAAGAAGATGAGGACATTTAGTTTTTATGTAGTTGAGCACAGGATTTGAACTAAGTACTTGGAATGAGATTAATCTGACAGGAAAATGATGGATGATGCATCAAATGACCCGGAAGCTGTGTTAGCTGTGTTTTCACTTGCATAAGACTCGGCGGCAGGTGATGAGGGTGTCCAATAATATGCAGAAGTTGGTGGATATGGCAAGTGTGGGTGAGAACTGCTCGAAGGACTGGGAAAGGTATTGTGCATGTTGAATTTGGGGAATCCATGTTGTTGGCTCATTCCTTCCATAGTAGTAAGGCGCATTCCCATCTTCTCTTGTTGCCGCTCCCTTGCATAGGCCAACTTTTCCTTCTCCAACTCAAGCTTTGCCAACTTTGCTTTTGCCCATACAGTGTCATTCTCTATTCTCGCCTTGGCCACTTCGAGCTCTTTCTGTCTAGTCACTTCCTCTGCTTGTGCAATCTCGGCAATTTCATCTTTCTTTCGTCTCTTCACTGGATTCTTTGGGGCCTTAGTGGCAGGTTTGGACATCCCAGGTTGTGGGCCCGTTTTGAGACCTGTAACACTACTCTTACCCTGCCTTTCTCCACTTGTCACCAATGCCTTTCGCTTTGAGGGCACTTCATCAGCAGCGCTGTCTAAATCCAACAATGGCCACTTGTCACGATCGAGCTCGTCAAAGCCTTCTGAAACATCTGGTTCATCAGACATAAACCCACTATTGGGTTCGGAGCTGCCAACAGTCAGAACTGACATGTTGTAGTCCATCTGACTGTGCCCGAGACCAACAGGAACTTGATTTGGGCGCTCAGCTATAAGCTTCCGCATGTCGAAGAACCATGGGCATGCTTCTTTAATCATTGCTGGCGTGAAAAAAATGTTGAACGGTAGGTAGCTGGTTGTCATAGAGGTACGCACCCCACTTTGTTGTAAATGAATTTTTCATGTCCATATTAATCTCATCTTCTCGAGTTATGCCCGCACCTGTCTCGCCCATTTCGTCCATGTACTTGCATGTGATCTCGGACATTCTGTGGGACCATATAGTGTAAGTGCATGCATCACTTGATGTCATCAGGATGACACTTACCTCTTGATTCAATTTTTGATCTTATTAGCCCAAGTGGCTTTCTGTTTGGGAGTTATGGCATGCGAGAATGGTGTATGATAGTCTGGATGGTTCTCAAACAGTGTGACACATATGGCCCAGTGGTACACTGCCTTTGTCTTGCCACCAGTCCGTGGATTTGCTCCAGGTGAAGGAAATAGCCCTTGCTTGATATTTGTGTCGTCCATAATGGCAGACAGGAGAGCAGCACTCATTGTTGGGGTCCAGCTGGACTCAAATGAGTCATAGGTAAACAAAGGTAAAAATTGGCCCGGACTCGGAGGTACGTACTCAATATCAGTCTTATCTTCAAGTTCAGGCTGACCATCATGATCACTATCCACCGGCAGATCACTCTCACTTGCATTTCCTTTTTTCTTGCTGGCCTTTTTACTACCTTTGGCCTTCGACGGACCTTTCCTCAAGTTCTTGGGTGCCTTCGGTGCTTGATCTGGAGCTTGCTCAGTGGCCTTTTTCACCATTGGTTAAGTTTAGAGTAGGACCCAGAGACGAGTGTTATTTTGCAGTAGTGACTTGTCATATGTATTTATTTAAATAAAAACAAATTTAATTACTGGGATGGGGAGAATCGAACACGATTCAACAGGTGGAGCAGCTCAGGAGGTGTTCCAATAATCCAGCTGTGATTCACTGTTCCCACAATCCATCAACAAAAAAACTGATGATGGATTGTGATGTGGAACAGCTCTTGAATCGAGCTTGGATCACCAACTCTGACTTCCCCTAATTCACAAGCTAATGGTATAGTCGAGCGCCGGCATTTAGATGTCCAGGAGGCCATCATGAAAACTTGCAAAGGAGATGATTCGCACTGGTACCAAGTTGCCCACTCAGTATTCTTGGCAGAGTGCATCACCGTGCACAAAGTGACAGGACTAACACCCTATTTCATGGTTCACAGCATTGAACCAATCTTCCCCTTTGATCTAGCCAAAGCAACATTCTTAGTGCCCTTACCAGTGCAAGGTGCTTTCGCCACCATAGACCTCAGAGCATGGTGCGCGTGCCAACTGCAGAAGCGCATAGAGGATTTAGACGCTATCAAAGAGAAGGTAATGAAAGCACGCTTCAAGTCTATCCGCGATTTCGAGAAGTGCTTCCACACCTCGATCAAAGACTATGAATTCATGCCTGGCGCCCTAGTGCTAGTGCGCAACTCAAAGGTTGAGTACGAGCTGAGCAAGAAAACGAAGCTGCAGTATTTGGGACCAATGATTGTCATGCACCGCATGAAAGGAGGCTCATACCTGTTGGCTGAGTTAGACAGCACCATCTCACAGCTGTGCTATGCGGAATTCTGCGTCATCCCATACTACCCACACAGTGAAGAGTGTGTATCAGTGACTAGTATCATGGGCATGAACAATGAGGGCTTAGACTGCATTGCGCACGAAGACGGTATAGAACCTGATGAAGAACACCCCAAGCTTGCGCTCGACGATTAGCACACATCCTCACTTCCCGCACATTACCCGACACTCTACCAGTTCATTTCCATGACTGCATCTACAACTCCCTCCATAAAACATATACCGCCAAAAACCACAAAAACATCATATAAAGCACAAAGACCACAAAAACATACCACTGCAGTACATACTATCTGTTTTACCCTGGGTTTCATCTGGTGATTTTCATTTTCCCTGACTGCATCATGTCTCATATAACACGCATTGCCTTGAAAATACCACCAATAGATCCTAATATATGCTGCACAGCAGCTGCTAATAACTGACCAAGTATATAAAAAGCTAAGTATCACTACTGTATCAGCACACACATAATCTATCACATAGATTTTTTTCTAATGCGCACCGCCACACCGCGCCCCTTGTAATATGACTCATATGCGCTTTGCCCTTAATAGACTGCACAAAGACTAGACAACAGGAATAGACAACAGAAGCCGATCAAAGAAAACAAGACAGGCACGACACCTGCGCAAGATGACCATACCCCCTTTCTATTTATCCCGTTTCCCTTATGCACATTACTTACTATCTATTATATCATATATCATGTTTAGGCCCAGTGGACTGGACGGACATGGACATGGATGGACAAGGCGCATGGACATTGGACGCACTCAGGTGCATACAGGCACAACAATATCTATTATACAGGCGGCCAGCGCCAAGGAAGGACTGCTAATTCTACAAGGCACATTGGCACCTGAAAGTGGCTACAAACTACTCTAATCGAAGAAGTCATTTAACTGCCTTTCTATGTGACCCCATCCCTCTGCCATAGCATACATCTTGTTCGACATTAGCAGGAGCTCACCCTCCTGAGTGCGCGCATGTTGGTGCATGGTAAGCAAGCTCTTGAGGAGCCGCATGTTAGCCTCCGTGAGCCGCTTGTTCTCAGCCTTGACATGCTTGATCCTCTCTTCCAGCTCTTCCACACTCATACCCTGTGAAGACAAACGAGTGCGAGCCAGCAGGGGATTGTCATAGAGCCATGAAGGACTTTGTCCTCAACCGACCACTCACCAGTAATCTTGACCTCCATGGTGGATTCCTCTGATGTGTCGGTGTCATGAGTGGCAGTTGAGGGCACGGTTGCATGTTGTCATATACCATATATCCGGGTACAGATCCAAAGATCTGGATCTCAGATCTGATCCAGATCTGTTGGACACATCCATCATCCAGTCCACAGATCTGATCTGATCCTCATTTCATTTCCTGTTCATATAACTCTAACTATCGTTCATCTCCTTTCAGTATTCCTGTACACCGGTAATCCGGTTATCCTTTACTTCCACTATGCTTACTGATCCAGTTTAACTTATACTTCATTCCCAGTTTATGTTTCGTGATCTGTTTGACTTACCAATACGCTTTATTCATGCTTTGCTTATACTTCGTACATAGCCTCGCGCCTTTGCTTATTGATCATTCCGTTAGTTATCCTTAGTATATAAACCCTTGTACATGCGCTGTAGAAGATCAGTTCAAATATCATCTTAGATTGCACTCATCCTGTCTGGACTCTAAGTCCCTCCGTTATCCATCCGGACTTGAGTACGATACTCTTGTCTACTCCAAGACTTAGGATTGAATCTGATAGTCTATATATCCGCCTCTGTCTTCGGACAGTCTTCATCCATTAGTTTCTAGTTCGGATCCAATCTGGATTAGCCGTTACTCTATACGTCCGATATCTGGAAGTCTTACCGGATCCGTTACGATACTTATCCATCCTGCTAGACGCGATATCCTAGTACTCTAAAATAAGGGGCAATACTTGGGAAAGGGGCACAGCGCACGAGCTGAGGCCAAAGCCCTTCGGATCCGATACCTCTTGAGTATGGTCTTAACACATGTGCAGAATCGGCCATCGAACCACGAGCCTCCACAGATGCAGGCACATTTGGCGCAGGAGCCTCCACAATCTTGTTCTCCATCTTAGCTATAAACAAGCCGCATTAGTAATCGAGGTAATGGTACCACCATAATAGCACCTACAGGAGTAAGAGCAGCCATGCTTCACCTTGATACAACTACCACAGTGCATTCCTGGCTTCCCATCGCAGGGGACACCGACCATAGTGCAGCGTGCGCACTTGATTGGGGCGGAAACCAACATATGACCCCCAGGGCACTATACCGCAAAAAGACGTCAACACGCGAAATCGGCAAGTGCAGAGAAAGTAAGAAACTCACTGGCCTACCCATATCCTCAGGCACATGCACCTCATCAGCCGCTGGCCGCTTCTGTTGCATGCAGTAGTCTCTACAGCCAGCCCTACATTAGGAATGTCCATCTTCGCTTTCCACTCCTTCGCCAACCAACCCAGCGCCTTACACGACTTTTCCCCTCCGCTAAGTCGAGCGCCTCCTGGTCACTCAGCACGAGGCCAAGCTGAGCTGCTCGCACCTCATTAAAACAAGAAGTCATTTGCAACTGAGATGACCCAATCAGTAAGCAAGAAATGAGAAAACACATGCACTCACCATCAGATCGCTCCAATCGTGCACCCAGGACTCCTTTCCACTAAGTGTTCAGAGTCCTGCGCAGGGATCACATTGACTTGCCCATGAAGTTGGCTGCAGATATTGGCCCACTTGCGCATCACGCGGTGTCATGCATGGTATGGAACTCATACCATGACATTGATAGACAGGAAGTAACCACAGAGAGTACACTAAGGTGTACCTCATTGTATTATTATGATTGGTTCCATTTTGGCAGATTTACTTGTATTTATATTTCCAGTATAATAGTTTTCACCTTTCCCCTTTTCTTTTCATTTCTTTTGTGTGGTTTATTCAGCCACCAGTGAGCCACCAAGATGTGTTAGTAAGCATGTCATGTGATAGGCAATATTCTGCTTTGTAAGGATCCTGCATGATTTGTCATGTGGCTTCCATTTGTTTCCATTTGTTTCTATTTGTTTCTATTTGTTTCAGGTTCATTCAGCCACAGAATCCTTCAGTGAGCCACCAGATGTGTTTGTAAGCATGTCATGTGATAGGCAATAATCTGATTTGTAAGGATTTGTCATGATTGGTCATGCTTTGTCATGATTTATCATACTTTGTAATATTATGAACTTTATTTGTAAACTACTTTGTAAGCAGCTGATTCAGCACTGCCAAATGGCATGATTAGTAAGCCAGTGACTTACTAATGCTGTGATGAGTCATGCTTAGTAAAATGGCCTCCCAAAAAGGTATAAAAGGAGCCCATTCTACACTGAGCAAATATAACTTCCCACTTTCACTCTTCTCTCAAACCGTGAGAGTCCATAAGATTTAAAGTGCAGGCCATGAGTGCCTTGAAGTAAGATAAACATCGTATCAGAGATTAGTTGTATACTACCTTACAGGGGTCGCTTATATAACAATCTATTTATAAACTACTTGTTGTGTGCTACCTTTCAGGGGCTGAGTATACAACACCAGAACAGCTTTCCTACTAGGCTTTACGTATTTAAGACAGACTTCATTACTTGTTGTGTACTACCTTACAGGGGTTGAGTATACAACACCAGAACAGCTTTCTAACTAGGCTTCACGTATTTTAAGACAGACTCTCTCTTTTTCAGGAAGGGAGACACGAGAACATGACAAAGTTGAGACAGACTTTCATAGGTTGAGACACAACCTACGAGATTGAAACAGATCTTACTATCAGAACATTAGGGAATCTATCGAGTATTCCACCAGGGAACAACAAGAAGAGGACACGTCAGTAAACCCTCTCAAGAACCCACACGTTATCTACCATGAAAACTAGAAAAGTCATAGACCGTGTACTTAATGACTGGCAAGAAGTCTTATCCTGTATAGTTGTGTTGTCACTATACATGCGTTGTACATAAGACCCTTAAGTAGTAAGACATCACTGGAGCCCACCGCAAGGGAGGCTTCTTCTTGTTATAGTATATAAACCAGTCATCGTATGGGCAATATTGCCCCAGATTTCGAAATCACACCGTATTCATCGACGTCTGTGCTGAGCACCACATCATCTATTTTGCCACCGCAGGCAACAAGTACTATGTCACGCGTAACCACATTATCTGTATTAACAATGCCCAACCCGGGAACTAAGGCAGCACCTGCCAAGTTCAAGGGAGGCTTTGCAGAGGTCAAAAGTTTTCTTAAACATTATGAGAAACTTTGTGACTGCCATAATGTAGTCTCTGACAAAGATAAATGTGAGACTATTACCCAGTATATGTCCCGACATGTAACCGAGTTCGTGGAAGGACTAGCGAGCTTTAGAACTCCTGATTGGAAACAGCTCAAGGCTGACATCTTAAAGTATTATGATGCGGACTTAGACACCAAGAGATACAGGAGAAAAGATTTATTGTCCTACGTAAGGACAATGCGAGGCAAGAAAATCCCTAATCTTACTGCTTGGAAGAAGTACGTAAGAGGATTTATACGTATAGGTGGATGGCTTGAGCAAGCCAAGAAACTATCTACTGAAGAATATGCCAGCTACTTCTGGGAGGGAATTTATAAGAAATTATGAATCAAGATTGAGACCCGCCTTATGGCTAATGACCCTGATAGGGATTTATCTGAAGCCTTCCCAGTTGACAGAGTAGTTGCCATAGCCGAGAAGCTTTTGCACCGAGATCGATTTGATGCGGATTTATTAATATCCGAAGTAGAGACCGAGTCCGAGAGTGATTCATCTACCGAGGAGACATCTGAGGACGAAAGTGACTCAGAATCTAGTGAATCTCAGGTCGATTTTTTTCGAAGAAAGAAGGGTCAAGACCCTAAGGATAAGAAGGGACTAAAGAAAGTCCAAAAGAAGCAGAAAGGATACTCTAAGGAAGCAAAGACTAAGACTTCCTCTAAAGATACTAAGACCCCTATCAATACTTTGCCTGAACCAATTGACGAAGTCGAGGGGCTTATTAAGAGACTTAATGCGATTTCTCTCGATGATCCGGACTATGCTTTGCTATACTACCAGGCAACTCGAATCGATCCGACAGTTAGAGAAATGATTGCAGCTCCAATTGTCAAAGGGAGCAGTGCCCGCGTACAGAATACAAGGGGTATAGTAAAGACAATACTGAGAATGTTTCCAGGGGAAACAGCACGGCACAAGCAACACGAAACAGAGCCCAACCAGGCACTAGGTTCTACCAGCCGCCAAATACTTCCTACAGCAAGAAGGTGTGCTTTGGTTGCAGAGAGAAGGGCCATGGATTACCCATCTGCCCAGACATCAAGAAACTCATTGCCGACGGCAAACTTATGCATTCCCAAAGTGGGAAGGTAGAACGGACTGACAGAAGACCCATCAGACGTCTCCCAGAGGAAACTGTCATTGAAGCAATGAAGAGGGAAGACCAGGCACCAGTGGCGCACTTTATCAAAGTACATCCAGACAACGTGCTAGGGTATACAGCTGGTCAGAGAAAGAAGGAAAAGAAAGAGTTTAAGAGCGCCTACCTTGAGGAATATGAGACCTCAGACTATGGGTGCTATGAGTCAGAACAGAGTGAACCGGTCCTAGAGACCGATGTCGAAACAGATAGCAAGTTTTACGTGTTCCCAGTGGAGAGAACAACAAAGAACTCCACACTGGGAAGACGCGACAGGTATGAACAGGTATTCCCGCCGACCGAAGCTAAAAGAAGGAAGACGAATGAGTCACGAGCAAACGGCAAGGAAAACGTACCTGAGAGAACCGCGCCACTCGATAATCAACCCACTCAAGCTCCAAACGATCCCACCAAGCGAGCCATGCCCAAGAGCAAAGACGCTAGAGGCAAGGTAGAGAAAGAGAAAGAGGCACCTAAGGTGCAAAAGGATAAAGGGTGGGATAGTGAGGACATCGTTATGGACGATGAGTCCATAGTTAAGAAAGAGAGAGAGAGAAAGATGTCATCCAGGACTTACCCGGAAAATTCAATCGCCGACCAGAAATCGCTGGTACATCAGCGCATCTCTGAACTAAGTGCAAAGACCAAACCAGAGAGAATTCTGAACTCCGTTTTGAAAACACCGATTAGGATAGAGGTTGGGGAGCTCCTAGGAACGTCTAAAGAACTTAGTGGTATTCTCGCTAACACGATTAAACCAAAGCCCATGGGAAACGAACCGAAAATTGAGGCCCACTCAGTGTGGACCAAAACCCGCGGGTTATTGATCAAGATAGCAATGCAGTGTGACAGTCATGTGATTAACGCGATCATTGACACTGGCTCTCAGCTAAACATTGTTAATAAACATATTTGGAAAACAATTATAAATTGTCCAATTGATATTGCAAAATCTGTCTCGATGAATGATGCAAACAGCGGAGAAGGCAAATTACGCGGTTTAGTGCAAAATGTTCCCCTAAACTGTGGGGGAGTCAATACTCAAGCAAACTTATTTGTGGGTGACCACGTCCCTTTCAGCTTATTGTTAGGACGACCCTGGCAGCGTGGGAACTATGTTTCCATTGACGAAAGAAAGGACAGCACCTGGCTATTATTCAAGGATCCACTGGATTTAGAAACTGGATTTAGAAGTCCAATATGAACTTTTGTGTACTCCAGACGGTACTGATCCACACTGGGACTTTGAACCGTCCACATGGATTGGGAACCTTATGAGTCTGTTCGGGAAGGATTATTTTGTCCAACTTTGCCCGACTTGAAAAAATAAAATCTGATTAAGTAAGCTTGGAGCTTGAAGCTGATGTCATGCTGATTGGCGTTATCAGTACAAAAAAACATATGCCACACATACTATCGCCATGCTCCCCCATCTCTTACACCACGCTGACAACCCTTCCGCCGATGACGATACGGTGGTCGAACAGGATGAGCGGGATGAGCGGGATGCACAGGATGAGCAGGATGAGCAGGATGAGCAGGATGAGCGGGATGAGCAGGCTGATGGGCAGGGTGTTGAGGATGCAGAGCAGTCAGATATCAAGAACCTCTGAGCTATCATAAACTTTTTCCAGGATATGGTTGTTTCAGCATCTGAAGTTATCAGTCTTGCCAGGGACGCCCTTAACTCCTATACAAACACATATTACAACAAACAACCATACCATACTTCAGCTCTGTCTGGGATTGACTGGGTCAATGAGCTTCTGAACGGCCATCCAGAACGAATCTGATGCGAGCTCGGTGTACGCCGCCACGTATTCATTGTATTGTGGGATATACTTCGTGATGGTGGAATAACCGACTCAAAAAATGTAATGTTGGAAGAGCAGCTGGCTATCTTCCTGTACGCCTGTGTTACAGGCCTCGCTGTACGGCACCTTGCCAAGCACTTTCAACGCTCAAATGATACTATATCGAAGTATGTCTGCTAGCTCTCATCCTTACATTTGTTTAATATTCTACAAGGTATTTCAAACGGATTCTGATCACATTGTCCTCCCAACCAATATATTCCACCTATGTCTGGCTTCCGAATGCACAAACTCCAATACCCGCTGAAATCCTTGAGACGACAAAATTATATCCCTACTTTGCCAACATAGTCGGTGCCATCAATGGCACTCACATTGCGTGCCATCCCAATGCTGTTGATCGTGATGCCACTCATGACCGCAAGGGCAATTTAACACAAAATTGCCTTAACACAAAATTGCCTTGTTGCCTGTGATTTCGACATGCGGTTCACTTACATGTTAAGTGGCTTCCTGTTAAGACCGTAGCTCAAGGGTTATCGGATCTGAAGGGCTTGGCCTCAGCTCGTGCGCTGTGCCCCTTACCCAAGTACATGCCCTTAATTTCAGGATGAAGTTTGGATGGAATCCGATGAAGTCCAAAGGACTTCCGGAGGCTGGCTACTCTGGTTGAGTGCCGGAGGACTTCTGGATGAGTGCAGGAAACTCCGGAGGAGTTTCATCCACTGCATTGGGTCCGAAGGTGAGACTTCCCAAGATAAGTTCCCTAGGTAGAAACAGATAGGAGAGACTGCAAAGGACAGAGTCCAAAGCAGGATAGGATAGGAGGAATGGTCCGAAGGACAGGACGTCCGGAGGTCTGAAGGTCCGAAGGTTACGATGTCTGAAGGTCTGGAGGACCGGAGGAGTGGACAGGATTCTAAGACAAGAGAAGGAGGGCTACAACGGACAAGGTCCGGAGTAGAAACATACAGAGGTAGACTACACTTAAGTAGAGACGGAGTTGACAGGAAGTAGACAGAAGTCTCGGAAAGACAGGAAGTGCTGGAAAGGCAAAAGTCCAGCTTAGGGAATCAATCCCTAAGCATGGATGGGGACAGAAGACAAATCCGGAGGACCGGAAAGTCGGCCTAGGGAAGGATTCCCTAGGCCTAAGGAAAGTCAATACTAAGATGGACCGAAGTCCGAGAACAGATGTGAGAGAGAGCAGAATCTAAGATGAGTGGAATCTAAGTTGATATTTGAACTAAGGAAACTTCACAGGAGTTGTACAGAGGTTTATATACTGGAAGGGATCCGAGAGGATCAGTAAGCTGAAGACTAATGCTATGTACGAGCATGTGGAAACAGATTGGTAAGTATGGACGGAACATAAGTAAATGAACTCGGAGATGAACAAAGTACAAGGATCAATAAGCAAGACAGAAACACAGATAACCGAAGTCCAGAGTCAAGGGGATTACCATAAGGAGATAGACGCTGATTTAAGGTTTGAGCTTCGGATATGAGTATAGGTTGGATCTGGAGGTCTGGAGATATCGGATGAGGCATCTGGATATCGGATGAGCGGATCTGGAGATCTAGGTGAAGACGGGACTAGGATATGAATCATGGATATAGTCTGATAGTCTAGGGAATGTAAAGTCCCAGGTGGAATGAGCTCGGATCCGAGTGGACCAAGGGTGGATGAAGCAGGCTTAGCTGTGGAGGTCCGGAGGTATGGATATATGGATGTATGAAGGTGTACGGATCCGAACCGATAGTGGACTAGAGGACTGAGGTCATGGACAAGGGTATGGAGGTCATGGATAAGGGTATGGAGGTCCGGATGTGCATCCGGAAGGCATGGGAACATCATCGGACATGGGTCCATAATACGGGATATGACACTTCCCAGGGTCTGCAGCAGATGCTCGCCTTTACAACGAGGCTCGCCTAACCAATTTCACCATCCCTCTGGGCAAGTTGTACCTTGCAGATGCAGGATTTGCCGCATGTGATGAGTTACTTGTGCCTTACCGCGGTGTGCGCTACCACCTGGCTGAATGGGGCCGAGCAAATATGCTGTATGTTATCCCACTGACTTACCACCCTAGTACTTATTTTTTTCAGGCCTTGCAATCCAAAGGAACTATATAATCTACGTCATGCGCAGCTCCGCAATGTCATTGAACGTATCTTCGGCTTGTTGAAAAAGTGGTTCCAGATTATTCGCATCCCTCCCGAGTACAACTTAGATATCCAATCTCGCATCCCTCCAGTGTTACAAGAACATCGGGTCACACTAGGCCCCTATTCATTTTCCTCTTCAGTTACCTCATTTTGTACTTACTATGTCATTTCACTTCGAACGCGCAGCTCATTCTAGAACGCTGCACACGTTTTACTGTTACCGTTGTCTCGTCCCTCTGACTCACAACCCTATGCCCTTACCGCCTGACTGGTACTTATCTCTGACTCACTTTCCCCTTTCCCCTTACCGTCCAACCAGTACTTATCTCTGACTTGTGTTCCCCTTTACCCTTACCACTAATACGGCAGTCCTGCCCTCAACCACTTCCTACCTATATATACCAGTAGGGTATCGCCTGTATTCTCTAACTTGAATCTACTTGGTTCTATCTGTCCACTTCCTAAGAAGCCTTAAGCAAGCTTCGCTTTCTCATCTTAAACTTCTGTTGTGCTCGTCGCTCAACAGTCTTGCTAGCTGAGGAATACGATTAGAGACACGCCGTCCTAATCGTCGATAATACCTTCATCTTACCAAACGAAGTTATTGCTCAAGAACTCTTGCTATCGAACGCCCACTGGTCTCAGCAGGCTTAGCAAGAGCCCCTATCCAAGTCCCTATTACGAACTCGCATCGTTCATAACAAAAGATTCAAGTTACCTACTGATCCTTTCATCACAAGGATCTCGACACGTCTTCCTGGATAAGGAAGTTCGCTTGGGAAAGAGATCCCAACACACCAGACTCTGACCCCGAAGAAGAGGAGGAACAACCCCTTGAAGAACAGTATCAAGAGGCCAACCAAGACCCTGATCAAGAAACGAAGACCGAAGAAGATACTTCTACTTCGTCAGATGAATTCCCTGAAGAGCGTCCACCAAGAAACCTCTCAGCGAACCCCAGCTTCAGAATGTCGAACCCCACAACGACCACCAAGACCCCTGTTGAACTCAAAGCAGGACAACCCCATGACTTTGACGGAGACTTAGACAAAGCGCAAGGATGGCTCCTTAGCTTGAGGCTTTTCTTCATGATTAACCATGAAGTATACAACAACAACACCAAGCAGGTCGGCACGGCCCTCGCCTACATGGCGTCGGGAACAGCCTTCAATTGGAAGACCAACTTCATTGCCGAAGCCCTCGCTCAGACCACCCCTACACTAGGAACCTTCGCCAACTTCGAGAAAGAATTTAAAGCCTCTTTCATGAGCGTAGACGCCAAGGTAACCGCAATGACGAAACTCAAGACCCTTAGACAGGGCAATGACATTGCCGACTATATTGCTGAGTTCAAGACCCTCGCAACACAGTCCTCAATGAAGGAAAGCGTCGCTCTCATCCACTTCTTTGAAACTGGTATGAAATCCCAACTCCGTGACGCCATCTACAAAATGGAGACCGTCCCCGTTACCTCGGGCTATAACAACATCCTGATTCATCCCGATGACCAATGGAAGGCAGCGTTCTCCACTTCCTTCGGACTTTTTGAGCCGAAGGTCATGTTCTTTGGTTTATGCAACTCACCGGCTACGTTCCAGGCTTATATGAACCAGACCTTTGATAAAGAAATCAATGAAGGATGGCTAATCGTCTATATGGACGACATCCTGATTTTCTCAAAGGACCTTAAGGAACACCAGGAACGAACCCATCAAGTTTTACAGAAGTTAAGGAATGAGTCGCTCTTCCTTAAACCAGAAAAATGCACCTTCGATGCCCAAGAAGTTGAATACCTCGGAATGATCATTCGCCCCAGCCAAGTCGCTATGGACCCTGCCAAGCTTAAGGTATCAGCGACTGGCAAACCCCATCCTCTGTCAAGGATGTATGATCCTTCCTTGGATTCTGCAACTTCTACCGACACTTCGTCTCTCACTACTCGGACATGGCGCGCCCCCTCCTTGACCTCACCAAGAAGGATGTATCCTTCTCATGGAACGACTCTTGCGAGGCAGCCTTTCAGAAGCTTAAAGCCTGCTTCACCTTAGAACCCGTCTTACAGAATCCCAACCCCTCACGCCAGTTCGCACTTGCTACCAATGCTTCACTACATGCGACCGGAGCTGTCCTTCTTCAAACTGATACGAACGGGGCTTATCACCCCTGCGGATACCTCTCGCAATCCCTGAATCCTGCAGAACGAAATTACCAGATTTATGACCGAGAACTCCTCGCTGTCATCCGCGCCCTGAAAGAATGGCGCCACTTCCTCGAAGGAAACCCTCATCCTGTCATCATCTTCACTGATCATAAAAACCTCCTGTATTTCCGGTCTGCACAGAAGTTAACCCGCTGGCAAGCGCAGTGGCAACTTACCCTTTGTGACTTCGACCTTACCTTCCACCATGTCCCTGGAAGTAAGCTCGCTGCACCCGACGCCCTCTCTTGTTGCCCCAACCACATTGTAGCCAACGCGGATAACGAAGACCTTGTGCTACTCCCTGATTCCCTTTTTGTGAAGATGATCGACTCCGAGCTCGCTGCTGAATTCCAGCAACTCTCTGATCCCCCCACTGATCTTATGATCAAAACTGCGCTTGATGCACTAAACGGCATCTGTGCACCCCCGATGAAATCCACGCTTTTGGATTGGAAGTTCACTGATGGAGTCCTGTTTTACAAAGATCGCGCCTACGTCCCTGCAGACCTTCACCACCGCATCCTTTCCCTCCATCATGATCACCCAACCGCCGGACACCCTGGTCGTTCCATCACTGAATGGAACGTCAAGAAATCATATTGGTGGCCCGGCATGGGCACCTATGTACGAAAATACGTCGACGGCTGTGCAATCTGCCAGCAAATGAAGGTTAACACCCACCCGACGACGCCCCCCTTGATGCCTATCCCCTCCTCCGCCGTGCGCCCTTTCTCCCAGGTCTCCGTTGATTTAATCACGGACCTCCCCGACTCAGGCGGCTTCGATTCGGTCATGGTCGTGGTAGACCATGGTCTTACGAAGGGGGTAATTATCACTCCTTGCAAGAAAACCATCTCCGCAGAAGGAGTGGCCCAGCTTTTTATTGATCATGTCTACAAGAGATTCGGTCTCTACGACAAAATCATCTCAGATAGAGGTCCACAGTTCGCCTCGAAACTTGCCAGAGAACTAGGACGCCTCCTAGAGTACCAAGTTGCTCTCTCCACCGCCTACCACCCCCAGACTGACGGCCAGACCGAGCGCATGAACCAAGAACTAGAAACCTACCTCCGGATCTACTGCAGAACGAACCCCACCCAATGGGTACAATACCTTGGGATGGCCGAATTCGTCCATAACGCCAGAAAACACAGCGCTCGTGACGCCTCCCCCTTTTTCCTTATGATGGGCTATGAGCCTAGAGGGATTCCCCATGCCTTCCCTGACTCCGCTATCCCGGCTGCGGAAGATCGAGTCAAATTCCTTAAAAGGATCCGTGAAGAAGCCCTAGCCTGCCATAGCCTCGCCCAGCAGCGAATGGCGGAACGATCCCATGGGCAGAAGTATCAGCCATGGAAACGAGGTGACAAGGTTTGGCTATCAGCCACGCACCTCATCACCGGCTTACCCTCAAAGAAACTCACCCCAAAACGATACGGACCATTCGAGGTCACTGACGTGCTGTCACCAATCACCTTCAAGCTCAAGCTACCAGCAACCTGGAAGGTTCACCCCACGTTCCATGCCTCGGAACTTTCCTCCTATCAGGAAACGGAAGTACACGGCCCAAATTACCCTGAACCCCCTCCTGATCTTATCGATGGAGAGGAACACTATGAAGTGGAGCAGATCCTCCGACACAAGGGTACCGGCTCCAGCCGCCGCTATCTTGTGACTTGGGTAGGATACCCTGACTCCGAATGTACCTGGCTACCTGAATCAGAATTGAGATCTGCAGCGGAGATCCTCAAAGAGTATAAGAAACGACTGAAGCCAGCTAAACGAGCCTCAGCTCTATGACCTTCCCCATCATCTCCTCTTTACTCATCGAACATGTCGTCCTCCTCTGCATCTTCCTCTGTCTCCTCTACACCATCCTCAATCTCCACCTCCAACTCTACCAGCAGTGATTACATCACCAGCGTCCCCTTCTCAACGCTAGGAACCCAGGCCCAACAACATGCCATGTGGGAAGCTGTCATTCTCAATATCCAATACGCCGTCCGTCTTGACGCCTACATCTTGAGGACTCAAGATTGGCCCCTCCTTCACCTTGTCAATATACTCCGTTGTGCTGATAACCTCAACATCGCTGCGAGAGAACTCCAGCAGACCCCCGGTGCTAAGTATAGTGCCATCTCTGTTCGCTACCCCCACAGGATGATCAAACGATCAGTCATGCTCCTCCTTGAAGCAAGGAACTTCGGTGACGTCTGTAACAAGATGGAAGCTGAACGTGAATGGAACACTCCCCCTGACAACCTTATACTCTGTGGCGATCGAGCTGGATTCTGCAAGTGACACCGTGTTTGCGAACGTGGACCTTGATCAACCTGGCGTAGCACGTGAGTGAAACCCTTTCATATCTCCCGCTCTACTTATCTCACTCCTCCACCCAGAAATGCTCTTCCTAACCATCCAAGCCGCAGCAGTTGACACCCGAGCGGAACTGTACAAACACATCGTCCTCTCAGGCGGCTCAAGCATATACCCTTAATGCCATTCTCGCAAGCATCACCACCCAAGCTGGCTCCTTCCAAGTTCGAGACCAAGGTCAAGTTTCCTTTCAAGAAGAAAACAAATGGTCCAGATGCGCCTGGTCCCTCTACTCAGAGAATTAGTCCTATGATGGACAGAAGGCATCCTTTGGTTTATGAGAGATCCGAAGATGACGAGAGGCGCATTTGGGAGGATGACCAGTGCAACGGCAGGCCCAGGCCTCATTATACCAATTTCGCAAGAGGGGTGGTGCTCAAATACCTAATCATTGGCCTTCTTCCTATAGTAGAGAAGGCGACCGTCGTCCCCCTGCCTGGGACCTTCCACGGGACCCTTATAGGCCTGTTCATGACACCTATATTCCAGCACGAGATATATATGATGGTCGTGTCTACGGAAGGGAACGCGATATTTCTTCATTATCATCTCATTCACCTGACCGCTCCTGTTCCCGGTCCTCCTCCTCTTCTTCACACCGAGGAAAGCACAGATTGCCCTCACATCGCTCTCCAGCAGTCAATTATAGTCCACCTCATTGTGACTGTGGCGTGGACAGATTACATGACCAAAGGATGCGTGATGGGGGTTGGGAACACGCCCGTCATAATGACCATAATCGCTGGGGGGTACCATCAGACAATGACAACTACTCATAGATGGACGACCGCTTTCGTCGTCTGACAGCATGCACTATGCTTTTGGCGCTTCAATTGAATCACAGAAGATCAGAGATGCACCTCCACGAACTGATATCGTGGAGTCAATAGCTTCATGGATCAATCAAGACGATAAACAGCAGATTTACCTCTTACTAGGTCCAAAGGGGTCTGGAAAATATCGGCTGCGCTGCAGGGGCATAGTGATAGGCATGCACGCCTTGGAGATGAGCTGCAAGTGCACAGGGAGAAGAACGAAACTCTCTCAAAGGACCTGGATGACGTTTGCCTGGAAAGGGACAACGCACAACTTGAAGTCCAATCCCTGGAGTCACGAGTCAAGGTAACATGCCATCATTTTCCAGCATGAACAGCACTCATCCTAATCCCAGGAACTCATTGACGCCTTGTCAATACCTACCGACCCCCCAGTCCAGTACACAGGCGAAGCAACAGACATAATCGCCATTCTCCAACCCATCTGGAACATCCTCCCCGCGCCTGAACTTCGCGCCTTGAAACTCAATAGTAAACGACACCTAATCTAAGCAGATCATCACCACCACCATCCAAATCCACCCTTTCTGACATGGACGTACGCGATGTCCGCTCGCAACCTACTCCTACTCCTACTTCCAGCAACTAGTCCTCCACCCCCAGACCAAAGAAAAGGCACAGTCAGCGTCGAAGCATTCGTCTCGCACGTCCAAGCACTTGTCATACACGATCGAGCGCTGATTGAAAGACTGATATGGTTTGCCCAAGTACACGACCTACTCAAGAAAAATGCAGAACACGCTCAAAAACTTACACAAGATAGTAATACAGCGCTAGAGATGTATCAGCAGCAGGTAGCGATGCTTGAGCGGCAGAATACTTCTTTGCTGTCGAAGCAGAATGCATTGTGAGTTTTTGTTCACTTATTTGAGTCGAGTGAATTTTTGAACAGTTTTGTTTGGGCCAGTAGCTTCCAGCCAACCTCATCACCTGCTCATAGACGAGTCCTAGCATTTCTTCTGCGCCCGGAGAACAACTGCTACACATGCATACCCCCCGACCAAAAGGTATCACACTTCATCGATGCCCTTATCACGCAAACCCCCGAAGTCCGCGTGCTCTTGGATGTGGGTGCACAGATGCTGGAATTAAAGAATCAAGAATTGGCCTGTGTTGTCCCCCTTTTCCCAGCAGCTTGACCAGTGTGCGATATATCTGGACGACACGCATACCAAAGGAACGGATTTCAAACTTCCTTCCGGCTTCTGAGCTGCTGTTATACTTGGTCCGAAAGTCATGAAAGACCGCCTGATGCAAGGTTCGTGATTACAGAGTTCATGCGGATCAGTTTCGACAATGATCAATAATACAGGATGGGACACAGAGAAATCACTGGATGAGCAAGTAAGAACGGCTGCCCAGAAGTTCGAGCATCCTCCTCCCGCTGAGACTATAATACCACGGCCCCACATCACCATATTCCTGGGTCCGCATACCCACCAACACTCGTCCATGTATCACCCCCATCCACATTTGTAGCACACACTCACTGTCGCTGGGCCGGCATGAACCACACACAACTGGATCTGTATCTTTCTTCGAACTTCGCACTCTTCGATATTGTGTAGTTTTTGCTTTGTAAGAGTTGTCGTATGCTCACACCGAAGGTCTTGTTTTTGTGCCTGTGGAAATCCGATTTGTTTTAAGAGAGAGACACGCAGCGCGTCATTGAAAGAACAAGAACGCTCCTCCAAAACGAGAGGGAATCAACACGGAGGGAGGGAATCCGGTGGAACCCGAGGGTCACGTGGATGCACCACGTGACCGTAAAACCACGTAAAATGCTCGACAAAAGTGCTTCTGTGATACATTCTGGGTCATTGGGAACAACCATGTCTATGCTCTAAAGGCTCCTAGGAATAGGAGCATATGGATAAGACTATATATAAGCATGACAAGGGCACTGAAGTATATATCACCACTGACTCACTTCCACTGACCACTGCCCTAACCATTATTCATTCCACTGGAGTATTTACACATAACATATTCTGGTATTATTGTCCTAGATCTCGAAAACAAAACCTGCAGTTGCTCAAAGCAGGATTATTTCCAGCCAGGACATCCTGCCCTTGAAATGTTTTTACCTTCAATGTTCTTAACAATTTTCTTATTGGTGTCCTTGAATAAGATGTTCCTCTAGCAAAAGAGGAGAGGGTTTTCTTATAATTCAAGGAGGTGCTGGTAGAGGAAGAGGCAGGAGACATGTGCTTGTTGAAGGGAGTGAAAAAGTCAAAGGTGTACTAGAGCCATTAACAGCAAGAGCTGTCTGAAAATAGGTGACTACCCTACCTAAGTCTTTGAAATCATATTCAAAGGAAAAGGGGGTAGTGGTCAAGAAGAATTGATACTCTTTAATAAAGGGACTAATGTTCTGCAATGCCTGGTAGGCCTTAGGGAGTTCATATTAAGACTAACCCATCCAGGAAGTTGCTCTAAGGTAAGCTGCTGAGGAATTTGTAAAAGTCATTTAGATATCTACTGGTTTCCCATACTCAGAGGATGTTTTCTAATGGGTGAGTCAAGAAATGCAGTATCAGTTTGTCCTGGCCAGTGTGTCAGGAGGTTTTGTTGCAATCACTAATACATGTAAAGCAGTTAAAAAGGTACATGGCATTTCTTTGGATCCTTGTCTAGGCATTCCAGGGATCTGGTGGAGCAGAAAAGAAAAATGTTCTTTAAATCTTCCTACTGCTTTGATCAACTGTTCCCATGTCCCCTGTTATGGAACTTTACATGACATTTGAGTTCATACTGAAGTACCTGTCACAAAGCTGATCATCCTACATGATGAACTTAATAGTGTTCTGAGCAGCCCACATCTATGAAACTAGGATTCCTTAGCTAGTATGCTGCTAGTGAGGATTCACCTCCAAATTAATAGACATTGAATCCTGGTTATTAACATTGATCATATTCAGAGTGTAGCTATCTTCTTTACCATTTTCATTAGCAAAATCCATCAATCCTGTTTGATAAATGAACATCAGATGGTTGCCTTAGGCTAGGATATCTTGGTCTTACTGGGCCCTATTGCAGCTATTTATACTTTCTCTTGCCTGCTCTCAAAGTTAAGATACCTTATTGTTGGTAGACTAAATAGTTGACAGGTACTAGATCTGTGGGCTTTAGTATATGACATTATGCATAATGCAGAGATAGAATATTCATCAGTCATCTGGATCCATCCAGAGTATATTAAAAATAATGATAGATTCATATTGTCTAATATGTCAGCTGTCTTTCTATTTACAAAGGCTCCATTTGAATACTAGTGTTAAGGTCATGGTAAACTTGAAGCCATCATCTCAATTGAATTGAAAATCTAGGGCTTTAAGTTAATCACCTAGCTATGACACCATGTAATCTTATCTTAGGCTCTTATCAAACAGAACACTCGAGTAAAGCTGTTGGCATGATTGTTTCACAAGGCAGATACTACATTATCTATTATGGACAGATGAAATAACGGCAAAATACCATCAAATTATTCATCTAACTCCAAACAGCTCCCATCAGATCTAGAAGCAAGCATGCATATGGATTCATTGTTAGAGAAACCACTAAGGCCAACATAGTTTATGGTCACCAGGGTCAAAACCATACCCCCTGTGCCCTATTGCCACTACTCCCCCCCTTGCAAAGCATATTTCAGATTGTGTCAATGTGATGATCAACTGTTTTCAATTCTGTTTGTGTTAGTTTGGTCTCATCTTCATGGATAGGCTTTATAAGGTCTAGTTTGTGAGTGTAGGTGCTGATATCTAAGACAAGTGGCAATAGCCCAGTGAGTAATACAGGAAAGTCTAAGTATCTGCTCATTGAGATAGTTTGAGGTCTCAGAACCTGGAGTGCAGGGGTAACCCCACTTTGAATTATGAGTATTGGACTTGAGTGCATCATTGAGGTTGTGACATATGGCTGTTTTCAGTGTTCTCGCTTTCTTTGAAGGTAAGTCAAGCTCATTGTTGCATTGGTATATTGTATAATGAAAGCGGGAGTGCTTCACTCCAGAACCACCAATTACAGAATTGGTCTTTATATGCTGTCTTACTAGGATGTGAAAGGCAAGAAAATCACCAAATTTCACTATCCTCCATGGTCAATGGTTCAGACAATTACCAACAGTTCATAATGTGGGCATTTGTGAGGGATGAGATGTGTTGAACTTTTCAAGTGAATGCTAGTAATGTCAAAGGGGCAAAGAACAATAGAAACCAATAGTAGCACAAGGTAGTGCTATGACCTTCAGAATAATATGTTGTAGCTGTATGCAATGAACTAGAGCTATACTATATCCCTCTTGGATATCTCTTACTTATAAGGTAGACAACATGCAAATCCAACAAATGTCATGTGATGTGACTGTGCTATGACACTGTGCAGATAACCTCTTGCCAAATGTGCCAAACATTAGTTGAGGTTTGGATTAATGATGAGCAACATTGACAAGTAGTAGATATGTAAGTACATTATGTGCAAGTACTAATTGAGTAGGGAATATATGGTAAATAATACAGTTAGAATATGCAAGGCCTGTCAGGTAGATGTCACAGACTCAGAGGGGTGAAAATCATTAAACTCCTTCATGATGCTCTCTGGAAGTACACAGTGCCTGCAATATCTTTTGATTGCCCATGCTGCCTGTGTCCTGTTAAGGTCCTTTGTGTGTGCATCAATAAATCTTGAACATCAGATTGAGAAACTATACCTAATTGTAAATCTTTGCATTGAAAATAAGAGTAAATAAACACTTACTGTCACATTGACATCAGCAGAACTGAATCTAATGACTTGATAACATTGCACTCCAGAACAGCCTCTGATGAAGAGTGATCCGTTTTCTGATACAGGTGTTTTGCAAATCCCCAACACTGCTCTATAAAATTAAGTTCACAGTGATACTTTGGCAGGAAGATCACATTAAATCCTTGTGCATGACATATGGCCTTGAGATTAGATTCTACATGTGCAAAATCAGGCTGAGTATACATCAGCCACATGCACAAAAGATCATCTATCTCATTGAAGTGTTTCCAGCCTTTGTTGCAAAAGGGCTTTGTATTGGGACGTGCATTTGCCAATGCAGTCCAATATGCAGCATCAGCTGGGCCAATATTTGCTCCAAATTCCTTGTCTGTTAAGACCATACTCAAGTAGTATTGGATCTGAAGGGCTTTGGCCTCAGCTCGTGCACTGTGCCCCTTTCCTGAGTATTGCTCCTTATTTCAAAGTACTGAAGTATCGTGTCTAGTAAGACGGATAAGTATTGTAACAGATCCGTTAAGGCTTCTGTATATCAGATGTATAGAGTAACAGCTAATCCAGATTGGATCTGAACTAGAAACTAATGGATAAGAGTCCGTTCGGGAACTCAGATTTGGCCAACTTCGACAAACTCGAAAACAAACTGGAACGATTAAGTAAGCTCGGAGCTTGAACCTGATAGTCACGCTGATAATGCGGCAGCCCTAGTTACTACGCACTCATTGTATACTAAGCTGGTACTATGTTTTCCCGTCTTTGGCACCACCAGGACCACACCAATTCTGATGACGAGGGTGATGAATCAGACCAACGAGATGTACGAGATGTACGAGATATAGAAGATGAGGAGGGGGAGGGGGAGGGGGAGGGGGAAGATCCCAATAACGCTGAAAAGGGAGACCTGAATCGCCTACAGCAAATTATCAGCGTGTTTCAGCAACTGGTTGTATCAGGGGCTTCAGTTGTCGACATCGCAGTGGATGCCTATAACTCCTATCTACGAACTCACTACGATAAGGAACCTTACCACACCTCGGCACTATCAGGGATCGCTTGGGTCAATGAACTTCTTACTGGCCACCCTGAACGCGTGCGATGCGAGCTTGGCGTATGCCGCCATGTATTTTTCGTATTGCTGAATGTGCTCCGTGAGAGCGGGATAGATAATTCCAAGAATGTGACGCTGGAGGAGCAGCTAGCCATATTCTTGTATGCTTGTGTAACCGGCCTGTCTATACGCCATCTTGGTGAGCGTTTTCAACGCTCAAATGATACTATATCCAAGTACATCCTTCCCATAACCTCAAACACAGCTATACTAACTCAATTGTCCCTGTCTAGATATTTTAAACGAATTCTAATCGCATTCTCGTCTCAGCCAATCTATACCACCTACGTCCGGCTTCCTGACCCACAGGCTCCCACTTCCCCCACTATCCTCAAATCCAAGAAGTTTTACCCGTACTTTGCTGATGTTATAGGTGCCATCGATGGCACCCATATCGCGTGTCACCCCTCAGCTGCTGACCGTCACGGTGCTCGTGACCGCAAAGGCAACTTGACACAAAATTGTCTTGCCGCCTGCAATTTTGACATGTGCTTCATGTACATGCTGAGCGGTTTCCAGGGGTCTGCGGCAGACGCTCGTGTTTACCATGCCGCACGTCTGACGGACTTCACCATTCCACCAGGGAAATTTTACCTTGCAGACGCTGGATTCGCTGCATGTGACGAATTGCTTGTACCCTATCGAAATGTACGCTATCACCTGGCAGAATGGGGCCGTGCAAATCTTTTGTACGTCATTTTCTAATATGTTGTGTCCCGCATGCTTATCCATCTTTCAGGCCTTGTAATGCACAAGAACTTTATAATTTGCGACATGCCATGCTTCGCAATGTTATCGAGCGTATTTTCGGAGTCCTCAAGAAACGCTTTCGCATCATCCTACTCCCACCTGAGTATAACTCAGAGATCCAATCTCGCATCCCCCCGGCTCTCTGTCTCATCCACAACATCATCCGTATCCATGACCCTGACGACTTATTGGACTACCGTCACGTTGAGTCAGACGAGTGGATGCCTCAATATACCGGTACACTCGCTGAGGGTCCTCCAACCGACGCTGCAAGGACACGTGCACATCATCATCGTGATCGACTCGCACAGTCTATGTGGGTGGATTATCTTGCAGAGAGACGTCGAAGAGGGCAACCAATGCCACCTGGTGTGCAGGATTAATTTTTAGCATGGCGCTTATGTAGCACTTTTCTCAATGTATTTACAAATTTTTCGTAAGATGAGTCGTTCGTGGCAGAGGAAGAAACGCCATTCTGGTTGGATGCGGAGTCACAAAACACGCTATGAATTTTTCGTAAGATGAGTCGTTCGTGGCAGAGGAAGAAACGCCATTCTGGTTGGATGCGGAGTCGCAAAACACGCTATGAATTTTTCGTAAGATGAGTCGTTCGTGGCAGAGGAAGAAACACCATTCTAAACAAATTCTATTGCAACGACATTAACTAGTAGCTAATTGGAGTGTGATTGGTCCCTCCCCTTCCTGAAGTCCTCTAGATACTTCTCCAGAAAAACTTTGCGTACGGCATCACGCTTGATATTAATATATGAATCCGCAATGCTAACGTCAGTTTGAAAAAGAGTGATCATGGTGACCATTTCATGCGCGTCAAGATCTTCTTCTTCCTGTACTTGAAGAATGGCCTTCTGTTTGCGGAAGGGGACAGGCTCAACGAAATGGCCGGACACTGTCTCCTGAAACGCCATTGTTGCATTAGCAATGCTATCAGACATCTTCCCTCCTAAGTTTTCCAATGCCGATGGCATTGACAGACGCTGTGACTTTGACGACGACTTCCCTTTGGAGGATTGTGGGGGACGGGATTCATGACGTGAGCCGTCATCCCCATCGGCTTTACGTTTCACAGCCGTCGAGGATGCAGCAGTAGAGGGAGCGGGGCGACTTTGTATGACATTGAAACTGTTTGGTGTGATGGGCGTGGCAGGAGTAGATGGTGTAGGAACAGAGGTGGGAATGGAGGGTGTGACGTGAGGACGTGATGGGCTGGGTTCAGGGTGCATGGTGTCGTTGTTGTCACCAGTACATTGACCCCCGAATTTGACACGGTCAAGTGCGTCCTCCAGTGATGACATAATGACGTCACTGGCACTGGACGGACCATTTGTGCTGGGCGTCAGCGCGTTGTCAGTTTGATCAATTCCTGGATGGAATCCAACCCAGGTGCTTGGTAGCTCTGGGATGACACCACGAAGGGCCTCATAATGGGGCCAGCCCTTTGTCTTGTACGGCTTGGCTTGGGGGTTATTCTACATATCTAATTAGCACAGCAACACAGTGGGGAATAATGAAAAAAACATACCTTGGTGTAATCATTCCAGATCGTCTCTGATTCAGGACCGATGTTTGCGCCGCACTCCAGACTGTATGAGATGCCGGAGGCCTTTGTGATCTTGTCGATGACTGCGTACAACTTCCGTATCTAGAATAATCAATACTACTACCAGAAGCCGCTCAGTGAAACAAGTACTCACTCGCACCCACTTAGATTGACATGCCTCTGCGGTCTTTGGGGCACCTTAAAACAAGTCAGGTGAGCTGCATGGATGCTAGATGGTGTGCCAGGGACTGACCTTGCAGCACAGGCTGGTTTTCCATCACTGTAGCAGCATCATTCCAGAATGCTCTATCGAAATTCAGGCCGTCACCTCCTTTGGACTTCTTGCTGATGATGTGAGTGATTAGTGCGGTCTCATCACTCTGTGACCAAATGCATCGGTCTTGTTTTGGTTCCGTCGAGGAGGCATCCTGGCGTTTCGATCTCTTCACCATAGTAGATCGATTAGTATGGCTATGTAGATGATGGCAGTAAGCAAGATTTCGGGTTGGGGGCATGATAGCATATAGTAAGTTGTGACATGTCGTCAGTCACATCGATTCGGCAGTCCGGCAAGCTTACTTAATCGTTCCAGTTTGTTTTCGAGTTTGTCGAAGTTGGCCAAATCTGAGTTCCCGAACGGACTCTAAAGACTGTCTGAAGACAGAAGCAGATATGTAGACTTATCGGAATCAATCCTAAGTCTTGGATTAGACAAGAGTAGAAGACTCGAGTCCAGATGGAATGAGTGCAATCTAAGATGATATTTGAACTGAAGTACTACAGCGCATGTACAAGGGTTTATATACTACGGATAACTAATAGAATGATCAATAAGCAAAGGTGCGAGGCTATGTATGAAGTATAAGTATAAGCAAAGTACAATCAAAGTGTATTGGTAAGTCGGATGGATTGCGAATCATGAATTGGAAATGAACATAAGTTAAACAGATCAGTAAGCATAGCAGAAGTAAGGATAACCAGATTACCGGTGTACAGGAATACCAGAAGGAGATGAATGATAGTTAGAGTTATATGAACAGGAAATGAAATAAGAATCAGATCAGATCTGTGGACCGGACGATGGATATGTCCAACGGATCTGGATCAGATCTGAGATCCAGATCTTCGGATCTGTACCCGGATATATGGTATATGACATTGTCCCACAAAAAGCCCAATTGCAATTTGATATTGATGATAGTTGTATGCTTTTTCTTGCACTGCAGTAATCAGACTTTTAATCAATTTGGAAAATAATAATGCACATACCATGATCCATTTTGTTCTTGTATGACAGCCTATCCATTTTGATTCTAGCTACATGGCCCTCCTTTGAAGAGTCAGGAGGGCATACAAGAATCCTCATACTATCATTACCATCAGCTTTGTATTTACCAACTGAAGATGTACCCAGCATGGAGGGAATGAAGGGAGGTTGTAGCACTGCATCAAAGGGAAAGGGTGGTAGCAGCATGAGGACATCCACTTTATTTGAATTATTGAAGCCATTCTCAATCTCACCCAGTTCTGCCTTATTGTACCACATCTTGACTTCTTTGAAGCTCATTCCTACAACAGCTGGACTGGTGCTAGTGCTAGCCAGTGAGGTGATGGAGGACTGCAAGGGGTGGTAAGTGTTCATCCTCTTTGCCTTGGAAGTTAAGATGGTTATGAGTTTTTTGTATGGTAGCCAGCCCTTGTCCTTGTATGCTTTGGCAGAAGGAGTAACCCGAATGCTAGTGTTAGCAGTTACACCATTGCAACAATTATACCATACTTACCTTAATGATATCGGCTCAGACCATTCTCTGATTTACATGTGATGTCAGAACTACAATCTGTATGCCATGCCAGGCCTAAATGATTGGCTAATTGATGGAGAATGGTAAATGTGCCATGGAGCTAGAGATGTATTAGTATCATAAGCAGATGAGACATGAGAGCAATGGCTTACATGACTCCATTTGGATGAACATGCCTCCCCTGTCTTCACTGCACCTCTTGGAGTAGACTTAGCTACATAGGTATATAGTAGCTTCAGTCTAGAATGTCTTGTTAAAATTGAGACTGTCGCTAGCCCTGGCCCTATTGACCTCAATAAAATCCATAAGCTTATTTTCATTGTCCACTGTCCAGATGCATCTATCTTTGATTTCAGCCTCCTGACCTCCTGCAGCCTGTTTTTTCTTTCAGGGTGCCATAGTATATTTATTACAGTGGTAATTGGAACAGATGTAGCAAGCAGATTATCAAGTAATGGCAAACATAGGGTAGTATTGATAATGATTATCAATGTCACACATCACATATTGCTACAAAAGATTACAAAGCACAAAGCAAGTCTGAAATTTCAAGTTGAAATTTACCAAAATTTGATGTCCAAACAGACTCTTATAAGGCATCAGTTTCATCTGGCAGACCAGTCACAAGAGTCTGATTTACTTACTTTATCAGAAGAGTTTGTCTGGCCAACAGGCATGCTGGATGGAGAAACTTGGCAAGTTCACTTTTAGCATTGAATATGTACCCAGGGAACACAACATCTTGCCAGATGCACTGTCTCACATGTATGATTTTGATGCACCTGGAATGGTGCATGCAGTGAGCAAATATATCAAATATGATAAGGACTCACCAGCATTGGATGCTGTTATAGTCGAACATATGCCCCTATTATTTCTTTACTTACATGACCCTTTCAATTGTGATCCTTTGTATTATGTTGCATGCCACATTCTGCTGCCATTAGACTTCTTTTTCTATCCTGTTTCTCTTTCTATCCTGTTTATCTCTCTTTGTATTATATGACAAGCTGCATCCTACCACCACTAGACTTACCATCTCTGTTGATTCTCAAACCTGTTGTACTTATATGACTTATGCATCCTTGGTTCATGTACTTCATATAGTCTATTTAAACATGTAGTTGACATTATGTTCTGTACTTTAATCTTACTGGGTTTCACCTGGAACTTCCTTCACTTAAGACCTCCAATCTTAAGTTATCTGAACCTGATTCAAGTAGAGGACACTCTCCTTTGCTTGTCTTATTAAACAATTTCTTGTATTTGCAAGAGTCTCTGATCAACTCTAAATGTAGACTCTTTTTTGAGTTGTTAGATGTCAGAACTATCTCAGTTTGTAACAGATGCATTGGATCTTGTATCCATGCCTATACTGGTTGGAGTGGAGGCACTTGCAGCCTCACCTCACTGTAGTGTACAGTTCACAGAATGTGCTCAGGGTAGCTCTCTCCCAAGGGGAACAGCTGTGAAAAAGTTAGCTGCAGCCCAGTTGGACTGGATGGCACCCAACCCATGGAGTATGGCAGCTTGCAGCTGCTCAGGCACAAAGGTCAGCAATCAGATAATCCACTATGAGTACTGTGGTGTCTTGCTACTTAAGGGTCTTATGTAGAACTAGTGTACAGTGACAACACAACTATACAAGAATAAGACTTCTTGCCAGTCCTTAAGTACACAGTCTACAACTTTTCTAGTTTTGTAGTAGATAATGTGTAAGTTCTTAGGAGGGTTTACTGATGTGTCTTCTTCTTGCTTATCTCTCATGATTTCTGTACTACAAAGTTTCTTAGGCATGTTTCACCCTAGTAGGTTGTGTTTCAACCTATGAAAGTCTGTCTCAACTTTGTTGTGTCCTCATGTCTCTCTTCTCTTTAAAGAGAGATCTGTCTTAAATACATAAAGCAAAGTATAACAGCTGTCTCAGTGTTATATAGTCAACCTCTTTTTTAGGTAGTATATAACTAGCAATAGAAATATCTTAGATCTTACTTCAAGGCAACCTTTGTAGCCTGCACTTTCTGAATCTTACTGGATCTCATATGGTTTGAGAGAAGAGCAGGAAGTGGGAAGTGTTACAAGAACATCAGGTCATATTAGGCCCCTATTCATTTCTCTCCCCTTTGTCTCACTTTGTACTTACTACGTCATTTCACTTCAAATGCACAGCCCTTCTAGATCGCTGTGCACGTTTTACTGCTACCATTGTCTCGTTTCTCTGACTCACAACCCTATGCCCTTACCGCCTGACCGGTACTTATCTCTGACTCACTTTCCCCTTTGCTCTTACCGTCCAACCGGTGCTATCTCGTGTATGACACACTCTGACTCATTCCCCTTTGCCCTTACCACTAATACGGCAGTCCTGCCCTCAACCACTTCCTACCTATAAATACCAGTAGGGTATTGCTTGTATTCTCTAACTTGAATCTACTTGGTTCTACCTGCCCATCTGCTAGAAGCCTTAAGCAAGCTTCGCTTTCTCATCTTAACTTCTATCGAGCTCGTCGCTTGATGGTCTTGATAGTTGAGGAACACGATTAGAGACACGCCGTCCTAATCGTCAATAATACCTTCATCTTACCAACTGAAGGCTATTGCTGTGAACTCTTGCTATTGAACGCTTGCTGGTCTCAGCAGGCTTAGCAAGAGCCCCTATCCAAGTTCCAGTTGTGAACTCACATCGTTCGTAACAGGAAGCATTGATTACTTGGTACAAGATAGACTCCTTTGATACCTTTTTAGAGGCCCTCTTACTAAGCATGACTCATCATACCATTATCTATTGATGTACCTCCTTCAGGTTCTGGAGAAATGCTTTGAGTCCAAATCTGAGGCATGCATAGCCCAGGTTCATTTGTGACTTGTGTGGCAGCTGCAGCTAGCACACTAGGAGTATACTGGAAGCAACAGGTGGGAATGGGAGGCCTGGGATGAGAGGTTTTCTCAAATCCAAATGAGTTGAGGGCTGATTAATTTTGCCAGGATTTCTGATAGCATTGTCATGTTCATTTGGACTTACTCATGACATCTGGACCTTTCATGTAAGTCATTGGTCACACTGAAGTCAATACAGACTTGCAGTGAGTTCCTGATATCTCTCATCACCACCCACACACTCACATTTATATCCCTTTTTTGCAGTTTCTCCAGTATCCAGTCATAGTGTTTCCCATCTTCTTTTTCAATCATCTTAGCAAATGTCTGTGCAAAGTCTTTATCATTTAGAATGTCTGACACCACCTCTGATTCATCATCAGTATCTTCTTTATTGGTAGAGGACTCAGAATCAATATATTCTTGTTCAAAGTTGAGTTTTAATCCATCAAAGCCAATGGTAATAGTCTCATCTTGACTGGATTCACTTGAGTTGTATGCTGATAGTGCACTACTAGGTTCTGCCACTGAAACATGGCAGGAAGGTACTTGATTCTGAAGTCCAGTCATATTTCTTGCATGTTTCCTTGGACAACCATAAGCCATGACAGTTGGGATGAGAGGTACAAAGGATTTTTTGGGTGCCATTTCATTCTACTCATATAACCTTCTGAGCATAGCTTCAACATTCACTCAATGAAAGGAGTCATTTCCAATTTTTTCATGATTTTTAGCAATTTTTTGGGGGGTGTGTCAAAATTTTACCTCCAAAAAGTCAAATTTACTGTTATGAAAAATTGGTTTATACCATCATGTTCTACATGTTGTTTAGAGTACTATTAAGGTAGACTTCATTCAAATCCATCCTACGTCACGTGATAAAGTGTGACAATTGCATGTAAATTCACTATTAATCAGCGACTACACAAGACACTTAATGGCTACATGAAAAATCTTGAAATTAAGAATTGAAAATTTTCACTTTTCCCGTTTGATTGTACGAGCTCAAATGATGATGTTCTGGTATTTGTGGTGTTAGTTGGCTTACAGCCAAAGCAGCAAGAGAGGACAAACAGTCAGCCGGCAAGTACTGCTAGCAGCAGTGCACCTCACAGCACTGAAGTTTCATGGCCTTCAAGAATCTGTCACAGCTCAAGCTCCTGCGAAAATCATGGAGCTGCAATTTAGAGAAAGCTCGAGCAATGAAGCAACAAAAGATTTACCATTGTGTCAAAGAGAATGAAAATGTGAGTTGCGAGACAATCATCTTGCATAGTGGACTTCACTGACACGACACTGAATGACAGGTTGTCAGCCTCACAAACAGATTGTGTCAAAACTTACCTCTGAGTCCATCCAGATCAGTAGTGGGTGATGATGAGATTGTATCCACTCTGCAGCATTTTTTTGGTGGACCAGCAGACACACTTGGAGACATTTTTGCAGATGATGAAACTGGAGCCCATTCAGTAACTTTCTCCTGTGTTAAACGGCCATTCGAAGTTGAGATTCTTCCGAGGGAGACGGGTCATCTGAGCCAGGCCCGGATGCTGAGAGGGATGGGTGGGCCCATGATGTTTGATTGTCTCGGTATTAATGGACTGGCCCATGTGTGCGGCCTGACAGCTCAACAATGGGACATTGGGCTGGTGAAGGTGAGGTAGAATAGACAATTGGGCCCAGCGTGGTGATGTCTCATGTAACATCCGGGTCCATATTATTAGTAGATATTCAAACGTCTGGGCCCAGGGTGGCAATGTCTCACACAACGCCCAGGCCCATATGTTAGTAGGTATTCAACGTCTGGGCCCAGGGTGGCGATGTCTCATCCAACGCCCGGGCCCATGTATTAGTAGATATTCAATGCCCGGGCTTATATGGGTTTGGCCATTCGACGTTTGGGCCCAGGGTTGCGATGTCTCATACAATGCCCGGGCCCATATGTTAGTAGGTATTCAACGTCTGGGCCCGGGGTGGCGATGTCTCATGCAATGCCCGGGCCCATATTTTAGTAGATATTCAACGCCCGGGCCCAGGGTGGCGATGTCTCATCTAACGTCCAGGCCCATATGTTGGTAGGTATTCAACGTCTGGGCCCAGGGTGGTGATGTCTCATGCAATGCCTGGGCCCATATATTAGTAGATATTCAATGCCCGGGCCTATATGGGTTTGGCCATTTGACGTTTGGGCCCAGGGTGATGATGTCTCATACAACCCCCGGCCCTGTATATTAGTAGATCTTCGACGCCTGGGCCCTCGTATTAGTATATCTTCAATGTCTGGGCCCGTACATTTGTGGACCTTCAACGGGTTGATGTCTCGCGCAACATCCGGGGCCATATTGTGGTATCCGCCCAGATAGCGACAGACATTCAATATCCGGTTTCAAGGTTATAGGGCGGAATGTGATGGGCTAACCAAAATGCCCGGATGATTAAAATATGAGGAAATGTATTACTTTGATGCGTTTGCAGAGAATGTCTTGGTAAGGAGCGAAATGTAAGGATAAGGTAGAGTAGTACTGACTATTTGTGGTAAGAGAATGTGTTGACAAGGAGCGAAATGTAAGGATAAGGTAGACTAATGTTGGAAATAATGCAAAGGATGGCATTTTCGGTAGGTGAATGTCAGTGAGGAATGAAATGTCAAGACATGGCAGCTGGGATGAAACCGCCAATGGCATCTACAGGGCGCCGTATATGGCAAAATCAGCCTGGTTATATTTTGCCAACTTCAGTGTATCGAGGTCAACCGGATTATATCTGGCGTAATCTGGACGAGGGGTGCGAGCATAGTTGTGAACACTATCCCGGAGGAACCACACCCATACTATGTGATTGCCTTCATCAACCTGGATTCCATGCCTTACCAGACGGCCCGAATAGCTCACCATCACTCCCGGGTTATATACCAAATCAATCCCAAGGTTAGTCAACTGCAAGATCACATGTTGGTAGCTCCCGATACATGTCAATATATTGAATGCCTTGGGCAGACATTTTGGATCTCAGTGGTCAGGAGACTGGCGGTTGCACATCATGGCCACTCCCGTGTAAACAGAGGCCCAATGCTTCAGACAATGATGCATGTCCGCCATGCCTTGTTCTGCCGACCAACGACTGAGTTCGATATGAGTCCTAACTGAAGCCCAATAGAGCTGAGGGTGCATGACCTGCAATGCAACAGATGCGAGCAGAGCGGGCCTCTGCATATCCATGATCATAGATAGACTCCTTTTGCCCTTGAGGGTGAGGGAGACTTCAGGTTTGAACCCATCATCCGGATTATCAGGAGGGGGTCCGTAGCACTATCGCACGTCAACACAGAATGGACCCGGAGTATATGACTCACCTCGTGGCCTTGCTGGAACCAACAAGGGGCTATGTTGATACATCTGGGTGTTAATTCGGGCGATTTGGTGGGTCGGAAGTTGGATCCATGGGTTCTCCAACCGCTCCCTTTCCAATTGGTGACGCTCTTCTTGAGAAGATCCCCCATGGAGAGGGTGGCCGCATACATATCATTCTATCATAGTATATGTCAACAGTTGAGAAAGACATCTACCGAGGAACTTACTTGCGCCCAGGGACTCAGCCCATCCGGAATGTACCAGAGGATGATCCTGTATCCGGCATCAATAACCACCGAAGGACTGTCTAACACAATCTTCTTGGCCAGGGGAAACTTTGCCAACAAAGCTTCTTCTTGGGCATCATTCATCCTGGATTCATGTTTCGCAAGCGCCTTGTTATATCAGACGATGTCGATGTCCAATTTGACTGATTTCGGAAGAATGAGGAGTCATTTCTAAAACGAAGTGAATCCACCTACTCGGATGTTGGTATGCTTCAGCCATGCGCAAAGCCAGTTGCCCGCACAAAAGCATTGTATAGATGTCCAAGCCCGGCAGTGGGTTCACTAATGGTCTGCCAGCTATATGGGCCAGAAATTGCTGATCAACCCATTCACTGGCCACGTGGGTGGTGTGCAATGCCCAATCCTCGGGTATTGTGGGTAGTTGGCACATACTACTCCTGACAAATGCAGCATGACTTGCATAGGAGCACCATTCGGGAGGGATTTGAGACATAATAGTGGGGTGAAAAAAAGGTGGTTTGACACGGACACCACTGCGTTTTATTAGCCCAGTTGACCGAGCCTCATGGCACCGGCTCTACCCAATAACGTAATGTCCTGGGACATAATCGTGAGGTCATCAAGAACAGACTAGTATGTCGGGACATAATTGCAGATCATGATGTGATAGGATTGATAAACGATCAGGACGTAATAGCACAGCATGCTATTTCCTTCCGGAAGTCCATGCAGCCCAAGAGTTAGTAAAGAAACTACCGGAAGTCATTTCGATTATTGCAATCATTTACATTCACACCTGAGACACAGCTGAATTAGAGTCAGTGGCAAATGCTGTTCAAATTGGAGGACATATTCGGAATCAATACATTCATAAATATGTCTCGGGATATGTATTGCATCTACCCATAGAACTTTTCTGACCGTATCCCAGGTGTCAGCTACTGATATATTTCACCCATCTTTCCATTCCATTCACTATATGATTCACCCGGCCCGTTTCATTCTTCAGCGCCCAACAGCTCTTCCGAGGCCACCATGGTGTCATATAGGTCTTCTGCGGGAACATAAAGACCGGCCATCTGATCAAGAGCATGGTTTCCATCTCCTATTTTCTCCGACAGCCACTCCTCAAGCTTCGCCCCGAATTGTTGGAGGTCATCTCTAATGACCCTAAGGTTAGTTAGCAATGGGTCCGGACCCAGACCCGGCTCGTGTGTGTGATCCTGCATGCACAATAAATGTCCGAATGGCTGTCGGTTATCATCGGATCAAATCAGCAAGTAAAAAAGCGGAAGACTCAGTGGACTCACCAGCTGCTTAGCATGCTCCCGGTATAGCTTGATTACTTTGCCCGGTGTGATGCAATCTGGCATCTGGAATGGGATGACATCGAACCGGTCTTTCCACCAGCTGTACTGGCAGACCGGGACGATACGGTAGGAGGCCAGCAGGTGGCTTTCACCCGGCATGTTGACCTCGTGATCAAAGAATTTGGTGAAGAGGCCTTCGTCGTCCAACATCCCCACCTGCCAGCTCATGAGCAAGATGACGATGTCGTTGAGATATTCCGGTAGGGTCAGGGACATGTTGCTTGTGGCGCACATGTTTATGATTGGGCATACAAATCTCTACAAAGCATGTGAGTTAACTGAAATGTGATGTCTGGGAAACTAATCAATGCTCACATCCACTTCCCAAAGTAGATGCCAGATGAAGAGTTTCCGGAACATTATTGTCCGAGGCACATGGCTCTTGCCCAATGTCAATCTGATCGCAGTGAATCGCGAAACAGCATATTCCATTATGTTGGCCGCGTCCCAGGAGGATATTCAGACAGGTGCCGAATCGGGCCGGTATACCAAAGATGAATGCGAGGGCATGATGAAATTAATGGGGGCAGAGCGGGGGATTGATGCAGATTTTGAGTTAGTAATGTAGGGATTGAACTATCGGTATAAATAGTTGAAGGTTCAAACCCAGCCCAACCATTGCTGTGGCCAAAATGGGTCATGGTCCACATGTCGACAATGGGGCCGAAATGAAAAGTCTCGGCACCAGAGATATGAAATCGCATTGTTTGCACTGACCATCAGCTACATACATTTGGGTTCAACATGGATCTAATATTAACCGAAACTGTGCCCGAATGTCGGATCAACCTCCGAAAACCGGGTGTGAGCGTCCTCTGCCAACCGTCTATACATTTGAGCTTGTCTGATGGCATAACACCTGTGCCCATCCCACCCTAATTCCCCGTTCTGATTTGTTCGGCCCAGCCATTTTTCGGCTTTGTGCACCAGAAATTGTATGGTCCAACGCATCTCATGAGTAACAAGGAGGAATTCTTCTCAACAGTTGCACAAAGCCTTGGTAAAAAGCCAATGAACCCTATAGACTATATTTTGGGTGAATATGGATTGAGAAATGAAGTCCCGAGAACTCACATTCATTCATCCAGTCATTGCTAACCGTGTCACCTTGAACGTCCAATGACCAAAACCAAGGCAGGGTGGAATTTCTCTGACCTCGGGTGTTTGGATCTCCTACAGCTGAGGTGGCTTTGAAATCGCCTTTCTCCAACTCCCGGTATTTTTCCAATAGTTCATCAGTGCCAAGATGCGATAGTTGGGCTCGGCATTTCTTGTATATCGTGGTGTTGAGGTTGATAATCCATTCTACAGAGTGCACCTGTGCCCAAGCTCGGGTGGTGGTGGCTTGCGACTTTGCTGGCTGGACTGTCATCCTAAACAGGACCGCCTTGTCAGCCAAGTGAACTCTGATGGCATGCAGCATGTCATTGGCTTGTCCCTCCCGAAGGGTTATCTCTTGTCTGACCAGCCCGGCAACACCCAATTCCTCGCACCTGTCTATTCCCAAGTTCAACGGGAGTGGGATGACAGTGATTTTGGGTCTAAACAAAGTCTTTGGCCAGATGTCTCCAGGCGCTGGTTCATCCTCCAGTTCATAGCTGAACTCTGTTACAGTCAAGTACGCCCCTATTCATTTTTCCTACTCTTTACTTGTATTACGTCACGAGCCGCACAATGCCGCTGCTAGACTTATCTTTCTTATCTTTGTTGACTCATTGTATTACATCACAATCGCTATCAAAGCCGTCGCTAGGTGATCTATTCTTGTTATCTCTGACTCGGTCTTATCTCTGACTCGTTCTTATCTCTGACTTGTATACGCCTGCCCTAAAGGATGTTCTTGTCTACTATATAAACTCGTCTTTGTACTATGTAGTTCTTTACTTTAATCTTACTAGGTTTTACCTGGAACTTGCTTTCGCTTAAGACCCCCAATCTTAAGTCGTCTAAACCTGATTCAAGTCAAGGACACTCTCCTTGCCTTGTCTTATTGAACCATTGAACTTTGGTATACGCCGAAGCCTTGAACCGACCTTGGCCGATTACTCTTATCAAGTAGCCATACATCAGATCTATCCTAGTTCGTAACAAAAGATTAAAGTCTTCACTGATCCCTTGCACCACTATCACGTGTTGCATATTTGAAACCCAGAACGACAAAACCCTGGTCATCATGATAGATAGAACTCCAGGTCCAAACTGACAACATTAACCCCATTGATCGGTGCACTAAACCTAGGCGCTTTACCACCTTTACCACCCCTGAATCCCACGATGTCTTCAAAGCCCATTGAAATCAAGATCGGGACCCCTCCCATCTTTGATGGCGATAGAGACAAGTCTAGAGGCTTCCTCATGTCATGTAACTCCTACCTCGACATCAATGAGAAGATCTATATAGAAGATAAGCAGAAAATCATTTTCGTCACCTCCTTCATGAACGAAGGGAACACCCGCTACTGGAAAGAGGATTTCCTCTCCCATGCGCAAGATCCACTCTACAAGAGAACAGATGGAACCATTAAGGGTTATGGGACTTGGGCGGAATTCCTTGCCGATTTTAATAAAGCATTTAAACCGCTTGATCCCGCAGGAACCGCCTTAGCCAAACTCCGAAACCTGAAGCAAGGGTCCGAGCTCCAGGACTACATTTCAGAATTCCTCATGCTCGCCCAACGCTCTGGAATCCACGACGACGTCTCAAAGAAGCAATTCTTCTTAGACGGATTACACCCGGGACTAACCGCCCGCCTCTTCGGCACGGGTGACGTCTCTGATGACTTTGAGGTGGTCCTATCCACCTGTATCTAACTCGACAACTCCCGCCTCCAGTTGAATGCTATTAGGGCACGTAACCAACCCCAGAAAAAGAAGAACTTCGGATCCAGTCGATACACACCTTCCAAAGACCCCAACGCTATGGTGGTCGATCGACTCACTGAAGAAGAACGCACTGAACACTTCCGGACTGGAAAGTGTTTTACCTGCCACGTGGTAGGACACCTGTCCAAAGCGTGTCCCCAGAAGAAGAAGAAGAACGGGAAAACCCCGGTCCGTCGCAAAGAAGTCGAGAGTAGCAATGATGAAGAAGAAGAAGCGGAAGTCCGCCGCCTCAACGAGGATTTTTGATGTGGAAGACTGGATCAACGTCAGTATCTTCCGACGTACCCATTAGACTTGTACGAAAAGTTGGTGAACGAAAGGAACTTCGAGTTTGTTAAGACCGTACTCAAGGGGTATCGGATCCGAAGGGCTTTGGCCTCAGCTCGTGCGCTGTGCCCCTTTCCCGAGTATTGCCCCTTATTTCAGAGCACCAAGATATCACGTCTAGAGGGACGGATAAGTGTCGTAACGGATCCGGTAAGACTTCCGGATATCAGACGTATAGGGTAACGGCTAATCCGGATTGGATCCGAACTAGAAACTAACGAGTAAGACTGTCCGAAGACAGAGGCGGATGTATAGACTATTGGATTCAATCCTAAGCCTCGGAGTAGACAAGAGTATCGTACTCAAGTCCGGACGGATAGCGGAAGGACTTAGAGTCCAAACAGGATGAGTGCAATCTAAGATGATATTCGAACTGATCTTCTACAGCGCAAGTACAAGGGTTTATATACTACGGATAACTAACGGAATGATCAATAAGCAAAGGTATGAGGCTATGTACGAAGTATAAGCAAGGTATACATAAAGTGTATTGGTAAGTCGGAACGGGTAGATCATGAACCGGAAATGAAGTACAAGTTAAAGCAGATCAGTAAGAATAGCGGAAGTAAAGGATAACCGGATTACCGGTGTACAGGAATACCGAAAGGAGATGAACGATAGTTAGAGTTATATGAACAGGAAATGAAATGAGAATCGGATCGGATCTGTGGACCGGACGACGGATGTGTCCAGCGGATCTGGATCGGATCTGAGATCCGGATCTTCGGATCTGTAACTGGATATATGGTATATGACTGAGTTCCACTTTCTCTCATTTCGAAAACTCATCTGAAAACTGTTGAAACAACCGCAGTCGTCGACTCCGGAGCAGCCGGAACATTCATTTCCGAAGACTTCGTAAAGAAGCACAAGATTCGAACCCACGCACTCAGTAAACCCTTCAAAGTTACTACCGCCGATGGAACCTATTCCAAAAGCGGAGCTATTCGCCGATACTGTGTTCTCACTATTAAAATAGATGAACGAACCATGATCGGGAAATTCGACGTCACTCGCTTAGGACGAAGAGACCAGATTCTTCTTGGCATCCCTTGGTTGAAAGTGATGAACCCAGCCATCGACTGGGCCGCTGAAACTCTCATCCTCTCGCGAACCGCGAAGAGTAGCCAGGTTGAGGAAGAAGTTGACAAAGAAAGGAAGAAAGGCGCCCTTCCCCTTCTATTTCAACTTGAACCGATTGATCGGACGTGGAAGAACTCCAAACTGCGTAAAGAGGAACCCACCATACCGAACACGCCCCTTTGCTATCCAAAGGCATCTGTTGAAGAAGTTATCGATGAAGAAACTCCTATCCCTATTCCCGACCTACTTCCAATCCCAGATGATGATGACGAGACATTCGATACCAAGGAAGACGTATGGACACAAGAGAACTTTGCTGCACCAGTGCGAGAAGTCTCTCTATACGACCTAGATGACGATGAATTCCTAGTGGAATATTCTTCCGATGCTTCTGAACTTCGGGTTATTACGAACGTTTCTATGGACACCCCTCTCACTTCCCACGGAACCAGCCGTCTGGAACAGAAACCCACGGTCACACCTCTGTCATGGTCTAGTGAATACACGAAAGTTAGTAACAAAGCCCAACAGTTCGCTCTAGCTGCGGGGCTAGAACAGAAGAAGAAAACTTTCGAAGAACTCGTACCCTCCTATCTCCACGACTTCACTGATATCTTCGCTAAAGACGGACTTAATAGTTTACCTCCCGAACGACCCGGTATTGACCATCGTATTGAAACGAAACCCGGATTCATCCCGAAAACATCGAAAATCTACCCTCTCTCTGTCACGGAACGAACTGCTGTCAAAGTGTTCATTGACGAGAACGTACAGAAAGGTTTTATCTCAGAATCGAAGTCACCGCAAGCTAGTGGATTCTTCTTTGTCGGAAAGAAAAGCGGAGACCTAAGACCATGCCAAGACTATCAGTATATCAACGACTGGACGATAAAGAACGCTTACCCGTTACCACTCCCATTATCGTTGGTCGCACGGTTACATGGAGCCAAGTATTTCACCAAGATGGATGTCCGATCCGGCTATAACAATATCCGTATTCACCCTGACGATAGATGGAAAGCGGCGTTCACCACCGAATTTGGACTCTACGAACCAAATGTCATGTTCTTCGGTCTCTGTAATTCCCCAGCCACGTTCCAAGCCTACATGAACCGCACCTTCCAACAAGAAATCAACGAAGGATAGTTAGTGATATACATGGATGATATTCTTATCTTTTCGAACGACCTTGATGAACACCATGAACGAACTCGCCACATTCTGACCAAGATACGAGCTGAAAAGCTCTTCTTGAAACCGGAGAAATGTACCTTTGATGTGCAAGAAGTTGAGTATCTCGGAATGATCATCCGTCCTGGATGTGTTGCCATGGACACCGCTAAAACTGATGGAATCCGCGATTGGCCAATTCCGGCCACCGTCAAAGAAACACGGTCATTCCTCGGCTTCTGCAACTTCTACCAAAACTTTATCCCTCATTACTCCGATATTGCACGCCCGCTCATTGATTTGACAAAGAAGAACAATGTTTTCTCATGGTCGGCTCCTTGTCAGGACGCCTTTTTGACACTGAAAGAGTGTTTTTTAAAGCCACCGGTCCTTCGTAACCCTGATCCATCGCGTCAATTTGCAGTCGCAACTGATGCATCCCTGGTTGCCACCGGAGTGGTCCTTCTTCAGACTGATGAAAACGGCCTTTATCACCCATGTGGATATCTTTCGCAATCTTTAAACCCGGCAGAAAGAAACTACCAGATCTTCGATCGAGAACTCCTCGCAGTTATCCGAGCGCTGACAGAATGGCGTCACTACCTGGAAGGGAACCCTCATCTGGTCATCGTCTTCACTGATCATATGAACCTTCTCTACTTTCGCACCGCACAGAAGCTTACCCGTCGCCAAGCCCGATGGCAACTACTTCTTTCATGCTATGATCTAGAACTCCACCATGTCGCTGGAACCAAGCTTGTTGCCCCTGACGCCTTATCTCGCCGTGCTGATCATATCCCCACTGAAAACGATAACCAAGACGTCACCCTACTCCCGGATTCTCTCTTCATTCGCCTCCTTGACCAGGAGTTAATGACAACTCTTGCGAACCCTGACCCTGACGATATCGACCCCATTTTCCAAGCTGCCTCTGATGCCTTGAATGGTCTCTGTCTTCCCCCCATGAAATCAGCCCTCTCCGATTGGACGATAAAAGACGACATCTTATTCTATAAAGACTGTGCCTACGTCCGTCCTGCCGGACAACATGCTATTTTAGAACGAACCCACGATCACGCTACCGCGGGCCATCCCGGTCATTTTAAAACCGAAGAACTGGTAAAACGCGATTTCTGGTGGCCCTCGATGGGTACCTATATCTGGAAATATGTTGAAGGATGCGCCCTCTGTCAACAGATGAAATCTGACACTCATCCCACGACTCCTCCACTCGTCCCTATCCCGTCCTCAGTCTCCACTCCCTTTGCCCAAGTATCTGTCGACCTCATCACTGATCTACCACCCTGTAACAGTTTTGATTCTATCATGGTCGTGGTACACCATGGGCTTACGAAGGGGGTAATTCTTATCCCTTGTACGAAAACCATCACTTCGTAAGGAGTAGCCAAGAAGTTCTTCAAATACGTCTATCGCCGCTTTGGACTCCATGAGAAAGTAATCTCTGACCGAGGACCGCAATTCGTCTCCAAATTCTCTAAAGCCCTCACAAAGCTATTGAAATACGACATCGCCGCTTCCACCGCTTATCATCCGCAAATGGATGGACAGACGGAACGTCTAAATCAAGAACTAGAGACTTATCTTTGTATCTACTGCCGCAACAACCCAGAAGATTGGGTCGAACACCTTCCCATGGCCGAATTCGTTCACAACCATAGAAAACACGACTAATGAAACGCTTCCCCATTCCACCTCATGATGGGATACGAACCACGAGCTCTCCCTCACGTACTCCCCGAATCCACCGTCCCTGCAGCAGAAGAATGACTCCGCCTTCTACAGAAGATACGAGAAGAAGCTATCTCCTGTCACAATCTCGCAATGCAACGAATGGCCGAACGATCGCATGGAAAGAAGTACCAACCATGGAAGATCAGAGATAAGGTTTGGTTATCAGGAAAGAACCTCATCACACAGCTACCATCACGGAAGCTCGCCCCGAAACGATACGGACCTTTTACCATCACTGCAGTACTATCCCCGATCACGTTCACACTCCAGTTACCCATGCAATGGAAAGTTCACCCCACGTTCCACGCTTCTGAACTATCATCCTATCACGAAACGGAAATCCACGGCCCTAACTTCCATGATCCCCCACCTGACATCATCGATAATGAAGAAGAATACGAAGTCGAAGCTATTCTATCCCACAAAGGCACGGGAAAACGAAGACGCTATCTTGTATCCTGGAAAGGATATTCTTCTGCCAGTAACAAATGGATTCCCCAAGAAAATCTAGATAACGCCTCATCGATTCTCACCGCTTATAAGAAAGCTCACGGATTATAAAAACCTAGAACGTCCACCATGTCCGCTCACTCCCAACGTCTCCACACTCTCGAAATCTGCCTCGCACAACTCCGCGCTCTCATATCCCATATAGATATCATGACCGACACTCTTGCTTCCCCCACCGTAACCTCGACCACATTGACCAACGACTCTGATTCCTCGTCTCACTACTTCGCTGTCCTTGATGACATTGAAACCAACACAATATTTGAATCCACCCTCCTCTCTGAACAATACACTATAGAAATTGATAACCTCCTCGCTGAACGAGGAGCTCTCTCTAGTACCCTCCTCATTAACATTATCCGAGCAGCTAAGCTTGTTGAACGCACCTCTGAACTCCTTAATGATGAACGTATCAAAACGATCTTTCGTCATCTCCATATACGCATTCGCAACACGGCAGTTCACCTCATGCCTCCCACTACCAAAGAGATTGTCAGAGAGGCCATCCATATCGTCACTGAACGAATTGCAAACAACCCAGTCGCCCGACCACCATCACCCCATGTTGCGACTCCCATCCCACCTCCGGTTGAGACAACTCCTGTTGAGCACGCGCTTGATACTGTCGTTCCTCCTCACGTACCTAGCATACCGATTGCTACTGCGTCTAACAACACGGTGGCGCTACCCACTCGTACTTATCCTACCCGCCGACACCAATCTAAACTTAAGAGAGAACTCTCCGTCTCCCCCGCCACCCGTAACCGCATCCTACGCTCCAAAACACCATCTCCCCCGCCTCAGACATCCACCGTCACCGTCGTAAAGACTGAGGATTGCGATAACTTCGTATGTCGCAACTGTAACCTTATCGGTCATCGCCACAAGAACTGCCCCACGTACTTCTGTCGTGTGTGTCGCAACTTGGCGCCAGGGCACTTATCGGCCTTTTGTAAAGACCTTCATGGAGAAAAGGTTATCCCTTTAGTTTGGACGGACGCCAGCTTTTATGATGCTCTCTCTAGATGGGAAGCTGATAAAGATGCCGCACTTGAACAGATCTCGCTCGAAGAAGACGAGAAGATGTTCTCTCAATGCGCAGAAGACCGCAATGATTACGAATACGACCATAACTTTGAATGTTGAAATCGGTGACTTCAATGATAATAATGGGGTAATGTTACAGTCAAGTACGCCCCTATTCATTTTTCCTACTCTTTACTTGTATTACGTCACGAGCCGCACAATGCCGCTGCTAGACTTATCTTTCTTATCTTTGTTGACTCATTGTATTACATCACAATCGCTATCAAAGCCGTCGCTAGGTGATCTATTCTTGTTATCTCTGACTCGGTCTTATCTCTGACTCGTTCTTATCTCTGACTTGTATACGCCTGCCCTAAAGGATGTTCTTGTCTACTATATAAACTCGTCTTTGTACTATGTAGTTCTTTACTTTAATCTTACTAGGTTTTACCTGGAACTTGCTTTCGCTTAAGACCCCCAATCTTAAGTCGTCTAAACCTGATTCAAGTCAAGGACACTCTCCTTGCCTTGTCTTATTGAACCATTGAACTTTGGTATACGCCGAAGCCTTGAACCGACCTTGGCCGATTACTCTTATCGAGTAGCCATACGTCAGATCTATCCTAGTTCGTAACAAACTCGCTATGATCATCTCCCTCCCCCAGGAAGTCCACGTCCATATCACATATGCAATCATCTGCATCATATTCTTCGCCAAGATATCTTTCTGCTCCCGCAATGAACTCGTCGATAGAGTGTTGCAACCTGATCCGGCGACGGCCTATCTTGAGCATTTGCGTTTCAGTAGGATGTCTTCCCATCCTCCTTGTGTCGATCGCAAGAGCTACTTGCATTTCCTCTATTGTGATTCCGGATGCAAGCCATGTAGCAGCTCCCAGCTGAGGCCGAGTTCCTGAGCAACGAAAGGTCGTCTGCAACAACTCTAGTTCGACCTCCTTCCAGGATCGTGCTGCCGACTTTATTAGTACGGTCTTCCTGATATTGTATATCTCCCGAGACCCACCCTTGTTCAACTGCACATCATATATGTCCAATGATGATGGGTCATCTATCCGAGATTCTTGAGCTTCCTTTTCTTGAGCTTCCCATGCATCAACAATGTCCGGGTCTGCTGCATCGTTTAATGTATCAAATGCCTGGCTGCTTTTGGCGACTCCTTGCTTTGCCTCTTTGTATTTCCAGGACAAGAATAAACCTGTGGTGGTACATGATTGAGCCTCTGGGCTGCAGGCTGTAATGCTGAAATACAACTGACCCATCCTAATCATCTTCATGAAATTGCAGTCATTCATTTGATAGTCGAGGCATTCCTGTCTGTGAGGTGTTGACATTCCCCGTGCAGATGGTGAAATAATATTCAAAGACGCCCACAATGTCTCCATGATCTCACCATCTATTCTGGCTGCGCCAGGGATGAAGTTGGATGTGTACTGCACGAAACATTTCTCTTGGTGGCCATGAACGTGCCAAAGCCCTATTCCTGGTATTATTTCCATTCCAGAAGGAATGGTCAGATGCAGACTCTCGTCCACCTGCCACTGGAGGTGCTTGTGGTACTGGCAATTGACGTCATAGAATGTGAATGCCTGGTGCAATCCTTCCATATTATGACCCAAAGCGTTGCACAGCATGTAATCCATGTTCATCTGTCTTCTCCCGAATGTCACCAAATGAAGTGTCGATTTTCCAGAAGGACTTACCATTCCCCTCTTTGAAAATCCACCATCGAATTTGGAACAAAGCACCCATCCCGGGCGCATGCGCACCCCCCGATTCCTGTGGCCTCGAGTTTGTGCCCAGACGCATTGGCCATGTTCACCACGTGGTGGTTGTTGCACTCTGACCTCTGGGCCAAATCCTTAGCCAGGGCGAGATGAGCCTGGTACCTGGCTCTTGCCACCATGAAGCTTTGGCCATTGGTCAGCCATACCTCGTCTTCCAGGTGCGTCGGATGAAGATGCTCAGCTTTGAAATTGCCATCCATCACAAGTGAGCGTGAATACAGCCATCCAGGAGTGTCCGCGCGGTCTTCGGTTGGTATAGTGACATTGATGCCCGGTTGCGGACATGCAGGGCAGAACAGAGCTAACTCCCCATCTTTCGGTTCCCTCCACTTGTGCCCAAATCCATTCAATTTCAGAAGCTTGAGCTGCTGCCATTGTCTGACCACTCTCATTAACTCCCTATATCGGTCCTATAACATGTTGGTATTTAACCGGGAGACGAGTATTCGTGCTCACCGGTACTAAATGTGGGAACACACTTGATGTTATGCGCCTCAGTTTACTGTAATAATTCATGGCAGAAGTCCCACACTTGAGATTGTCTAGTATGAAATCGTTCAGTAACACGAATGTAAATGCTGTCTTCGGGCATGTAAATGATGCTGGAAACAGCCCCATTTCAAACAGCTGTTTGTCGGGTGTTTGGGAACCAGTGCATTGGCAAAACCGGATTGACATCGTGTGAACACCTGAAGTGTCAACTACCGTTATACTTGTTGTACCTGTGGGTGTTGCAGCAGGATATGACGAGCCATCGGCAGTTACAGGAGACCCAGGCTCTACAAAGACATCAGTGTCCCCCAGGTCTTCACAGTCTTCCAGCACTTCCCCATATAATGCTGCAGGTGGTTCACACCCGTCTGTATCACCCGCTCCCGGAGTTCCCACGGTCGATGATGCGCCGGGTTGCCACTCATCGTCTGTATCTTCCCAGTCCCAGCAATCATGTGGACACGGTTTTCCTTCATGACCAAGATGGATTTCCACTCCCAGCTTGGTTAGTGTGGTCCTCTCGAAGAATTCTCCGTTCCATTGACTGACCCTGTGGAAAGGTTGCTGGGCATGTTCCGTCCAGCAGCATCTAGTGCAGGACATTGGCTCGGCAAAACAGTCGTGACACTTCTGGGCACCATCTCCATTGCACAAACAGCAAACCCAGTCCGGAGGTGGTGCCTTGCGTTGAATGAGGATGTCCAGATATTCCCATGTCCTAATCTTCCATTGCTGAAGGTACTCATTTGGAGTCTAGATTTCAAGCGAGGTAAGCCGGAAAGTGATGGTGATGTGGAACTCAGACTTGCCATTGTCTTTTTTTCAGACGCTTTGGAAGGTGCATGGGCTTGATGCTGCCATGATCGTAGAACCCTCCATCAAAATCTTCAGACAAACTATACACCAACCCATCCGAAGGCTGCTTGGTGGGCGACTTTGTCGGGGAAGACTGTAAGGATTTGTTCCCATTCTTGCATTTGTCTGGCACCCACCGAGATTTAAAGCCTCGGGTGGTTTTTGTAGTACTCCATTTTACTAGGTGGATGGTCCCCCAAGGTGTGCATTCCTTTGCCTTTGACTTGACCATGCTGAGGTCAGAAATGATGGTGGTCAATGGCTGACCTGATGGTCTGTCATGCTCGCTTAACAGTTGCTAAATTGTCTCGCATCCTATTGCTTTGATGCCTCATTTGAACAGCAATGCACAAAGTTTACATCATTACTGAAAGGCTGGAACTGAATGAAAGGAATTGCAAAGGAACTGTCATGAAGATCAATTCAATATCCTAGTATGAAGACAAATAAATCATGCTGAAGACTTCCTAGTGCAACTCTACACAGACTCCAACACATCAAGTGAGAAAGTTGTAGTGTCCTCTGCTTATATAGTCTTAAGGCGCATTAAGAAAAGCCCATATATCCTGTATGATTTGATGTCTTATTAGAATTGCTAAGATCAATCCAACATGCATTCATTCTTTCCATAAGATAGTGCTGGCCTGAATGCCAAGTGATTGTGAATGCCATGTTTGCGCACAATTGTCCAGGAATTTTCGCTTAATGTCCAGTGCTATACTAATTATCTAAACCCTAAACAAACCAATATAGCTTATTAAATCCCTCCTCTGAGATTTTCCTTTGCCTCCTGTCATCCACACAATCCTCGATCTTTCATCAATGGCAGGGAACAACTCGGAGATAGACGATGAGGTTCCAAAGCAGCTGCCTTTGAATGCAGAGGAGGTGGATGTTCTGGAGTCCTACCTTGAGCAATGGGATTCCACATCAGGTCAGGAGAGAAGTGCGGTCTGGGGGGATGCGACAAGAGAGGCTCGGCTGAAGGCACCTACCATGGATGCCAAGCTGTTGAAGTCACGCAGGACGGTGAGTGCAGCACACAATTTAGGCTAGACAATCAACAATGATGCTCTCTAGGTCTACCGAAAATGGCTACAGAACCATGGAGGAAAGATGGACATGAAACCTCCCATTAATCTAGGCCAGAAGTGGACATACCAGATGGTTGTTGGCTCTCTGAGGAAGAAGGAGCTTCTTTCAAAGATTGAAGACAAGACTGGTGTGAAAACCGGTGAACCAGGAATGATGAACCATTATTCCAAATACCTCACGGAAATGGTAAATTCTCTGACCGAGAAGGAGGTGAAGGAGGCCACCGAGATGGCCACAGTTTGGAACAAGCAAGGAGTTCCACCCAAGGTTCAGGCTGACACAGCAAGATGAAAGAGCGATGAGATACTCCGGTACGTGGCTGGTGAAATCTTCAAGAAGGCTGGGATGCGGCTCTTCATGCTATCGGCGTGGAAAAACGAGGAAGGAAAACTTCTGGTGTCGAGGTGAGCAACACACTGGTCTGAGATGAACAAGAAGTCATGACGCCCAACAGTCATGACTACAATGACAAGCTCGGGAATGGTGAAAGCTTCACCAAGACATGTGACTGGCAGGTTGTATTACCAGAGTGGGAGACCTATGTGTCAAAACAATTCAGTGAGCTCCTTACACATTCTCGGGACATCAACTCCAGCTGATTTGCACGCACCCATCAGACAAAGAAGTTGATGATGACGCCATGGTAAAGAAGGGCAGGAAGGACAATACATACACCCTCGAGATAGGAGGCAATGGATTGCCCATCCTTCTGGACCATGCAGAGATGGATTCAGACACCCGGAAGGCTGTCGTCAGGGCCTTCTTGAATTGGCATTATCGTGAGTGAAATCATTCGGTTGTTTGGATGATCTAATGATAAACAGAGGACTGCAGTGGGAAGCCCAAAGATCCTGTGCCTTGGAAGGAGGTAATACCCAGGCAAGAAGTGCTCATTCCGCTACCGTATCTTCCGGAGGGAATGACACTCCAAGAACCATTGAGGATGAACCAAGATGAGGCCACTATCTTGTTGGATTTCTGGTACAACCAACAAGAGAACTGTCATGATGTCATATTTGAGTTCTATGGCTGGTGGAGCAAGGCTGATAAGGAGGTGAAACCGCCTGTTGCAAGGATCATTGAAGCTGAAGTCGGTGAACAAGAGGGCGAACTACTGAAACAGACTTCGGGAGGAATAGGCAAGACCCGGACCTTGAACAAACGAAAGTCTAAAGTGTGGGCAGTCATACCCCCTGACAGCTTGGACGATGGCAAAGAAATTGAGTCGCAGATGACAACAATGGCCTCAAAGAAATCCAAGGTTCTGCCTGCAAAGAAAACTGGTGCATCGAAACCACGGGTGGACTCAGAGGATGCTTTCCAGGCTCCCAATTCATCCAACAAGTCTTCGGGTGATGAAATGCCAGTTGTGAGGATAGGAAAGGCATCAGTCAATCAAAAGGCAAACAGATTGAGGAAGGATGTGGCAACAAAAGCGAAGAGAGCACCGGAGGCAAGTAGTGAACATGGCATGGACGAAGAACTCCAGGGCAATCAACCGGTCAACCAGATACGAGCTCAGAAGTGGCCTACCATCGCCGCCAAGGTTACACCAGCACCACTGGACAAACCTACAAAGCAGGATCAAACGGCAGGTCAATCTGCCTCTAGAACACTACCCACTCCATCTGAGAAACCAAGGAGAGTGAGGCCCACCTCTTGTCTGGCTGGTATAGTGCGAGGCAACCCAGGTGACCCTTCAAAGACAGCAGTGGACAAACCTACCAAGGCTGGTCGTGGAAAGAAACAGCAAACCGAAGTTGTGCTACATGGTACTGCTGAGAAACGCACTCGAGGGCAGGCAAATGCGAAGAAACGCCCTGCTGAGGATTGCATTGAAGGGTCCCCTGCCAAACGCACAAGAAGCAAGACTGCAGATGTTCCCCCGAAAAGATCAAAGAAACCAAATTCTAGATATGCAAGGAACTATGTCTGATCTTGAATATTGACAGGGAGACAGACTTGCAGGTTTGGACATCGGGCGTTGTGAATCATGGTGTCGGACACAACTACATATTGTTTGTAATGTACATCCAGACTCACAATGTCCAATTTCTGGCTAGTAGAAATTATTGCAGTGCTGTTAATCAAAAGATGTGTTGTGCTGGGTGAAATGGACCATTTGCAGGTATCTATGTGACTGCGGAGATTGGTTACCCGGAAATCGATTCATGAACAACAGATATGATTGGCACAAGCTGGGTCCTGTTTCCGGACCTTTAACAGATGAAATGCATATACTACTGAACTAAGATCTATCTAGTGAAGGCGAGGCTCACTCTCCAGAGATTCAATAGCATCATGATGGAGTTCAACAGCCAGCGTTGAAGTCCGATGAGGTGGTGAAGATTGCCAATGTCCCTCCTGACACTGGTTATCCAGTTTCACACATCTGCAAAACCCCAAGATGGGTTCGTGTTTGGCAAGCAGATTTGCCAAGGATGCATCAACATCTGTTGTGATATTCAGTCCCGGGTGTCTGTATTGTTGGAAACACTTACCTTCGGGTGACGCGTCTCTATCATTGACACCCTCCAGATCCATTGCAGATGAGGAAGATGTCGGGCTTTGGGTTCTTGACTTGACTGTCAACCTAGATTCAGTCCCGAGCTTCTGGAGTGATGACAATACGTACCTTCGGGTGACACATGTCTATCATTGACATGCTCCAGGTCCACTGGTGTATGTACAGAAGATGTTGGGCTTTGGGACATCAACTTCACTGCTCGACCAAGTCAATACATCGTTGTTCCAGTAATATCTTCACCTACCATTTTCTCGGTCAGTGTCCTGAAGTCTACCCCAGCTGAGATCATAGGCCGGTTCATCATCTTCATCAGACAGCACAACAGGATCTTGTTGCATCGTGTCTGGACCTGAAGTGCTGGTATCCCAACCGAAATCGTATGCTGGACCATCTTCATCAGTGAGATCGATTACATCTTGCTGTGGACCAGGAGTTGCAGTGACCCGGTTGGGCTCATTTTCTGCGGGAACACAAGGATGCTCGCGCGACATTGATGCGGTGCCCCACCCGAGATTGTAGATCGGCCCGTCATCCTCGACATCCGCATCCGAAGTTGGTTCGGTAGTTGTACCCCATCCAAAATCATAGCAAGGTCTGGCGTCCTCATCTAGTAAAGAATATTGCTGAGGATAAACATACATACAAACCGAACCACCGACCTTGAGTTGAATCATCTCCCGATGTAGACATGTTGTCTGTGGGAAGGATGGCCCATCTGAGGTCATATGATGGGCTGTCATCGTCCATTAGTTGGTCGACCTCATCCTCCTCATTAATAGAGGTCACCGTCGGAGATTGTCGGGCTTCCAAGGATAAGGGCTCGCCCCAATCCTTGTTGCACATGGCTGTGGATTTCGAGGTCAGTGTCATATACCATATATCCGGTTACAGATCCGAAGATCCGGATCTCAGATCCGATCCAGATCCGTTGGACACATCCGTCGTCCGGTCCACAGATCCGATCCGATTCTCATTTCATTTCCTGTTCATATAACTCTAACTACCTTTCATCTCCTTTCGGTATTCCTGTACACCGGTAATCCGGTTATCCTTACTTCCACTGTTCTTACTGATCCGCTTTAACTTGTACTTCATTTCCGGTTCATGATTTACCTGTTCCGACTTACCAATACACTTTATGTATACTTTGCTTATACTTCGTACATAGCCTCATACCTTTGCTTATTGATCATTCCGTTAGTTATCCGTAGTATATAAACCCTTGTACTTGCGCTGTAGAAGATCAGTTCGAATATCATCTTAGATTGCACTCATCCTGTCTGGACTCTAAGTCCTTCCGTTATCCGTCCGGACTTGAGTACGATACTCTTGTCTACTCCGAGACTTAGGATTGAATCCGATAGTCTATACATCCGCCTCTGTCTTCGGACAGTCTTACTCGTTAGTTTCTAGTTCGGATCCAATCCGGATTAGCCGTTACCCTATCCGTCTGATATCCGGAAGTCTTACCGGATCCGTTACGATACTTATCCGTCCCTCCAGACGCGATATCTTGGTGCTCTGAAATAAGGGGCAATACTCGGGAAAGGGGCACAGCGCACGAGCTGAGGCCAAAGCCCTTCGGATCCGATACCCCTTGAGTACGGTCTTAACAGTCAGTTAGACTTGAGGGAAGACTTCGAACCAATAGAACTTACCAGAAAGTTTGTCAATATATTCATCGATGCCAGAAAAGCACCTGTCGAGAACATCAAGTCTTGAATCTCTGAACTCGGTTTCCAGAGCCTCAATCCGATATTCCGGCTTCATGTTATATTCTGTAATTCCATTAGCATATTGGTTATTGCTCCTGAAAGAAGATCAGCCGAAGAAGCAGACACTTGCTTCTAAATGGAAGTTCTGGAAACTTGTGCCTGACCCTTGGCGGCTGCCATTGGTCTATGGGGACGAAATTATCTGGCCAACCGGCAGGGGGTTCGTGCCAATTAGCACCGGTAAATGACTCACCACCAGAGGTTTCATGGTCCTCTTCGTGGGTTTCCAACGGGTTTGAAAAATGGACTTGGTGGTTCGACATCTTGTGATGTGTGTTTGGAGGAGTTTTCTGGTCAAGGCTGAGCTAATTAAATAGGGAATTGTGAAGTGGTCCAGCTGTAAGACTTGTGGTTACGAAGAACCGGGGCATTGACCTTGTTGACAATGGCGGTTGATTGCATCCATGGCAATGGCCAAACTTCTATTCTTATGTAATATATTGCTGTTGAGGCACAATGGTCATGCGGCCCCAGAAAATTCCACAGCCACGCTGTGGCCAAAATAGTTATTCCCTATATATACACCACAACCTTAGCACCGACCTTTTCTCCCGAACTTTCATATGCCAAGTCACTTCCCGTGTTTTCATCCCTCTACTTGTTGATCAACCTTTGCTTTATTTTTACAATGTTGTCTACTGAAATTGCGAACAACACTTTTAACTTGGTCGCCGAAAAAATTGGGCACCTGATTACAAGGTCCCAGAAGTTAAAAGATGGTGACCCAACAGCCAAAATTTTGGCTCATGAGATTGCCGTAACTTTGGTAAGTGACTTCTTTTTTGCATGGTCTTAGGGTTTGATTGCCAGATTGATTTGAATGTACAGGCAACTGCACTTGCCCAACATGGCAACGCTGCGACCTCGCTTTTGCCCAAACTCTTGTCTTGCGTGGCCGAGATCCGGGACAAGAGTGGGCCCAATGGGAAGCTGAAGGCTTTGCCAGATTGGGCGAAGGTATCAGAAGATGACTTGCGCATCTGGCCCCACCCCCTTTTCCACAAGACAGTCGGCTACGAGCGCCCGATCTCCTCACTGACCCAACCTGCGGTCCCTGCGCCCCTTCCCTCTACCACCGAACCGGTCGACATTCCGCAAGAGTTGGTGCTGGAGGCCTTGCCAAAGACTTCATCAGCACCGCCAACTCCCACACCTGCACCCGCCAAGAAGCACAACCTGTTTGTGCAGGGTAATGGTGATGGTAATGGCAATGGCAACGGCAACAGCAAACGGAAGGCACCCGAAACCGATGTCAAAGAGGTGCCTCCACCCGCTCCCAAGAAAGCGAAGACGTCCAAATCTGTGCGCTCAGGTGGAAAGGTCCCACCGCAACCCAAGCCCAAGTCCCGCCGGATGAATGTCAAGTCTAAGGAGTTTGTGTTCGATGTTGAGGGTGAGCCGGTCCCGACAGACAAGGTCATCTTTGTAAAGGTGAGTTTTTAATCCATGTGGTGTCCAGCAATAATTAACTTGTCAACGTCCAGAGAAAACCAGACACCGGATCTGGATCACAGTCTGCTGGCGGACAGCTAGCTAAACCCACTCCCACCAAGTCCCACGACGCTGAGGTACGTTTCCCTCAATCATTGTTATAACTTTTACCAACCTGCACTAGGCCGAGGATTCTACACCCGAGGACAATGCCTCCACTGAAGGTACACATTCTGTGTGGATATTCAGTGTGCAGTGCGAACGGTGCATCAAGGATGATATTCCTTGTGCCGTTGTCCTTGGCAAGAGGCAAGGTGAGATCCGAAGATGCTGCCACAACTGCGACGACAAGAAGACCAAGTGCGTCCGTCCGGATGCGGCTGCAGCTGAACTTCTTCGGGCCACCGTTGTGTTGAAGAAGGCGAAGACTGTGGCTGTGGCTGATAAGGGCAGGAAGGTGAAGACACTTGCTCCCCGAGCAAAGGCAAGGCCTCATTCAAAGGCTCCAAGGAGCACCCGCTCGACCTCCTGCATGCGCCCCCAATCTCCTGTAAAAGAGGCGACGCCCGCTGTCGATGAGGATGCTGCAGAGGGCGAGGAAGTTCTGGATATCGGTATGTTGTCCAGTTGTCTTGTTTTGTTATTATTTTCATGTCCCAGAAGCAGCAACGCCCTCTGACGAAATTGAGCTCCCGGTAGTTCAAGAACAAAGTAAGTCTGACTTCTTGCCTCCCTGCCATCTGTTTTGACCCGAATCTTCAGCTGAATCAACACCCATTACCGCCACACCATCTCCCGCTGCTGACAACAACGTCAACATGGACCCTGATGTGTCATCAACCATGCCAGCCGCACCTGATGTCCAAATGGATGTCATTCCCAAGGACCCGGAACCCACCAACATGCAGATCTTCCAGAGCATCGCAGCACTCAGGACAAAATTCAAGGCCCTGATGAAACATTCCGATGATAATGCGGAGGCCTTGCGCACCATGGTGGACACCCGGGTTTCTGCATTAGAGGAGACTGTAGGGCAACAGATTGCAGTATTGGATGGCAGGATCAACTCTAATGCCACCAGATTGGAGGAGAATTGGTCGAAGAAGTTTTCTGTCATGGAGAAGAAGATCCGCGACATGGAGTTCAAGACCAACCACAACTGTGTCTCTATTGGCTACATGGCCAATGCCCTGAATACATTCAACCAAACCAGGAATGTCTCAGCATTCAACCCACCTGTCGGTCCTTCTATCAAAGGGCACCCGTATGGCTCGATCCCCGGATCATGGCTGCTGCAAGTCCCCCGCACCCCCAAGACTGGTCCTCCTGCAGACCATACCGCCTCCGAAGTCAGCAAAGAATTTACTACTGCATGGGACGAATCCAAAGGTCCTCAAGCAGGTGGTTCCTATCATTCGTCTGCATCCGCAGTTAGGACCTCCGGTGATGCCACTCAACTGAGCAGAGGATCTTGATTATCCAGTGTCCCATCCAGCAGTTCCACCTCCACCAAACAGTAGTAATTTGGCTTTGTACTTTTACTTTGCTTTTTTGTTCTTTGATTTTACCTTCTTTTTTCGCATTCACTCATTTCATACCCAATGCGCGCTTACTTTCATTGACCAGTGTCAATGACTCATTACATTATGAACCAGCACCATGTACATACCCATATACCATTACCTACCGGTGTATCATTCAGTAGTTGGAGTAATGCAGCTGGTCTGCTATGAATGGAATTGCATGTTGAACTCCAGGTGTTTGTGTGTATAATTATTCGGTAGTGACTTTCCTTCTCTGTATCACTCTCCCGGATGTCAGAATGTATTACAGACGTGATCTCAACGCACGGTTATGTTGAGGGCATAGATATTCTTCGGGTGCATTCACGAATCTTGGTAGATCCTGTGGCATAAACTTCCTATAGCCGTACGATATACCTAACCATGCCCATTCATACCTACCGGGATCCCACCTCCGCACCCTAGACTGCACTTCACCGGGCCTATACACATCTACCGGGATCCCACTCCCACACCGTGACATATCATGCACTCAATAGATGCGCTATATCCAGCACTATACCAGGCCCAGAGGTCACATGAGACATCACCGCCTTGGGCCCAGGCGTTCAAGGCCCATCACTATCCTGGCCCGGGGATTGCATGAGGTCCCATAGACACCAACACATCAGGTTCAGGCGTTCGATGTCCATCACTATCCGGGTCCAGGGATCGTATGAGATATTGCCACCCTGGGTCTAGACGCGCAAGCTCCACAGCTATAACATGCCCGGAGGTTGTATGGGACACCACCACAGGCCCGGGCGTTCAATGACCATCACTATCTTGGCCATGCAGTCGTATGAGACATCATCTTGGGCCCAGATGTGAAATGCCCACTCCTATACCAGGCCCGGAGGTAGCATGCGACATCATCACATTGGGCCCAGGAGTTCAATGCCCATCACCATCCTGACCCGGGAATTGCATGAGACATCATCACCTTGGGTCTAGATGCGCAATGTTAACCGCTATACCAAACCCAGAGGTCGCATGGACATCACCACCTCGGGCCCTGGCGTTCAATATCCATCACTATCCGGGCCAGGTCATCCATCGCATGAGACACCATCTTGGGCCCAGACATGAAATGCCCATGGCTATACCAGGCCTGGAGGTAGCATGAGACATCATCACCTTGGGCCCAGGTGTTCAATGTCCATCACTATCCTGGCCCGGTAATCACATGAGACATCACCACCCTGGGTCTAGATGTGCAATGTTCACCGCTATACCAGACCCGGAGGTCACATGGATATCACCACCTCAGGCCCGGGCGTTCAATGTCCATCACTATCTGAGCCAGGTCATCGCATGAGACACCATCTTGGGCCCAGATGCGAAATGCCCACTGCTATACCAGGCCCAGAGGTTGCATGAGACATCATCACCTTGGGCCCACACGTGGAATGTCCACCACTATCCTAAACCTGGACATCCTATGTCTATCACTATCCTAGGCTATACCATATACTGTATCAAACCAGGCCCATTCATATCTACCGAGACTATATCCATATCCATGCCATATATAAAATATACTATGCCCAACCGGGCCCGTCCATACCAACCGAGATCCCACTTCCATACCATGTACTGTACTAAACCGGACCCATCCATGTCTACCGAAATCACTGCATGACATGTACTACACACATTCCCTTATCTTTAATGGCTAGGTATCATAGACTACATGATTGGCCCATCTGTCAGTATCGGATATCCATGTCCTTGTGGGCCCACCAACTTTACCAGGACCTTGTTTACCAGGGCCCAGCTCGGATGACCCGTATTACTCGGAAGAATCTCAACTTCGGGTGGCTGTTTAATACGGAAAGTATTTAAGGCAGGGAAAGGATGCGACAGATATTTCACGACTGACAACATCATTGCACATGCCACACAAGCAATGGATATTCTGGAAAAAAAATTCCCCAATGATGATCACATTCTAGTTTTCGACAATGCATCAACTCATCTTAAATGTGCTGATGATGCCCCTGCAGCATGCGACATGCCAAAAAATCCCTCGTAAACCTGGGGCACTGTTGTCACTGTCAAAGATGCTCATGGCAACATCATGTGAGGTGCAGATGGGAAAATGCTGAAAAAGAAAGTCCCTATGGCCAATATGAAACCCGCAGATGGTTCTACTCAATTGTTTTATTTTCCCAAGGGTCACAACAAAGCAGGGTGGTTCAAGGGTATGGCACAAATCCTCCGAGAGCATGGCTTTACAGATGAGGCAGGACTCAGAGCAGAGTGTCTGGGCTTCAAATGCCCTGTTAACAAGGTTCCATGGTGCTGTTGTCGTCGGTGTGAAAGAGAAATAGCTACTAGGCTGTTAGAAACTAGCACTACTTATCCCAATAGGCGCAAGTGTAATATTCGACCCAAGAGGACTGCTAATGAAGCAACTCCCTACTAATAGGCGGGGGAGCGATAGTGTGAAGGACTTGCTACCTATAGCGACCTAAGACCGAAAAACAATGAGTAGCGCTATAGCGATCAGTGACAAGTGAGTTCCGACAGAGAAACGTGCATATAAGTGAGAAGCACTAGGCAAGGTGTTTTATGCAATAGCGCTATGCGAACATCCAAATAGCAACAGCGAGAAGAAATCAAGGAGAGTGAGAGCGGAAGTAAGATAAGACAGTGCTAGTGAAATGCCTGATAGCGACTAGATTATAGTGTGACTACCGATAGCAATCCTGACATTGCGAAAGTCAAACTTATGAGGGATCCTTAGCGACGCACACTTAAAGCAAGTCAAGCGACACGCAATCAGAGAGATTGGCAAGAGCGGAATTGATTGCACCAAGACTGAGATATAGCGACTAAGGAGACTCTGCCACACCAGCAAAGGTCCAGGGAAGGGAAGTATAGTACTGTATGTGTGATGGGTCATTTTATCATACTGCGTAAAAGTTTGGGAGTGTGTAGGTGAGAATAGTAGCGACACTGGTGAGAGCACAATGTAGCAACAGGTAATAAAACATACAGTGCAGCAGAACACGAGGATACATGTAATAAGACCTGTGACTGATCAGTAGCAACATGTAAGGAATAATAATGCACCAGTGGAGGTAGGTAGACATAGGCAGGACATGGGAGGACGGAATACCTAGGCGTCAGACCAGGCAGCACGCTATGGGAGAAAAGTGGTTCCAAAGCAGATAGCTTGAGAATCATAGCGCTGGTGACTAGTGTCTTACTCTTTTCCTCCAGGCAAGGCAAAATATGCCTATGACACTCATACGCACCTAGCGCTGGTATGATTGTCACATTGGTTCCTTTACAATCAGCCTGATTTTTTCAACATGAAATCACATCTTGAGACAGCATGCGAGGATTGAGGCTTTCGAGTTCTGTTCTTACTGAAATTCCATTGCAAACTGAATTTTATCAAGATGTGCTGGGGATTTGCTAAAAAGATATATCAACAATGTCCGTTGTCATCGCAGGAAGATGATCTCGAGCACAATGTGAAAGCAGCTTGGGTAGTTAAAAAGTATTGTGGTCATAGAGTTCTTCCAGAGAGTATTATGCATCATTTCGACACCACTCACAGCACCAGTATCTCAAATTGAATCTGAATGATTTCATTACTATCATTTACGACTTTTTCGCTACATTACGACTTGTATTACTTACTACTATTACTGCAGACTATTGCTCGCAGCACTCATCCATTATACTTGCTCATTTTGTTTGGCTCACTTGGCACCTCAGCTGACTTATCCAACTGCTTGGTCACACTGGGTCACGCCACATGATGTAGGATGGATTTGAATGAGGTCTACCTTATACTATTTTTGATATTTCCTGTTAGATTGGTAAGGCTATAAAATTCACTCACCAAACTAGATGATTTTGTTTGTCCATGACTGTATCTTACAGGGGTTGACTATATGACTACTAACAGCTAATCTAACTAAGTTTCATGCATACTATTTCCTTTCTCTTTTACAGGAAGGCAGACATGATTCATGCTACATGACTTACAAGCATGCTAACTCTCGGACAGATTTCATGCCATAGACTCAGTACTCAGAGACCATTTGTTTTAAACTAACCAAGGAACAAGGAAAGAAGGCATATTAAAATAAATCCTCCTAAGAACTCAAACATTATCTACCATGAAAACTAGAAAAGTTATAGACCATGTACTTAAGGACTGGCAAGAAGTCTTATCCTGTATAGTTGTGTTGTCACTATACAAGTGTCATACATAACACCCTTAAGTAAGAGGACAGTCATAATAGAGACATGTCTGAACAAATGATTTGGCTAGAGAACTTCAACTAGTACCACCCCATGTGGAAGATGCCTAACAATGATTACCTTTTCACTACAGTGAACCTCAATGCTGTGGATGTATTAATAAATCTACTAGCATCATATAACCTTGTATAGGTACTCCCCCCAGGGATCACCATCATAGAGGCATTGAATACCAAAAACTTCACAAGACTGGACAATGTATTCTGTTTAGCAGGACTCGAGGTAACATTCATCCAAGGCAACATAGATGTCATATACTGTATTCCCAGTCTAGGTCCAGACATCCAGATCTCAGATCCAATCCAGATCTGTTGTTCCCTTCCATCATCCATCCACTAATCCAATCCAGTCCGCTATTCATTTTGTGCTCATATAACCTTAACACAGCATCTACCTCCTTTCAGTAATTCTTTGACTACTGGTACTCCAGTTATCTGTACTTCCATTATCTTACTGATCCATTACATACCTTTCATCTCTGTTTCATGATTGGTGATCAATCCTACTTACCAATAGACTTTGCATATGCTTCGTACATAGCACTTGGACATTGCTGATTGATCATTCTGTTAGGTACCTATAGTATATAAACTCTTATACAACTTTGTAACACCTCAGTTCGAATATCATCTTAGATTATAATCATTCTCATCTTAGAATCAAGTCCTCCTTCATCTGTCTTCTGTCTTCTGTCTGGACTTGAGTTACTACAACTCTTGTCTACTCCGAGACTTAGGATTGATTCCTACAGTCTATATCTCCACCTCTGTCTTAGACAGTCTACCTCCAATAGTTTCTAGTTTGGACTTCATCCAGATTAGCCTTTACACTACTTGTCTAATATCCAGAAGTCATCTAGAATAGACTACGATACTTGTCTGCCCTCCAGACACGATATCCTCAGTCTTCTGAAATAAGGAACAATACTCAGGAAAGAGGCACAGCGCATGAGCTGAGGCCAAAGCCCTTTAGATCTGTTACCCTTTGAGTATGGTCTTAACAATAGAATACCACCTTCATCCAGTACTAATAGACCATTTCCCCATAATCAGTTCTATCAACCTTTACCCTGCAAGAACTGAAATCACCCCTCACTTCATCTACTGGCAAACTTCATGGGAAGAGTTTAACAAGGAGCTAGCATGATGACTCAACAACCTATCACCACCCACCAAACTCACTTCAGCAGCACAGTTCAACACCTTTTTCAATAACCTTACCAACATCATTGAGGAAGTAGTAAGGAAATGCATCCCCAAGACTAAGCCATCACCATACTTAAAAAGGTGGTGGTCAAAGGAACTGGACATAGAGTGTAAGTCAGTTCACAAACTAGGTTGCAAGTCGCACACCAAGCTAGCACAATAAAATCATGTGATCCATAAGCCAAGAATGACAACATAAGACAATATAAGAAAGAGTGAACTTCTTTATAAAGTATTTTTCTCATCCTTTCTTGGACCACTACCAAGTGGTATCCTGACAAGGACCCTGGAACTCAAAACTCCAACACTGCACTCAATGACACTTAACTGTAGCAATGTCAAACCAAATCTGCTTCCAGCTACTATCCATTCAGTATTAGATAAACTCATAGAAACTATGTTATAATAAACCAAAGACAATATCTTCAGACCCTCCAGAAGGCTCTTAAGGAGCCAAATCAAATAGGCCCAAACACTATGCAGCATATAAACTATCAAATAGATCAATCCCTGACCTCATCAATGATCCAGTTAACAAATCCACCATTATAGACAAACAATCAGCAAAAGCAGAACTAGAGACAAGGCTATTATTATCCCAGCAGCAGAAATCAACATAGATACACTTGCTATGGCACTCCTTCATTTCACAGTCCAAAGTCACACACTAACCTCCATGCACATAGATATCATGCGAGCAGTTGCTATCCTCATGCTCAAGAATGACCAAGAAAGAAAGACTCAAATCATTACAGACTTAGTCAACAACCTCATTGACAAATCTACAGTACAACTAGAAGAAATCATAGAGAACCAAGCCAATAAGGACAACCACTCAAACACAGCAAGAACAGAAGAAACAACAAACACTATCAGCAACAAACTAGAAGAAGTCAAAACCACAGTCAAGAACCTCTCTCCCTCTCTCAAACTACTATAAGACAGACTCACAAATATACAGAAAATTGACACTCATTTCAACAAACTTCAGCAAAACATATCTGCAATCATATCAAAAATTGACCAACTCAATCAACAAGATAGCTATAGAGCAGCACTTCTTTCAGGAACCAGAAGCAGAGAAGATCCCAACTCCTGAGAAGTCCAAAGACTAGTCCATGACACAATCAATGCCTGTCAAATACTAATTAATATGGTAAAGTATTGCACAAACAACGAGTTACAAAAATCAAGGAAGCCCTCAAGACCATGAGTAACCCAGATGCCCCAGACCTCAATATACGCACAGTGAATCAATACTGCAATGGAAGCACCATCATCCAAATGCTCAATGAAGACATAGTCAAATACCTCAAGCAATAAACAATAAAGGAAAGCTTCATCAACACACTAGACCCTTCAGTGACTATGAAAGACCACTCATACCCAGTCATAATCCAATTTGTTCCACTAATGTTCAATCCAAGTGATCAAGATCAAATTCAACAACTAGAACAAGAGAATGGATGGGAAAACAACTCAATCACATCAGCAAGATGAGTGAAACCTCCAGAGAAATGTATCACCACCCAATAAGTCACTCACCTTCTAATCACTTTCAAGGATCCCAAAATCGCTAACCTAGGTATATGAGACAGTATCACTATGAATCACAACATGCTTCAAGTCAAGAAGAACAAATAGGAACCTGTTTGCTGTGCAAAATGCCAAGAATACAAATACATTGCCACAGACTGTATCTCTCATCAAGATAAATGTGCCAAGCTGGCATGGTCAGATGATTGACAGGATACACATCATTTGGTGTCCTTGTTGCAGCATTCACTAGTCCTGTGTTCTTCTGTGCAGGCTGGGACAGAAACTGCCTAGAATTTGAAAGACAATGCACTGACCTCGATCACAGAGACTCCAGTAATGTGATGCCATACTTCCCAACAGACAAAATTTAGACATAAGTACAAGCACTCCCAAAAGCAAAACCACCCCCCCCAGACCCCAGCAATCCTCCAACCTGCCTCTAACCCAGCATACTCAGAACACCCTAGACTACAACTTTATCCCAAGAGGCACAAGACCTGCCAGAGGATGCTACCTCCCACCTAATGCAAGACTCTTACCTCACCACTCATCAAACTCACCCTCACCTCCCTCGCAATATTGTTCATATCAATTCCGACCCTGACCCCATTCCCATTGACACTCTCACATGCCAGCTGCCCACCAAAACTTCAACTACTTCAATGTATAATATATCTGACAATGAGGCTGTAAGATTAAAAATATGGCAAGAAAACCTCAATAAATCTAGTGCCACCCAACATTGCATCCTTAGTGGACCCTTCATCACCAAAGATTACAACATTGTTATCATCCAGAAATCATTTATTGATATTCTAGGCAACACCAAGGCATCTCCTAACTGGAATGTAGTCTATTCCATGCAGAAATACTCACATCAAGACAGATCATGTACAGTTATGCTCATCAATAAATGCATCAATACAAGTTGGAAGCAACTTTCCGAGCCCCTTCAGTGACAAATCCCGTATTATACGGGTCACCCGACCTACATAATATCCCGTGTAATATGGGCCAGCGGATTATGGGCCGATGTTATGTATATCCCCGATGGAGACGGGTGGGCCGGGAGGAATATTATTTCTGATGGAGACGAGTGGGCCCATCTATGCTGATGTTATATATATCATCAACAATAGCGGATGGGCCGGGAGAAATATTATTATGAAGATGGGTGGGCCCATGTGGGTAATATGTAGAGTAGGATTGACATTATATTATAGACCTGAGGAAAGATATATAGCAAATAGTATTATATAGACGGATGGGCCGAGGCAGCAGTGAAATATTTATTAGATAGATGGGTGGGCCAACATAGGGAAATATTAGATAGACGGGTGGGCTGATGTGGGGAAATATTAGATAGACGGGTGGGCCGAGGGTGAGGTGAATTATTTATTAGATAGATGGGTGGGCCGACGTGGGGTAATATTAGATAGACGGGTGGGCCGAGGGTGAGGTGAATTATATATTAGATAGATGGGTGGGCCAATGTGGGTTCATATTAGATAGATGGGTGGGCCAAAGTGGGGAATTTTACATAGACGGGTGGGCCAATGTTGGGCAATATTAGATAGACAGGTGGGCCCAGATACGTATCATATAGACAGATAGGCCGAGTACATTAGATTCAAATTTTGACTTGTGAATCACGAGTCTCAAGTCTCGAGACTCAAATCACCGAGTACTGACAACCGAGTACCAAGTACCGACACCTGACACCCGAAACCTGGAATTCAGCAATCGGCACTCGAGACGAAAGATTGGAAACAAAACTCAAAACTCAAAATCCGAAACTCAAAAGTACTGACTACCGAATACCGAGTACCAAATGATGAATCTCAGGTCTCGGTACTCAGTACTCAGTACTCCACACAAAGCTCGAAACTCATAACTGTTTCGAATCAGTGAGGACTGAATACCGAGTACTGAGACCCGAAACCCGGAATTCGGCACTCGGCACTCGAGACGAAAGAAATTCAGAATATCTGAAACAGATATAATTTGAGTGAGATATATGTAAAATACCATATACTGACTACCGAGTGCTGAGTACCAAGTGCCGAGTGCCGAGTGCTGAGTGCCGAGTTCCGAGTCCCCCGATGCGTCCGGGCATTAACACCCAGATAGCCCTTGCTCCCAGGGACCTGTCAGAATTTAGATCATCTCAAATGGATGTGATTTGAGCGAGATATGAACAAAATACTATATACTGGGTGAATTTTGGCATCAGAAGTTTGATGCTTTCGATGTTTTTGATGTCGGGTCTCGATGCTTTCGGGCATTAACACCCAGAAAGCTCTCACTCTCAGGGGCCCATCAGAATTTAGATCATCTCAAATGGCCCAAGTCTCAAGTCCCAAGTCCCAAGTCCCAAGTCCCAAGTGCCGAGTGCCGAGTGCCGAGTGCCAAGTGCCAAGTGCCAAGTGCCGAGTGCCGAGTCCTGAGTGCCGAGTGCCGAGTCCTGAGTGCCGAGTGCCGAGTCCTGAGTGCCGAGTCCTGAGTGCCGAGTGCCCCGATGCTTTCGGGCATTAACACCCAGATAGCCCCCGCTCTCAGGGGCCTGTCAGAATTTAGATCATCTCAAACAGATGTGATTTGAGTGAGATACGAACAAAATACTATATACCGGGTGAATTTTGGCATCAGAAGTTTGATGCTTTCGATGTTTTGATGTCTGGTCTAGATGCTTTCGGGCATCGACATGCAGATAGCCCTAGATCTCAGGGGTTCATCCGAACTTAGATAGTCTTAAATAGATATGATTTGAGCAAGATATATGCAAAATACCATATACTGACTACCAAGTGCTGAGTGCCAAGTGCCAAGTGCCGAGTGCCAAGTCCTGAGTGCCGAGTACCGAGTGCCAAGTGCCCCGATGCTTTCGGGCATTAACACCCAGATAGCCCCCACTCTCATGGGCCTGTCAGAATTTAGATCATCTCAAATGGATGTGATTTGAGTGAGATATGAGCAAAATACTATATACTGGGTGAATTTTGGCATCAGAAGTTTGATGCTTTCGATGTTTTTGATGTCGGGTCTCGATGCTTTCGGGCATTGACATGCAGATAGCCCTAGATCTCAGGGGTTCATCCGAACTTAGATAGTCTTAAATAGATATGATTTGAGCAAGATATATGCAAAATACCACATACTGACCACCGAGTCCTGAGTCCTGAGTCCCGAGCCCCGAGTCCCGAGCCCTGAGTCCTGAGTGCCCCATTAAATAGATATGATTTGAGCAAGATATATGCAAAATACCACATACTGACTACTGAGTGCTGAGTACCGAGTGCCGAGTTCCGAGTTCCGAGTTCCGAGTTCCGAGTGCCGAGTGCCCGATGCTTCTGGGCATCAATACCCAGATAGCCCTCACTCTCAGGGGCCCGTCAGAATTTAGATCATCTCAAACGGATGTGATTTGAGTGAGATATGAGCAAAATACTATATACCAGGTGAATTTTGGCATCAGAAGTTTGATGCTTTCGATGTTTTTGATGTTTGGTCTTGATGCTTTCGGGCATTGACATGTAGATAGCCCTCGATCTCAGGGGTGTGGCAAAATTTAGATTGTCTGAAACAGATATGATTTGAGCGAGATATATGCAAAATACCATATACTGACTACCGAGTGCTGAGTACCAAGTACCGAGTCCCGAGTACCAAGTCCCGAGTACCAAGTACCAAGTCCCGAGTCCCGAGTCCCGAGTCCCAAGTCCTGAGTTCCGAGTCCCAAGTGCGCCAATGCTTCCGGGCATCAACACCCAGATAGCCCTCACTCTCAGGGGCCCATCAGAATTTAGATCATCTCAAACGGATGTGATTTGAGTGAGATATGAGCAAAATACTATATATCAGGTGAATTTCAGCATGGGAAGTTTGATGCTTTCGATGATTTTGATGTCGGTCCTCAATGCTTTCAGGCATGCACAATACTACATACTGGTTGTATTTCAGCATCAGGAGTTTGATGCTTTCAATGGTTTCAATGTGAGGCCTAGATGATTGTGTTCATTGACATGTGGATAGCCCTTAATGTCAGGAGTGTCACAGAATTCATCTGGCCTCACATGGACATATGAGGTAATGTAGGACATTCTCAACACATCAGGAGACACATAAAAACACATCATAAGGCACTACATCATGTCTTCAATAGTCATACCTATGTGTAGTATGATAGTGTGATCTCTAATATACTGTTCAGGCTGACACTCATCAAGTATCACAGGTCTATTGTATAGACCTAGAATAAAATACAATAGTCTTAATAGGATAGTCTTAAATTAATAGTCTTCACTTGATAGTCTAATATGATAGTTGATTACTACATAATACATAAGCTGTGAGGGTTAGGATTATTATGGAAGATATGACAGTTATGGTTATTAAGAAAGCTTATATTATGACTAGCAAGTTAAGACTATTGAGTTAAGATAATCATATCCTTAGTCTAGTAAGCACTGTCAAAGCTTGTGACCTTCTGGTAACCATGTGGCAAAATCATATTTTGCTGATGTATATGTCTTGTGATTGTAACTTTCTTGCACCAGTGCACAGTGATTGCCTTGAGGTTCTATGCAATTGTGACCAATTTCGAGTTTTTTTTTGTATTTAGACATACATACCACTGACAGATACTGGTTCAGGGACTGGAACAGTACATTGGAAGCCAATCTATCATATTATACATAGGTGTTATCATAGCAAACCTGATGCAGTCCCTGATGATGTGTTTTTATGTTTCTCCTGATGTTTTAGAATTTTTCCCACACAAGGCTGACAACAAAAACATTGAACCTGCGAAGCTCAGACACACCCAGTAAATAGTATTTTGCTCATATCTCCCTCAAATCATGTCTGTTTGAGGCAAAATATGATGCCCAACATCCCTTCAATAGTATATGCAATATATAAGGATACTAGGACAACAGGATTTATTCCTGTTGTGCTATGTGCTTACCCTTGGTGCAAGGCCTGACATCAAAAACATCAGGAGCATCAAACTTCTGATGCTGAAATTCACCTGATATATAATATTTTGCTGATATCTCACTCAAGTCTTATCCATGTGAGACAATCTGAATTGTGACAGGCCCCTGAGATCAAGTTCTATCTGTTTGTGAATGCCTGAATGCATTGAGGCCAGACATTACAAACATGGAAACCATTGACCTTACAATGCTGAAATACACCCAGTATACGGGATTTTGCTCATATCTCACTCAACTCTTATCCATTTGGGACAGTCTGAATTCTGCCAGACCCCTGAGATCTAGGGCTATCTGCATGTCAATGCCTGAAGGCATCGAGGCTTGATATCAATAACATCAAAGCATCAAACTTCTGGTGGTGAAATTCACTTGGTATATAGTATTTTGCTCATATCTCACTCAAATCACATCCATTTGAGATGATCTAAATTCTGATGGGCCCCTGAGAGTGGGGGCTATCTGGTTGTTAATGCCCGAAAGCATCGGGGCACTCGGCACTCAGCACTCGGCACTCGGCACTCAGGACTCGGCACTCGGCACTCAGGACTCGGGACTCGGGACTCGGGACTCGGGACTCGGGACTCGGGACTCGGGACTTGGGACTTGGGACTTGGGACTTGGGCCATTTGAGATGATCTAAATTCTGATGGGCCCCTGAGAGTGAGAGCTTTCTGGGTGTTAATGCCCGAAAGCATCGAGACCCGACATCAAAAACATCGAAAGCATCAAACTTCTGATGCCAAAATTCACCCAGTATATAGTATTTTGTTCATATCTCGCTCAAATCACATCCATTTGGGATGATCTAAATTCTGACAGGTCCCTTGGAGCGAGGGCTATCTGGGTGTTAATGCCCGGATGCATCAGGGCACTCGGGACTCGGAACTCGGGACTTGGAACTCGGAACTCGGCACTCGGCACTCAGCACTTGGTACTTTGGTAGTCAGTATATGGTATTTTGCATATATCTCACTCAAATTATATCTGTTTCAGACAATCTAAATTTTTCCACACCCCTGAGATCGAGGGCTATCTACATGTCAATGCCTGAAAGCATCAAGATCCGACATCAAATGCCAAATTCACCCGGTATATAGTATTTTGCTCATATCTCACTCAAATCACATCCATTTGAGATGATCTAAATTCTGATGGGCACCTGAGAGCGTGGGATATCTGGGTGTTAATGGCTGAAAGCATCGGGGCACTTGGGACTCGGAACTCAGGACTCGGAACTCGGCACTCGGCACTCGGAACTCAGAACTCAGCACTTGGCACTCGGCAGAACGCTCAGTTGCAACGCTGAAGGCACTGAGGTGGATGAGGGAACACCTCCTGACAGTGATTGAGGATCAACAAGCTGGCATCCGTGAAAAGATGGTAGAGATTCAGATGTACACCACCATCCTAACGAAATTGAACCCAAGGCGACCAGAGTAGTTCTAGTCCTTCAGTTCAGAATGTTGAAGTCTAAATTCTGTACATGATGCAATAAGTACTGAAAATTACATACTGACTTTCAAATATCTGACCTATTGCTTCCTGCCAAGTCCCGCATACCAAATATCAAGACCCGAAGCCTGAAGCCCAAGATTCAAGACTCGAAACTTGAAACTTGAACATTGCTATGAGTTGTGAGTTTTGAGTCTCCACTATCAACCATCGAGTCCCGACAATCAAGTCCCGCAGCCCGACTATTGAGTCCCAACCATTGAGTCCCAACCATTGAGTCCTGACTACTGAGTCCTGACTACCGAGTCTTGAAACCCAAGTCCCCACTATCAAGTCCCGACTACCGAGTCTTGAAACCCGAGTCCCGACAATCAAGTCCTGAAGCCCGAGATTTGAGTCCTGAAACCCAAGGCCTGACCATCAAGTCCCGACCATTGAGTACTGAGTCCCGAATATCGAGACCCGACACCCAAAACCCGAAGCCCGAGATTCGCATGCTGGAGATAAATTAACGCATCTGGGAGTTAGGACATCATTTTCCGAGCTTGGTGTGAACCACTGTTGATTAGTACGCCAAATCCCATCAAGCTTTATGCTTTTTTTTGAGCATGGGAGCTAGCAAATCTACAACTAGCTGAGCTCCATCATGTCTACAATTATCATTCTCCTGGGCCCACCCATCTATATTATATACCCCCACGTCGGCCTACCCGTCTATGCAATATATGTCTACCGTTGGCCCACCTGTATATAATAAATCTTTCACCGCTCCCTCGGCCCACCCGTCTACAAAATAATACCAATATGTCGGCCCACTCATCTACAAAATAATATTAATTCATCGGCCCACCCGTCTAATATGATATATATCTGGGCCCACCCGTCTATGTGATAACAAGCACCCTTGATATACCCGGCTATTTGATACATATCTACCTTGGTACACCCATCTACATAATATCCAACTACCTCAGCCGATCCGTCTATTGAAAATTCATGTCCATCGGCCCACCCATCTACTTTACATATTCCCCACCTGGGCCCACCTGTCTCCATCGGGAATAATAACACTCCCGGCCCATCTGTCACAGTCGAGGATATATCTACCTTCGGCCCATGGTCCACTGGCCTGTATCATACGGGATATTATGCAAGTCCGTTCACTTGTATAATACGGAGATATGTTACTGCAATATGTGACTTTCCTTCCTATCTTCAGATGTTATGATCGTTCAACTCAATGGAGCATTTGGAAGGACAACAATCTTTACTATCTACAATGACAGCAAAAAGTGAGAGGTAATACTAGCTCTAGCCAAGTACCTAGATCAGGAGATACACACCATCTATCCTACTTCCAACAACCATATACTACTAATGGGAGACTTCAATGCACATCACCAACTATGGGAAGAAATGAGAAATGACCACCTATGCACCTGTATGGCAGCTCAAGAAGCTGCACAACACATCATTGGACTTCTCACTGACTACGACCTCAGGATAGCCCTACCTAGTAATAAACCCATGCTTCAGTCAACAAGCAGTGGAAATTGGACAAGACCAAATAACATATTCTGTACTGCACATACATTTGATTCACTCACACTTTGTAACACAGCCCAAAGATGCAGGCCACCATGTACAGACCATGTACCAATAATAACTACCCTAGATCTAGACATCCCCCATGCCTCAATGACGACTGCATATAACTGCCAAGATATCAATTAGGATGAATTCCAAGGTCACCTCAACATCCACCTCAGCAACATCCCAGAGCCAAGACCCATTACATCAGAGGACCAATTTCAAGCAGCAGCCAATCTAAGTTCAGCTATCAAACACACTATCCAAGACAAGGTACCACAAATGAAACCAAGCCCCCACATAAAACAATAGGTGGAATTCATGAGCTAACACAGATGAATGAAAAAGAAAAGTGAGCTGAGTGACCTTTCCCATAAGCTAAGAGGACTACCTAAGCACCTCATCCATGAAGAATATTACAAGTATCATAATCAAATCACCAAAGAAATCCACGAGACCAAGCAGGAGCACTGGATTGCTTACCTGGAGGAACTTGACCAACAAAGCATCTACACAGCCAATTGTTATGTTACCACTCCATATGGTAATGATGGAAGACAAGCATCCCAGCACTAAAGAGCAAAACAGCCAACAGAATGCCAACTGAGGCTATCATTGATGACCAGAAGTCCAGAGCATCAGCAGAAGCCTTTTTCCCTCCCCTACCATCCTCCGGTATGGTACCTCAAGACTATGAATACCTGGACCCAGCTACACCCTTCATGCCCATAACAGAAGAACAAATCAACAGAGCTATTGTTCTAAGAAAGCCAAGGAAGGCAGACTTCTACTCAATCCTGAAAGTCCAATTGCTCTAATCAATACCACATACAAGCTACTAACATCAATCATAGCTGAACATATATCCACCATCCTAGAGAAACACAACCTCCTACCTGCTGTCATGCATGGTATGTGATCCATACCATGACATATACACAATAGAAGTGATAAGGAAGGTAGAATACACCAGACTGATTCCTATTACCAAGTTACCCTATCATTTTTCCTTTATTTCTTAACTGGTATTTTCACTTTAAACTTCACTTCTATTTTTTTCCATGAGATTCTGTCTCTTTCTATTTTTCTAGGCACATTTAGCCACCAGACTTTTCCTCAAGCCACCAAGCATGTTTGTAATCATGTCATGTGACTGGGAAATACTCTGATTTGTAAGGATTCAACTTGACTCATCATGTTTGGTCATGATTCATCATGCTTTGTAAACTTGCAACTGTATTTGTAATCCACTTTGTAATAAGGCTGATTCAGCACACCTAAGGACTTAGTTTGTAAGCACATTTTTACCAATCCATGTGATGACTCATGCTTTTTACTTTTCATTCTTTGTAATACTACACTTCATTTTGTATGTACTTGGTAAACAAGCTAACTCAACACAAGTTTATAAGCACATTCTTACTAATCTATGTGATGAATCATGCTTAGTAAGATGGCCTCCCATAAGGTATATGAGGAGCCCATTTTGCACCCATGTAATATAAGCTTCCCACTTTAACTCTTTTTTCAAACTGTGTAAGAACCAGTAAGATCTAAGTGCAGGTCATTCAGCAGCCTTGAAGTTAAGAATAAGAAACATCTATTCAGATTATATACTACCTTACAGGGGTTGACTATATAATAATGTACAGCTACCTAGCTAAGTTCCACCAGCACCACTTTCCTCTCTCTTTTTCAGGAAGGGAGACACAAATTATGAGACACATTTCATGATCCATGAGCACACACTTGCCACAACACATACAAACTTCACACTCACTATTTTGAGACTATGAGGTTTAAACTAACCAAGGAACAAGAAGGAGAATATTGAAAGACATTCCTCCCAAGAACTCAGCACATTATCTAACCCAAAAACTAGAAAAGTTGTAGACTATGTACTTAAGGAAGTCTTATCCTACATAGTTGTGTTGTCACTATATACACATCATATATAAGACCCTTAAGTAACAAGACACTATACATGGTGCTCGCCTGTGATCCATTTTGTACTGGAAGGGTCAATAGCATCTGTGACAGTCTGAATTGCAGTGTCATTATTGGTGGTGTTGTTGGCTGTAAACCAATCCACCTTATTGTGAATACCATAGTCATCAATAACTTTGATTAATATTCTTCCAATGTTGCTGCTGCTATGATTACCATTGATAGTGGGTGAATGCAAGCTGCTTGGCCTTCAGCTCCCACTCCTAAGGTTTCCCAACCAGGGAGTCAATGTAATGTGCCGTTGTGGGAAACACAACAAGAAGAGAACTCTGTAAAGTACTCTTCAAATGTTGGGTCAAAATTGCTATGCCTAGCTGCTATTCGACCCTAAAGGATTTCTGTACTAGACTCAGAGCTCAGAGAGTAGAATTATCATTAAGTAAAAGACTGTGATTCAGACTGGTACTGACACTGGTGAAAGGGAGACATGATTATGTAAGCAGTAAAAATGTGAACATAAACTAAGGAAAGTGGGTAAATGAAGGTAAGTAAAAAGGGGGAATATCAGCCCAGGGAAAACTATATTGTCACACCGTGATGGAGAGGAAAGGGACACTAGGTTCTGAAGTCCATGAGTTAAACATCATCAAAATCTTGCTGTTGACTTGCTTAAGCTTCTCTTTCACACACTGGACAGCAAGCTTCACCCATTTGAGAATCTCATCATGCATTTTCATGTGATGAGGAATATTCCTCTCTGAAAGGAAGGGCTGGAGGTATTGAAGAAGATGATGGAACAATCTCTTATCAACGAGTTGAAATGCCTATGTATATGGCATAAGTATCTTAATTACATGGAAAATTGTGATTATGCACCTCATCCTCAAAGACAATTAGCTTAACAATATAATCCATTAGGCCTGATTTTGTGAATTCAGGAACTTTAGGTGTAAGAGAGCCATCTAATGTTTGTTGCACTCCATTAGTTGATCTACAGTTAGGAGGTATGGCACAATTGTGCATCTGGATGCCTCGTTCCTTACAGCGGTCTCTGTAGAGCAGAAAGTGGCACTTTGGATTGCAAACAATATGGGTCTGGCAAGTTGAAACACTGCCTTTGAAAAGCATTGGTTGGGTACATTATTGGCTCGGGAATTAACATTAGTTATCTGTGTAACATTCAAAGTCAAAACATACCTGCAAATCTCACACCATCAGCTGTCTTCATGTTCCTGAGTGTGCAAATTAATGTGACCTTTCCCCTAAGTAAATACTACCTTCAAATCTTCACTGCACTCCTCTTTCTTCAGCTTGCAATCCTTGCAATCCTCATCTCCAAACACCTTGGTCCTTTTGTAAGCTTCTTCTTTGTTGTCCTCATCCTCATCCTCTTCCTTGTCATCTGAATACTCCTCTAGCATGGGGGATTCATCATCATTATTGTCATCATGGTGACAGACCATTTGCTTGAGTGTAGGCTGACCTTGAGGAGGCGCTGGAGCCAATCATTTGACTGGAGCTGCATTGGCAGCTTCATAGATTTTTTTGGTCAGTTTAAGAGCTCAACCTGAGTGACAAGACATGAAAGCAATCAGCATGCCATTGGATGCAAGAGGTGGAGGTGGAGCAGGCATGGGGGAGTCATCATCTGGGTCATTGTCCCAATCAATGGTGCTAGCATCTTTGAGTTGGCCATCAGATCCAAGTACATACAACATTCTTGCAGCTAGAAGAGTGAATATTGTACCTGTAGTAGCTCATTTATACCTAAATTTGTGGTAAGAGATCAGAGAAATGTGACACACCTTGAACATATTACCTTGAACATATTGTTGCCATGCAATGAATGCAACAGTTGATTGATGTTGAAGCTTGAAGTACCTGAATGAGCATCCCAAAGGTATGTTCTAAACATAAATTAAATTATAATCCTAATAATGATTAACATTGGGCTTACCAAAACATTAAGTAGATTACCAAGGATGTCAAACAATGCTAATAGAAATGCATTGAGTATTTTGGTCGTGAAGTAAGAGCCATTCTTGAGATCATTGTTTCCAGGACTGACAATGGCCATATGAGTTTGTTGCAAATGATCAGAGAAATATTAGTATAGATGGACAGCAATAAGCCTGAGGACCTTGAGTGGATCATACACAGAAGCAAGAACAGTTCAAATACATTCAGATGGGGCTGGACAGGTTTGCAAATCTGAGGTATCAGCCAAATGCTGAACCTAATAATAGGTTCGGTCCTTACAGTATGTTGAACCTTAGACTGAACCAATGGTCTGGTTCAGAAGGGTTCAGGTCTGAACTGAAGTTCTGAACTGGACACTAGCAACACTACATGGAATGTAGTACAGAGTGTGGCTGTAATGATTATAATAGTTGTATGGTGCAGGATGTGCTACATGAGAATGAGAATTATGTGCTTCATGATATGGCAAATGAACTTGATGTTGGTATGGTATAGAATGTCCAGAATTGATTGTTGGAATCAGAACTTGCATTGAGTAAGATATGAGTGCTAACCTGGACCTTCCTGCTGTAGTAATATTTTGTAAGACTTACCATTGACCATCAGTCAGCCTGCACAGGTACTGTTAAGAACGTGCTCAAAGGTACTGGATCCGAAGGGCTTGGCCTCAGCTCATATGCTGTGCCCCTTACCCGAGTACTGCCCTTGATTTCGGAAGGCTATAGTACCGCATTCGGAAGAGCGGACAAGTACCATAGAGTCAATCCAGATGACTTCTGGATATCGGACGAGTAGTGTAAAGGCTAGTCCAGACGAAGTCCGAGACTAGAAGCGGAACAGAGAAAGACTACCCTAAGGTAGAGCCAGAGATAAGTCAAAGGAATCAATCCTAAGACCGGAGGTGAACAAGAGAGAACTCAAGTTCGGATGGGGACAGGAATGAGCAGAATCTAAGATGATATTCGAACTGAGGTTCTACAGAGTTGTACATGAGTTTATATACTGTAGGTAGCATAACGGAATGATCAGTCAGCACGGAACAAAGCTATGTACGAAGCATGTGGAAAGTCTATTGGTAAGTCTAACGGATCAAAGGAAATGAAGTTCGGACATGAATACACAGGGTAGATCAATAAGCAAAGCGGAAGGGAAGATAACCGGTGTACTGGAGAAGGTAACACCCAAAAGGAGATAGGCGCTGAGTTAAGGTTCTGGGCTCGGGAATGAGTTGTGAACTGGTAAACTGCATTGTGGACTGGATAGCAGATTAGTGGTCTGGATCAGACTAGTGGACCGGATCTGATCAGCGGACTGGATCTGTGGACTGGATATCAGATCAGTGGATCTGGATCTGGATCTGATCTGAGATCCGAATGCATGGATATGACAGGTACTTAACTGACTGGTTATTTTATATTAGCATACATAGTATAAAAACTAATAGTTTACAATGAAATAAATAGTCTGTCTTTCATGACTCAAAACAATATTGATGTAGTAGTAAAAACCTGCAGTTGAATGAGCCTAGGTGAAATACTAGCTCACATGGTGAGCCAATGCAGTTTCTGTGATAGTCCTATAGATCTTATTTGTGATTCCCTGCAAAGCCACTGCTCATATGTGAGAGACACTTGTGATTTACCTTTTTGGGCAGCTACATATCTTGTTGAGCAAGTCATCACAGCCAGTCATAGTATTGCTTTAGAACTCTGCCATGCCAATGTTTGGCTGGCTGTCACCCACATGACTTTGGCTACTTTCAAAGAACTTCACCATTTTTTCATGGAAATCGGTTGTTTAACCTTGCAATGAATGGTACATGTTAGAAACATTGATTGAAGTTGTATATTATGTGTGGAAGTAAGAATTGAGTGAGGTATTTAGGCTGTGATATATGTATATGGTTATTTGTTCTTTCTCAAAATGTCACTACTGTCAACCTTTTTGCAAACAACTCTAAATTCCAGGATCCTATAAGGGTACTGGTTTGGGTGTAAAATAGTGAAACACCAATCATCCCAGACTCTTTATATTTTGTTTGCTGTTCTTTGTCATTTCAGCTATTAGTCCTTGATCCCCTTTTCTTTTGCATTATGGCTACCAGTTCCTCTTCATCATGTTTTGTTGCTGCATCAGCAAATGTGTAGAGGGTCCTGGATGGCCTGGAGAGTCTTGCTCCAGGTTATCAGGCTACCAGATTCAAGCCTGTGCTCAGATGAATCTGTCATGACCAGATTGTTGTGCCTGGCACCATATTACATTCAGGCACCTTCCAGACTGCCAGCAGATCCCTCCCAGGCACCTTTCAGACAGCCACCTGATGTAGTGGAGAGACACTAATTTGTGGTATAATTCAGTGGTACATAACAGTAAGATATCATATCATATCAGTAGTACTGCAACACTATTCAATTCATCTGCGAGGTAACAAACATCAGCCTGCATAATGCGACACAAAATTGAGACTCACTGATTAAGAATCATCTTCATCATCCGACAGCAGGATGGCATCACAAATGTCCATTGAGTCAATGGTAGCAGTGGCAGGCACATGGTTCCACAGGGCATCCTTGCCCACCAGCTCCCACATCCCATTGAGAACCACTCTTAGCTCCTCATCTGTGAGCTCGTCCTCTTCTGCTGCCTCCTCCTTCTTCCTGGATATGTGTATTTCCATGTCTGCTTCCCACTTTGGATAATGGTGTACTGGTAGGATCTTTTCCATCTGGGTGGGATCTAACTTGAATTTGTATAGCAGCTTGTGGAGTGGGGAGGGGTAGCATTTTGGTTTGCTGAAGTTTCGAGCTACTCTGTAGTCATATCCAGCTTGATGTCTTGTGCTAACAGGTGGGAGTCTAGAAGTGTTGTTAGTCTTAACATTGATTTGAAGTAGATTCTGCGTAGGGTCTGTTGGAAAAGGAGAACATTAGCATGTGCATCGAGAGTGTCTGTAGCTGTGGATCTCATCCCCCCATTATCATCAACATTGCCATCCTTTGTACTCTTGCCATTTGTGAGGTGAATCCATGTGCTCCTCGGCTGTTTAGTCTTTTGTCTGTGCCCTTGGCAACCAGTCCTGCACACCAGACATCAGCTGTGTACAACATTTTAGGAATTACTACCCCCTCATATAATCTTTTCATTAGATGGCTCTTGATTTCCTTTGTTGGACAGATCATTCTGTTGCAGGCCAGTGCATATTTGATTCCCTTTGCAAGTGCGTAGGCTGTGTATTCCTTAAAACTTAGGTTCTCGTCAATGACTGGACTATCATGATGACATACATGATGCCACATATTTTGAGGATCCTGTCACTCACTCTGAAGATCCCTCAACTCACTCTGAAGGTCCCTTGAAATCACAATATCACCATCATTTATATCTTCAAGGTAAGTGGCCTTCTGAGTTTTGTAAATGTAATCTAACTGTTGTTTATAGGTGATTCATGTGACTCCAAGGGTAATACTCTGCCTCCTGATACACCCGAATGCACTTACTATGTTCAAGGTGATTAGACACCATTTGGTGATCAAGTGGATTTTTTATTTGCTGACTTTTTGTTTCATCGAGAGGAGATGTTGGGCTCCAACATAGATTTTCTCATGGAGTTGTGGGCATTTAAAGCTGCGAAGTATGAAGAAGACAGTCCATTCGAGTCCTATCGTGATGTGTATGCAACCATTGATGTGATCCGCTGTAGTGAAAGAAATAGTAGTCAGCTAGCTATACCAACAAACCTACTAAATCCTAATGGGTGCAAGTGCAGTACTTCAATCCAAGGGGACTGCTATTAAAGCACTTTCTTCTAATAGTGTGAGGAAAGAGAAGGGAAGGAGTTGTAATCTATGACCAAGATGTTCTGACCAACCAATGGTCCAAGTCTGAGTCCATAAGTGTCCAATGCAATAGAGAGTACCAAAGGTACACCCGATGCACAATACCTGAAACAAGCAGAAAGGTCCAATGCCGAGGGGAGTGGCAGGTAAGGCTAGGCTGAGGTAAGGGAGAGTCTAGGTATAGCTAGGTATAACAAGGCAAGACTACCAGTAGCAGTCCAGATCTCAAGAAATCCTAGATAGCACATACTTAGAACGGGCCCATCTCCAGCAGCTCAACTTTCCTTTGCTTGCTTGCCAGTTCCTTTACAACCAACTGAATCCTGACACAGCACTGATCCCTTGGGATGACTCAGACTTACCACAGATTGATAGTCCAGTTGCTGTGTTTCATTCTGCTGTGGCTACTTTCTCAGGACCAAGTGATGTCTCTGGGACTCATAGCATGCATTGTGAATTGATTTGTTGCACTCCATTGTGGTGTTGCAAGCATGCACAGTATGATTGTGTCTTCATTGTTGAGGACCAGGAAAAGGCTGGAATGTGAGGAATGATTATTGGGCAGGTCAAACTTTTCTTTACTTTACTTTTTCAGGGTGTCACTTATCCTTGTGCACTGATTGACAGATTTTCACACATAGGGAGAGGGCCAGATTCAAACATGGGCATGTGGAAGGTGAAGCCCAAGGTTTCTGGGCAGTGTGGGATTCATGTTCAGTCCATTGAGCATGTTGACACAGTCCTTCAAAGTGCTCATCTCATCCCTGTCTTTGGCAGTGGTCCCCTCCTGGATGGTTTTCATTTTGCTTATTCTCTCAACATGTTTAATTCTTACTATGTAAATAAGTATGCAGATCATCATTCACATGAAATAGTATTTTGATTAGCTATACTTCCAAGTTTGTGGCAATTTTTGGACCTATTGTGATTGAAATTTATGTTTGGCATCACAGCACACTCTCTCAGCCTTCCAACGTGCATCACAAGGTCTTGGAGGAAGTCTGCAGGCACAGCAAGGGTTTCAGCCTGAAAATGAGTAGTAGGACTGGGAGATTCTGGCATTTTTTGCTGTGTGGCAAGTGTTGCAAGGTATTCTGTGTTACAAACTGGGATAGTTCTAATGTCTAGTGACTCAATAAGAGTCTTCAGCTAGGGTTGGTTCAGGACTCTTGTGTATGCAAGAGGTCAGTTCAAGTAAGACAAGTAAAGGGGAGTGTCCTCTACTTGAATCAGGTTCAGACAACTTAAGATTGGTGGTCTTAAGTGAAGGAAGTTCCAGGTAAAACCCAGTAAGATTCAAGTAAGGAATCACAGTGTTAACTATGTGCTTAAATAGACCATATGGAGCACATGGACCAGAAGGGATGCATAAGCAATATAAGTACAGTGGGTTTCGAGTAACCAAGAAAGGGAAGACAAAAGGACATGTTGTCATGCATGGTATGGAACTCATACCATGACATTGATAGACAGGAAGTAACCACAGAGAGTACACTAAGGTGTACCTCATCGTATTATATGATTGGTTCCATTTTGACAGATTTACTTGTATTTATATTTCCAGCATGATAGTTTTCATCTTTCCCCTTTTCTTTTCATTTCTTTTCTGTGATTTATTCAGCCACCAGTGAGCCACCAAGATGTATTAGTAAGCATGTCATGTGATAGGCAATATTCTGCTTTGTAAGGATCCTGCATGATTTGTCATGTGGCTTCCATATGTTTCCATTTGTTTCTATTTGTTTCAGATTACTCATTTTTATTCATATACAGTGGCTCAAAAAAGTGTCCCAATGTTTGTGGGTTTTCATGTAATTGCTTCATTGTGAGTCAGGGCATGGGAATCTGACTAAGCTACAGGGAGGTGTCAGAATGCTCTGCCTCCTGGCTTCATCTCCATCCCCTGTAGCGTGGGAATCTGATGTTATTGTGTGAAGATATGGACATTTTAATTTGATTCCTCATTGGGACACTTTTTCGACTTTGAATTTGACCAATACAATCTCTATAATTCTAGTACTTAGTATTGCCTCCTCTTGCTCTAATCACTTCTACCACTCTTATAAACACACTATCTATCAACCCATGCTACAGGGGACGGAGATGAAGCCAGGAGGCAGAGCATTCTGACACCTCCCTGTAGCTTAGTCAGATTCCCATGCCCTGACTCACAATGAAGCAATTACATGAAAACCCACAAAAATTGGGACACTTTTTGAGCCACTGTAAACCATCTGAGCAGTACAATTGGTATGGAGAAGAGATGGACAGGACACTAAATAGCCAATTACAAGATGAGCAAATCAAGAATGACTTGACTGAGGTGCACAATTGATGCAAAACACAAAGGGCACTGACAAAGGGTCCTGGATGCCCAGAGGGCCCTTGCTATTACAATGGTAATTAACTGTGATTAAGTGATGCAAAGCTAAAAAAGGAATGTGAGATTTTTCTGATGAATTCTCAACTTATAAAAATTATTTGAGACCAGGGAAGAATTCTGAGATCCCACTGCCTGATTATAGTGGTGCCACCATGGAGCCTGGTCAATGATCAATCAACCATCAATCACAATCTGATCAGAGTTGTGACACAGTGTCAGACAACTCATTACCAGTACCTCCGACATAAATGAAGATCAGATTTGGATATGCCGCTCAATAATTGCAAGACATAGATTAGTATGGAACACACTGCTTCAACCAACTGTTAAGACCGTAGCTCAAGGGTTGACAAATCCGAAGGGCTTGGCCTCAGCTCATGCACTGTGCCCCTTACCCAAGTATGTGCCCTTAATTTCAGAATAAAGTCTGGATGGAGTCTAATGAAGTCTGAAGGACTTCCAGAGGCTGGCTACTCTAGTAGAGTGCTAGAGGACTTGTGGATGAGCGCAGGAAACTTCCGGAGGAGTACAGGAAACTCTGGGGGAGTTTCATCCACTGCATTGTGTCCGAAGATAAAACTTCCCAAGGTAAGCTCCCTAGATGGAAACACATAGAGGATAGGCTGCAAGGGACAGAGTCCAAAGCAGGATAGGATAGGAGGAGTGGTCCAAAGGACAGGACATCTGGAGGCCCAAAGGTTATGTTGTCCGATGGTTACGATGTCTGAAGGTTACGATATCTGAAGGTTACGATGTCCAAAGGTCTGAAGGTCCGAAGGTTAGGAGGACCAGAGGAGTGGACAGGATTAGGACAGGAGGGGAAAGGCTACTATGGACAGGGTCCAGAGTAGAACCAAACAGAGGTAGACTACACTTAAGTAGAGATGGAGTTGACAGGAAGTAGACAGAAGTCTTGGAAAGATAGGAAGTGCTGGAAAGGCAAAACTCCAGTCTATGGAATCAATCCCTAGACTTTAGAATGGAGACATAGGGGACAAATCCAAAGGTCCAGATTTCTGGCCTAGGGAATCAATCCCTAGACTCGGAAAGGATGGAACTCAGATGGATGAAGTCCTAAGTCGAGGAAGAGCAAAGTCTAAGATGAATGAGTGAAGTCTAATATGATATTCGAACTGAGGAAACTCTACAGGAGTTGTACAGAGGTTTATATACTGGAAGGGATCCGAGAGGATCAGTAAGCTGAAGACTAATGCTATGTATGAGCATGTGGAAACATTAGTCAGTATGAATGGAACATAAGTAAGTGAACTTGGAGATGAAACATAGTATAAGGATCAATAAGCAAAACAGAAACACAGATAACCAAAGTCCAGAGTCAAGGGGATTACCATAAGGAGATAGATGCTGATTTAAGGTTTGAGCTTCGGATATGAGTATAGGTCGGATCCAGAGGTCTGGAGATATTGGATGAGGCGTCTGGATATCAGATGAGCGGATCCGGAGATCTAGGTGAAGACGGAACTAGGATATGAATTGTGGATATAGTCCAGTAGTCTAGGGAAGGTAAAGTCCTAGGTGGAATGAGCTCGGATCCAATAGGACCAAGGGTGGATGAAGCAGGCTTAGCTGCAGAGGTCCGGAGGTATGGATATATGGATGTGCAAAGGTGTATGGATCCGAACCGATAGTGGACTGGAGTACTGGAGTCATGGATAAGGGTATGGAGGTCCAGATGTGCGTCCAGAAGGCATCCAGAAGGCATGTGAACATCATCAGATGTAGGTCTGGAATGCAGGATATGACACCAACCAACCAACTTGAATCACGCTCCTCCCGTGCAAATATGGAAACACTGCCTCTTATCTTCTGCTCCATTTTGATGAGATGATGTTCAGGTGGCATGTGAATGATGGCATCAGTGTGTTGGCTCCTGTGAAATCAAAATTTGAAAATACAACACTCACATGATTTGTACCATTGTTTGCTCTTGGTTTGGTCCTAAGGGCCAAAATGGAGCCTCAGATTACAAGAATATGATACAGAAAGTTCTGATGCTAAGCAGAGAATTAATAGGTCCAATACATGATATGGCAACTGTCAATTTGAGTCACAACCAATAAATCCTTGGACAACTTTGAAAACTGATGTGTTGTCTTATTAACTGAGGGTCTTATATGAATACATGTAAGAATGTAATGACACCACAATTACACTTGATAAGACTTCTTGCCAGTCCTCGATTAACATGGTCTACAACTTTTCTTCTTTTGTGGTAGATAACATGTGAGTTCTTGGGAGGCTCGCTAAACCAATCAATTAGATTAACTTAGCCGGAGCTTTACTATCTCTGATTGAAACTATAAACTTTGTCTAGGAAATACCGTCTAGACACTTGAACTGGTTTCCTGGATATACGATAAACTATTGAGAAGCTGGTCTCAAATGTGACTACGATGACCAAAGCTCGTGTTGGTCAATATACAAATACCTGGTGAGAACACTGGTCTCACAAATGACAATGATGACAAATAAAAAACAAACAATGACCAAAGCTCATGTTGGCCAATATACAAATACCTGGTGAGAACGCTGGTCTCACAAATGACAACAATGACCAAAGCTTGTGTTGGTCAGTAAACAATACGTGGTGAGAATGCTGGTCTCACAAAACTGGGTTTTTATCACGAGAAACTTATGTAATCTCAAGGGAAACACTTTCCCTGCACTTGTCTGGACAGTACTTACAAAGGAAATGTGCTTTGTAAGCAGCAATCTGTTCAGTCTGAAGTTTCTTAGGTGAGAGTTCAATTGGTTCAAGTGGGAGATCTATTTTTTGGGGGGAGAATGGGCTCTCCTTATATACATTTTGTGTGGAAATATTATGTAAGTAAAAAGGTGATGTAATGACTTCAGAATGTGAGAAGAATATTCCAAAAACTGGAGCAGAATGTTCTAGCAGGTGCAAAAGAACATTTCAGAATATTCATGGTGGGATAATGACATCATTCTGAGTCACTCTGAGTCATTATGAGTCATTATGAGTCATTGGAATGTTCTAGCAAATTCCATGGAACATTCTGGAATTGATGACATCATTATGACATCACTATCATATCATATCTTTCAACAGAATACCTGCAGGAGTGTGTGTGAAGTCCTATGACATCATTATGACATCATACCCTGTAGGTACAATTTTGTGAAGCATCTGATTAGTCAGAGCATCCTAATAGAAAAGTAAAGTAAAGAAACGCTAGAGAAAACTACTCAGAAATAATGGAACAAATAATAGTACACAATATGTGGGCTTTTTAGATAGGTTTTTGTTAGGCTTTAAACTTTTCTCTATGGGTTTCTCTAGCCAAAGTGAATAAGTCAAAGGAAAGGCAATACCTTAACCTTCAAATTTCTTCTCATATCAACTAGGTCATCATGTGATTCCCATCTCACATATGACTTTTCTTCAAAACATGGTAGATTCATGAATCACTGAGGGAAAACTGGAAATATTGGACCAAGGTTTGATACCAAGGTATGGGTTGACTAGTCTGAGGACTAAGCTAACAGACTTTGTCTTTTAGGGGGATACCTAGTAGTCATGTCCATGCATGATTCCCAATTCATGCAGGACAGCGTGAGAGGAACACCCTGGGCCCTGGGGGTTTTATTCAATTCAGTCTAATTTAGACAGTATATAACTGTACAGGAACTTAGAGGTAACTTCAGTCACTAAGACAAGGTCACTGATGGCTAATCTCCTTACACATTACGATTTAGAACAGTTCAAATGGAAGCCCTTCAAAGGTGAGGGCATCAGAAATGAATGTGCTTGCCCTCTTGGAGGTGCTGAGCATGCCCAGGATATTCTGAACTAACATCTTAAGGGTGACCAAACATTATTCTTTGGAGTCATTGTTGACTTGCATGACCCTGTGAGCATAACCAAGCTCACCTCTTCTGCTCAAGAATGCTGGTGCTGGCTCCACTTCCAAATTCCTACAGTTGCATCATTCATAAATGAATCCAATCACAAGCTACCCATGATAACCTATACAACTGTGAGTCCACAAGAGCTCAGCTGGTGGGCACATTGCACTCTCATTGTCAACTCACCCTCACATATCAACCTTGACCAATTGCAGGTCAATGAGGGCAAAAAGAAGGTCCCTTTATCAGGCATGGATGCACCTTGTCCCTGGTGAAATTGCCAATGGGACAGTCTCCAAATTCAGGCTGCTATTCCATACACATCACACACCATTCAATGATACAGGATTAAAAATTGTTGTGAATTGCTATCTGATGCAATTGGCGAGGGTGCTCTCTGACTCCTACAGCACATCCGACTCTATTGAATGGGGAAACAAGCTGGAAAACCTCCCTCCTGCAGCCTACAACATACTAAATTCCAATGAACTCCTTCCTATTTCACCAAATTCACCGGAGGAACCTTCCTTTGACCACGAGTACTACAAGTCCCTTGGAAGTGTCCTCACCAGCTTCAGCGTGGTGGTGAAGGTGACAATTATTGTCTCTTTTGATTTTTTTCATAGCTAATTCATGAATATGAAGGATATGTACGGATTTAGAGCTTGCCTAAAAGATACAGAGTGGCCAAAGACACATCATGCTGAGGTTCTCTTAACAAGGGAAGAATCAGGAGGAATTCTAACTGCCTTGAAGATCTCTGGGTTCACACTTACATACCTTGGTATGTGGATGTCTCCCCTCCATCAGTGTGTCGTATTGAGAATATACCAGCCCACACTGCATTAGCAATGGTTGTCATAGCTGATAATCCACCCAATTCAGCATCTTCGTCACATTACTTGAACAACGTGTCTCTGGCTAATCTCCGAGGGTGGTTGGATTCAAAGTACTCACTGCATTCAGGTTATATCCTTGGTGTTTCTATGACCAGGATTCCAGTGTCAGTGTTCTTGTCCCCTGACAGAAGTGTCTTCCCATTGGACAGGAACATGCTTCTAAAGGTCGCAGACATTGCCAAGGAACAGTATCGAGCCCACATGGAATTACCAGCTGCATTGAGTTGCATGCCCCAGGTTGGCAAAGCATTCGCCTCTGCCATTGTGCCAGCTGTGACTGCAAACATGTACATGTGGAGTACAAATCATTTACATTTGTTCATATCATGGCAGGCTGCCACCCAATCAGTGCTACTCATTTTCCAGTGACAGCAAAGGAAAAAACTACTTGAATTCCACTTTCACAGATGACACTAGGAACACACTCTTTTCAGTGACCAAATTCTTCACATCTGTCAACTGATTTGATCCTGGCCCGTGAGTTTTGTAGGTCTCAGTATTTCTCTAATGCAATTACTAACTGGAGCACTTAGATTCTTTCATCTCTCCTCTTGGGGGGGCGAGATCAATCTTAGTATTGATTATAACTCTAACATTGTGAAGACCAAGGATGTAGTGGATTACTTGAATCAGTGGAAGAGGTTCATGCTTCTGGCCATTGAATAACAATGAAAATTTTTCACGACATGTGGCCTTCTGCACTGTCATCAATTTGGTGCGGACACGTTTATGCTTTGAAGAGGCAACAACCATCTGACAATGTTCAGGGAGATACGAGGTACTGGTGGTAAGTGGAGGGGAACTTATAGGCTCTTTTTATTTACAAAGTTTTCATTTTAATATACACCAAGGAACTAGATTCGTAATTATAATAGATATCCTCACTGTACTTAGTATCAATCTGCCGTCTCTAAATAAAGTTTGTTACCTCTGCCTAGCATTGTTGGCTTGACCTTGACCCAGCCTCACTACAATACCCTGGTAACATAGTCAGAACGGAGTCAGCAGCTATAGATTGAAGCTCACATTTTGCACAAACACAACAGGCATATCTGTGGCAAATTCATATGGTGGTGGTGGAGGTCTGCCATCACCGGCACCAATAGAAGCTGAAACACAGAACCAAGTAAGATCTTCATTGTGTTCATGTGGCACAGCTGAAAAAAATTCCGTGGTACAATCAACACCAGGAAATTGACGTTGCTCAGCAACTGCTGAGCTTTGATTAAATGTTCTATTGGCACCGTGTGGCGCATGCTCTACATGCTGCTCAATGAAAATTAGTTCAACATCACCTGAATTTTATTTTCGAACATACCAGAGTACGAGTAGCACGAGGCGGAACAATTCTCCTCTGAGTCGTCACTGAAGCCGACATTGCAGTGGAAATGTCAGAGGACGAGGAATCTGATATATACATCGAGTCGGAGTTGTCGGAAGAAAGCTGGGAGCGGGCAGACTCGGAGATACTGGACACTGTGCTGATTGACACAGATGTGGGAGTTGGCCAAATCTGCGTCCTCCGCATTTCACCATTGTTAGGCTGTTGGGTCAGTGCCGGTGAAACCTGTGTGCGACAAGTTTGTCTCGTGGGTGGCCGAACACCCAACATTGTAGTACCAGTTGACTGGTCTTGCTGACGTGCGAGCAACCATGTTTCAAAGTCGGGGCACTGGAGGACGTCTTCCAAAGTACCAGTCTGCGGGGTAACATGTGTAGAGACGGCAGGTCGATGATTGCGATGGGATATCGATGTAGTGCTGGGAGGATTTCCATGGCGACCCCTTGTTGTACTAGTAGTAGCACCATGCCGAGTAGTTGCTGAGGGAGGATTTCCATGATGACTCCTTACAGAGTGACTCGCAGCAGCGCCACGTGGAACAGTGACTGAGGATGGAGGTGGAAATGGAAGAGAAGCATGGCTTCCAAGCTGGAAAATATTCCTGTTATCTGAATAGAAAAGACTCATTAAATTAGTAGAGGAATAATACAAGCACTCACCAGCCGAATTTTGAGTGTGACATGCCGCAGGAACAACTAGTTTAGCCCAGCCTCGAGTAAAGGCCTTCTTGCGAACATGATCTGCAAGTCCCGAGGCAAATATTTCTTCAAGAAGTTCGATCGTATGGGACATGGTAGTGTCTTCGAGTTTGCGACGTGGATCTCGCAAGTAAGGTGATTTTTCAGCAGTGATGATAATTGCTGGCTCGCTGATTCCATCTCCCGGTATTATTCACTGAGTAGTGAACTTGGATGTGCGCAAGGTACTGCTACTAACACTTTTCTGAAGCACAAATTGTGCTTCGAGAGTGAAAGAGATGGTTGTCTGAATGTTGAAAGTTGATGAACAGCAAAATTCAGACGAGAATGTGTTGGACTCACGATGTTCCTGATGTTTGTGGCCAGATCCAACCACTGCATACTATTGATGGAGGCAGTAGACATTGAACAGACAGAAAATGAACAGTAAGTTTTTTCGTCAAAGAGTGAGATGGTGAGGGGAGCGAGAAACTTAACTTGTTGAGACAATAGCGCGGTGCCGTACACACATTTAATAATGGCCATGCATCATAGTAACAGTACTAGCCTGAGGTAAAATGCTTGATGAAACTGCTAAATGACAAGTTATCTTCCAAAAATATACACAGATGGGCGTGAGGGGAAAGAAATGTGGTGAGTTTGGAAGAGTGACATACATGGTAGCAATATTCAGGATCATAGAGGTAGGGAAAGGGAGGTGAAGGAGTACAATGTTGAAGCGGGTAAAAGAAAGGAATGTAAGGAAACGGAGAGTACAAGGAGGGAGAGTACATGGTACAATGAAACAGATTCACTGGTGAACCCTTATCCCAAGGCATGAACAGAGCTAATGAGACTCGCGTGTGGAATTCGATTACAGTAGAGAAAGCACCGATACACAATGGAGATAAGTTGTGTGAAATTTGAATGACTCTATGAGTCTAAGGGAGATGAGTTGCGGTGTGGAGTCGATTACAGTAAAGAATGCACTGATGCACAATGGAGATGAGTTGCATGAAATTGGAATGACTCTATGAGTCTAAGGGAGATAAGTTGCGTGAAATTGGAATGACTCTATGAGTCTAAGCTGCACGAGTGCCTTGAGCGAGCGTGCCAGAGTGTACTAGTAGATGGGTAAACAGGTGTGTATATCTCTATTCTCAACCTCAGTGGCATCTCTGGTTTATTATATAAATGAGAGATACTATGGAGAATAGACAAGAGATGTTACTATCAGTCTCAGTGACATCTCTTGTCTATTCTATAAACGAGAGATGCCAACTGAGGCTAAGAATGGATGTGAGATGCTATTATCGGCCTCAGTGGCATCTCTCATATATTCTCCATGTCATCTCTCATTTATACAATAAATGAGAGACACCACCGAGGTCGAGAATAGATGAGAGATACTACTATCAGCCTCAGTGGTATCTCTCTCGTGCAGCTTAGACTCATAGAGTCATTCCAATTTCACGCAACTTATCTCCATTGTGTATCGGTGCTTTCTCTACTGTAATCGACTCCACACCGCAACTCATCTCCCTTAGACTCATAGAGTCATTCCAATTTCACGCAACTTATCTCCATTGTGTATCAGTGCTTTCTGTACTGTAATCGACTCCACACCGCAACTCATCTCCCTTAGACTCATAGAGTCATTCCAATTTCACACAACTTATCTCCATTGTATATTGGTGCTTTCTCTACTGTAATCGATTCCCTTTTCATTGTAATCGTTCACCTCCCTTTCTGCATCTCTCATATTTATCTCCCTTAGACTCATAGAGTCATTCCAATTTCACGCAACTCATCTCCATTGTGTATCGGTGCTTTCTCTACTGTAATCGACTCCTTCTTCATTGTAATCATTCACCTCCCTTTCCGCATCTCGTTTATTCCACTTCACCATCCATAGAATGATAATATTAATACTATGATATACAAGACTGTAAACGATCCGCTTCATCACACAAGGTATCATCTTCATTGACTTCAATCAAGTCAGTGCCCCTCAGCTCCTCAAGTACTGCAGATTGATCCTTGTCCACCCCGTTCCCTTGTTCGACACTATCTCCACAATACCCATGTAGATCGTAGATTGCTTGAAGCCGAATACGATGAAGATTATTCATGCGCCTACGCTCCTCATACCGCATCTGGATCTCGCTGGCAAGAACGGTGTTTGTTGTTGTCAGTGCAGTTGAGATTTCAAGCAAATGGGTGTCTTCAGTGTCCACCCATGTCTGAAGATGGCTGATCTCAATATTAAGCCTATGAATCTCTTCGCGTGCCCGAACAATCCTAAAGCATTTCCCTGCAACTTCTCTGTTAGCCTTTGATGCCCAAGGTTTGCTGAGGATTTCGCAATGTGAGTGTTTGAGCATCTCAAATTCTCCTAGCCATGCATATGAAGCGACTTCGCTAAACTTCAATATATCACGGGGAGGGGTTTGAAGAGGGGCAAGGTAGTTGTATCGTTCAAGTGCCTTTCGAATTGCAGTTGAACAATGGGTAATGGCATTTGATATCTGTTGCCGCATTTTGTATCCTAGCATAGCTATCAGCACTGCAGAGTTATCTGATAGTGCACGTACCTGTACCAGCAAGATTGGCTTTTGCAAGCTCAAATAGCCGCTGCACGACTAGTCCTTCTAACAGTTCAACTGCCCGAATAAACTGCTGATTCGTTAGATATGCTGATGCTTGTTTGTATTCAGGCGTCGTTTACAGTCCATCGTGTTTCAATACTCAACTGTCGCTCTAGATCAGATACAACATTCATCGCAAGTAGGAGCCTATCGTGCGCCACTTGACGTTCAGCTTCCCATGCCTTTGTCATGACTTGAGCTTCTTTCCGAAGACCAGAGTGTCATGTGAAATCTGTAGGAATGTATGATAGAAACTGGACCGAAGTGACGCCTCCATACACAGCCCTGAAACCTTATCAGCTGGGAGAAATCTTATATTATAGAACGCATACTCGGCCTTAGTAAGTGACTGGAGAGCTTCCACATACACGATCTTTTGAGGATCATACTCCTGTTCAATCGAGAGGCGTTGAAGATACTCTAACTCTTCGATATTCCAACGCTTGAAGTCAGCGTCGCTGATCTTCAGTTGTGTTTTGAGTTCTTCAACAATGGGTGTCAAGTTATTGATGATATCGAGCACTTGCTTGTAATTTTGATACATAAATTGGCCTAGAACAGAAAATTAATGTGCTGAAGTTAATTATTGAGAACATGCATTACTCAGTTCCTGGTACCAATCTTGATCCCATTGGTTGAAGTGTAAATCGATGAATTGAAGCCAGTGAAAGTATGACGCATGCTGTATCACCGGGGCCACAGCATTTGATCCGGAGAATACTTGTTCGCAAGTTTCGAGGTCCTCTATCCCAAAACCTTGTTGGTAAAGTGTATGGAATTGGAGTTGACAGCGGCGATTATGTGCGTGACCATGGAAGGAGTTGATGACAAAGCGATGATTGTGATTCTTGACCTTCATTGCTATTGAGCTGGCAGCCGCAGTTTTGGTGAATGAACATCCAATGTCATAACCCGTTACTCCATCAGAACCATAAACATCTATCAGCTTGTTCGCCGTTGCTAGGGCATATTTCGCACTTCAAAATTCAGACAGAGTGATAATCAAATGACAGTGCACATACAGTTCACCGCTCTGTCTCATCTCAACAACAGTCTGAATAATACCATGGCGGCATGCACTAACGAAGACACCGGTTTGATCAAACACATTGATCGTCTTTTCAGTGACAGCATTCGCAGCTTTCCAGTTTTCAGTGCACAATGAGTTGTGCGAAGCTTCTGAATTGTTTGTCTGCGTGTTTTGGGAGGAAGACGTGTGCCTGGGCAAAGTCAGACATCATCTTTGAATAGCTCAACGTCAGCCGGATGTATGAAGTATGAAGATTCGAAGAGTCGTTCATCAGCATGACCAGAGCCATCAACACGTTTCAGCGAGTTGTTACCATCAAAGGAATCAAGGCGAGCAGGATAAAGCGGTGGTTCATCCAGTTGCTACTCTTCAAATTAATTGTGCGGTAACTAAAAATTACAAACACCTAACCTTGTAGTTACACGGTGGGCATGCATGCAACATGCGCCAATTCACAGAGTCACGTTGAAGAGCCTCATCCACAAGGCCTTTGACGGAACGTAAAATGCCAAGATACACATCAAATGCAATGGCAAATTGGTCTTGAAGTGATTGAAAATATGTCTGCTACCATAATGTGAAAACAATGATAAGGAAAGATAGAACACAGATTACGTTGTGGAGGGCACACAAAACCTTCACCATTGCTTGAACACTGAATGAAGGTTTTCGACGGCAGATTTGATGATACAACTCGAGGCAGTGCAATGAAACAGCAACCGTGGGTTGAAGTGCTGAACAGCCAAGGAAGCCCAGCTTCAAGAGTGAGACGTTGGCCAGTTCTTTGTGGGCCTGAACAATGGGCTTGACATGCATGTAACCTCAACTTGAAGTTAGCAGTACTCTCGAAATCACAACTTGCAAACCTTACATGTGATATCAATGGTTGAAACATGAAACGTGGAGGCAGGTGTGTGCGGCTGATCAGCGTGCACCTCATCAGGCTTATCATACTTCCACTGTAAATAAGTATCCATGAGGTAAGACATTTGCAAATGCCATGCTGCATGCATTTGGTGGTTGCGCTGAAGTCAACTCCGAGGTGCACACCGGTGACAACAACTGCCTCATATGCTGAGATGTTGAACGTGCAAGTCAGTAACGATACTGTAGGTAAAGATATACATACCATGCTATGACATGTGCTCTGGCAGCAGTGACTGCTTGCCCATCGTGACTGGCCATAGGCGCGCCTTCATCCCCATCGTCTTCTTCATCAGAACTAGTAGTCTCTGGAGATTCGTCGACTTCCATCTGGCCAATGCTTGCATCTCCGTAGTCGAATGATACAGCTAGGTCTTCTGCATGGTTGGAGGGTCATGCATGGATCGCAGCTTCAGCAAGAACTTGTCGAGCTTTCGTATTAATTTCTGTTGATAGTAAGATAGTCTGTAGGACAGGCATTAAACAGATGTGGAATACACACCTTCACGGAGGTCGCGGTTTTCTCATTTGAACCTGATGTGGTGTGTCAGCTAGGTTTGGCAGGGAGAGTGTTAGCAGTGGGTGCCAGGGGTCTCACATAGGTGTTTGGAGTCGTAAGTAGCACATATATAGCATGTTTTAGGGTTAGGTTTTGGTCTTGAGGCTTTTCACCACCAGCTTCTGCTGTGTGCTCGCTGTTCGAGGCTCTTTGCTTGCTTTCCGAGGCATTCTGCGTGCCTCGGAGGTTTTAGTCTCTCGCTCTTGCTTCGAGGGCATTGTCCTTGCCTTGTTCTTGTCTTGTGTTGTCTGCTCTTGCCTTGGTGCTACCTGCACCGTTCCAGCGGTCTTCATGGATCTTGGTAAGATTGGCCCTGGTCATTTTGCTTGTGCCTGAATCCAGGATTACTGTCTCTTGGACAGAACCAAATGTTGAGTGAAATTTGCATTTGGGCCTCATAGCATGTAGAACAAAGTGGATGGTTGATGTAAATGAAAGGACGTGTGGGAGTTCACCCATTTAATAATGGTGGGACGATTAGCAAAGACAACAGATAATGAGCAGCGTGTACTCACCTTCAGTGATGGAGATCACAGGCATTGCACTCCTCATCAGACGCACAACTCTGAACACACAACCCTGAACGCACAACCCTGAACGCATGACTCTGAATGCACTGACAAGATCATATTGTCTTGTCTATTTCTCCTTTTTGTGTAGCGATTAGCGAGGCCAGTAGTTAACAATAAGCACCTTGCACTCACCTGAGTGACGGAGATCACACTAGAGCCGTCCTACGAGCAGCAGGACATGTGGGAGTTCACCTGCTTGATAATGATGAGGCGATTAGCAAAGACAGTAGAAAATGAGCAGCATGTACTCACCTTTAGTGATGGAGATCGCGGGCATTGCACTCCTCACCGGACACACAACTCTGAACACATGACTCTGAACACACGACTCTGAACACACGACGACTCTGAACACAGCAACAATATCGTATCATCTTGTCTATGTGTGGCGGTTAGCGGAGACGGCAGTCAACAACGAGCACCTTGTACCCACCTTCAGTGATGGAGATGGCACTTAGAACCAATGAGGAGCCTACAAGGCCGAGGAATGACTCCGTGGAAGGCCTGATGGAGGGAGTAATGCTCTGGGGGAGAGTATGCTTTAATAAAGAGAAAGGTCCGCCAAAAATAAGTCAAAAATTGGCCGCAGGATGAAGGAAATAGTGAGCTCACCATTGGAGATGATGAGCTCGAGAGGGAATCAACCGTGAGAATGATGGAGAAGGTGTGTGGGAGTGTTTGTGATGATTCAGTATCAGTGAGTAAGGCGGCGGGATTACCCGGCTGGAAGTACCCAATATGGCAGGGGATGTTGGGCTTGAAAATCTCTACAAGTCACTGCTGATATGCTGATATTATCGCTGGTATGACGGGTGGTAAATAAACATTACTAACTAGTAACAGGAATAGGTACCTGATGTAATTACTAATTAGTAAATTAAATGGTGACACTCAGGTGATGATCGATGATTTTTAGTTAGCTCAGGTCAAGTGTCCGTACTAACGTCCGTTTTTGGTTAAGTTAGTACAATCACAATTTGTGACCACCGCAGGCGTATCATGCATTCCGCTCAGACTTGCACTAGTTGCATCTTTGTTTCGTTGTGGCTCAACTGCACCATGTTGTCTATATTATTTTAGAGATCAAATCAAGCCCATGTTATCTTCAGAGTGCACTACCAGTGAAGTCGTAAGTGTTCATAAGTGTCCATAACATATCCATCAACATGCTTCATGCCAGCCCAGCTACTAGCACCTTGCAAAATAATGTATACCCAAGTGCGTCAGGCAGCTTTACAATGACCGATGTTAGGTCATTGGAGGCCGTTAGGTGAGAATCATTGAAACGGCAGGCTTTCCGATGCTGAGAAGTCGAAGTTGTGGCTCGCATTTGCATCTACTAGCTTGGAAATCAGTCTTCTCGATTTCGAATGGGAGGGACCGCGAGCGAATTAATGCAAGCTCTCGTTAGGAGAGAACTAGGGAGTGCATGCTGTATTCGCAGGCACCTTTGTCATACAGCGAGCACCAAGGTCAGGAGGTTCAATGACGTTGTCAGTGCGGTGTATTGAATAGTAACTTACACAGGTCGCACGGAAGTCCTCATAATCCCTAGTGCTATACATACCAGTCCCACTTCTAAGCTCGACCGGAAATGCTTTAGTGCGAGATCAGTGCACGAGTGACCCACCTTGAAATTTACTCGCCGGTCAAGTGATACTTGAGCTTGCCGCCCCCGCCTGTGGCACCTCTTAGATTGCAGTCTAGAACAACGCTGGTGTGAATCGTCCATGTACAATGCACGCTCATCAGGGCCCGCCTTTAGACTGTAATCTGTTTCAGCACACCAACGGTACCACGACACATGCAACGGAGATGATGAACTATGTATACCTCTGAGTCATCCCGTGGGCATGTGCCGAGGCATCGAACTCAGAGTTACCACCACTCGCTCACTCACGTCACAGAATAGAGAACTGCACGTATGAACTACACACAGAACCTGATGCCGTGAAATGAGTGCGATATCATTGTGAAGGCGTCCATACAACTTTTCAGGTTGGGTACGAACATAAAATGAAGCTCCTGTAGTGTTGGACTGGTTGACATTGGACAAAACTGAACGTGATGGGAGCCAAGAACAGACATCATAATCGCTAAACTCGAACTCCATCAAAAATTCACGAGGAAATCTATCCATTGCAAACAGTATGAAATGCGTTCATGCTACCTATTCTAAACGATCACCGAATCCATGAGTACTGAGTACAGAAACGACAAACTGCGAAGTTGAGTTCGTAATGATTATGTATGTGTGAATAGTCTTCATTTTACAACGGCGCGGCGGCTCGGCTTTGAGTTCACTTCACTTGACAACGCCAAATCCAGGTCCAAGTACAATCGACGCGCACCGCTCACTGCATCTTCCCCAACACCCTGGGCTGACTCAAATCGGCAATGTTGATAAAGATATCATCAGCAGGGTGTCTGTAAAGCGGCGCACGGAGCCTCTTTTGGTCGAGGTGGTGCCCTATGAAACCGATGCTGCGACCAAGGACGAAGAGACCGTTGAGGGTCCCGATCTTGATGTATTCGTCGGCTTCTTCGGGGGTGAAGGCACCGCTGTCGCGCAGGAGGTCGACGAAGGAGACGGCGATACAACCGTCGACGTTGAGGATGAGCTATGGGGGGTGTTAATTTTAATTTCAGTTTTAGTGAGGGATGGAAGACGTACGGTATCTTTCTTGCTCGTTGTCACTTTCTCAACAGCAAGCGCGTAATCAAGAAGCGAGTGGCTTGGGAAGTTCTTCCTCACGTATTCCTTGACGAGCTCGACACGAAGATCGGGGTTGTTCACCGATTTGATCTTGTGGCCGATACCAGAGACTGTTTTGCGCGTCAGTCAGTCTCGAGTCCGAACGGAAAAAGAGAAAGACTCACTGAGCTTATTCGCCTTCCTAGAATTGTCCACAAACTCCCTTGGCGTCAACCCCATATCCCTAGCCCCACTGAACATACTAGCAGCCTCATCGAGTGCCCCACCGAACCGACTCCCAATCGTCAACAAACCACTCGCCAAACTCGAGATGAGATCCTTGCCAGCACGGGTAGCGACGATGGTGTTCATGGCACCACTGACGGCTGGGCCGTGGTCTGCAGTGAGCATGAGCACCATCTCGATGAACTTGGTGGCCCAGGGGGGAAGACGGCGTTTGAACCAGAGAAGAGAGACAACTCCTCCAAGGCCGATATCTTCTCTGAAGACATCCGAAATACGCATGCCCGCATAGAGTAGCTCCTGTCCACGCTCGTCAGAGATCGTACTGATAAACGCAGCCGGCTTCCTGATAAGCCCCAGCTCTTGCGCCCATTTGTAATCCATGGGAATCACGGGCGGCTCGACGTCTTTAGTGGGGATGATAACGCCCTGCGCGACAAGGGCCTCGTATGTGCTTTTCAGAGCAGCAGGGAGCTCCTCAAAGGTGGGAGGCACGATGAAACCTGCCTCGCGCATAGCCTTGTTCTTAGCAGCCGCAGTCTCGCTATCGCTGTGGGCCATACTCCCTGCGTGTCCGAACTGGACCTCGGTCGTGAACATGCTTGCGCAGGTCCCGATCGCCCATGCAACGATGGGTTTCTTAATCTTGCCAGACTTGACAGCTTCGATGACGCGGTATTCTTCGACACCGCCAACTTCACCGAGGAGGACGAGCATTTTGCATCCGGGGTCAGCTTCGTAGCGAAGGAGGTGGTCGATGAAGGTCGAGCCGGGGTAACGGTCACCACCGATGGCGATTCCCTCGTAGGTGCCGTTCGTGACGAGGCTGAGAATGTTGTTGAGTTCGTTGGACATGCCTCCGGATTTGGAGACATAGCCGACACTGCCGGGGCGGTAGAGCTTGGAGGCGATGATGTTGTCCATCATGCTGCGGGTGAGGATGTTCAGGTTAACGCGAGTCAAGCACAAAGGAGTGAACGTACCCTCCAGAATTGCCGATCCTGAAGCAACCAGGCTTGATTCCACCAACAGTAGCAGGCCCGATAATCAACACGCCCTTCTCTTTGGCCTTCCACAAAATCTCCCTTGCCTGGCGTTCTGGTACACCCTCGGCGATCAATGCAATGGCCTTGATACTCTTATAGCCTAAACACTCCATCGTACTGCTATACACACTTCTGCTGGACGCAAAGTTGACGACGACATCGACGTCGGGGTGCTTCTTGACGGCTTCTTCAAGAGAGGTGTATACAGGGAGAAGAGTCTCGCGTGTGCCCCAGTAGAATTTCTGGATGTGGTGTCCACCAAAGGGGTAAATCATAGCTGCCACGGAGGGGCGCGCGCGTTTACAACTGTAATCAAAGTCCAACATCCCCTGGATGGCACGTGGTTGGAGACCATAGACGAAGCTTCGGGTGTCTTCGTCAAAAGGCCTATATGCGGGCCTGGAACCTTTGGTGCCGTCAAGGGAATCAAAGCGGACCACGACGTCGTCAGGCTGGGTGCGTTCGCCGTCCGCATGGATGGCCCCGACATCGCCAGCGCCGGGCTCAGGAGATGCGGGCGAGACCTTGGGGGAGCCGGGTGCGGTGGCGGGGATGCTTATGGGTGCTGTTGCGCTTGTTGTGGATTTGAGGCCGAGGGCAAGGGGCACGATTTCGGTGATGTGGGTGTCTGGACCGAAGACGCGGATAGGGACGCCGAGAGATTCGCCTGCATTTGTATTAGTGTATGCGCGTTGATAGATACTTGGTCGAACGAACCGAGTAGACGCATGGCCTTGAGACCTTCTTGCCAGTTGGGACCGCCGCGACGGACGTAGATCTTGGCATTGTGTGCGATGAGTTGCGATTTGTAGGCTGTAAGCGCGCGGATGATGCCTTTGAAAGTTGCAGCCACGTTGGTGAAGTTTGCGATACCACCACCGATGATGAGGACCTTGCCATCAGGACGGGGAGGTGGCCGCGTGAGCAGGTCAACTAGATGCAGATTAGTATCATTAAATTGAATTGACGGGAGACGTACGGATGGTCTTAGCGTATTCGAATGTCTGGCCCTCGCTTGGGGCACCAGAGTATTCACCGTAGTTGGCAAGTTCATGTGCGAAACCTGCTGCTGCGATAGCGTCGCTGTAGACAACGGATGCACCTCCACCTGCGACCATTGTCCAGACACGACCGGTGGGGTTGAGGACGGTGAGCTTGAGAGAGGCGCCGGTTGAAGCGTCGAGTTTTTGAATGTATGCTACATACAATGAGTGCGACATAACTATGATGGACAGATTACGCACCTTCTTCCTTTGTGAGATCTCTACCGAACGGAGCGGGCCAAGCCATGGGTGGCCCACGGTCAGCGTTAACCTTTGAGCCAGTTGTGGTTACAGCTGACGCGGCCTCGTAGACCGTCAAGTCTCGTGCGACTGCCCATTTCGGTCCGCAGATACTCTCGGCGGTCTGGTCGAGCTTTGCAGCCATATCGAGATAGTGGATGGAGCCGTCATCGAGGACGACCAAAGGATTGATCTCAAGATACGCAAAGTGTAGGTCTACATACACAGAATATAGTCTGACGAGGAATTCAACGAGGACCTCCTGCTTGTGTGCTGGGACGTCACGAAGGAGCGTCGTGCGTAGATCAGCGCGGCTTGGAAAAGAACCGACGACGGGTATGTCTAGCTTGAGGGCCTTTGCGTCGACGTCGCCTACATCGACACCGCCTGAAGTAGTGAAGAGGAGGGTGTCTCCGTCACGTCCCGAGGTAATGCAAATGTAGTATTCGGAGTTCGATGGATGGGGAAGGAAGGGCTCGACGATGAATGAGCTAAGAGTGCCCGTGACGGATTCGACCTGTGGGAGAAATATTGAATATAAAAAGAGCTGCGATTAGATTAGACAAGGACTTACCTTTTGAGGTAAGCCCGCTCTATCTTGAATCCATTTCTTCGCATCTTCCCAATCTTTGTTGAGGGCCAGTAGGCCTGCTTTGCCTCTTCGTTTGATCAACTGATCGGGCTTTGCGACGAGCTTGGTGGTGGATACCCAAGACGGGAGAACGCTATCCGGTGTGATCGAGTTGGTTGCGGGATCCCACAAAATCTGCGCTACACGCGGCGCGGGGAACTTAAGGGTAGAAGATGGTGAAGGTGCGAAATTGGGGTTTGGTGCCGGTGCGCGTTGTAGCCAATACGCCAAGAGGAGTTTGGCGTCGTATTCTCTGATTGCTGTGATCAATGTTAGTATATGTAGTACGATGTGATACTGATAATCACCTTTAGATGACATTGTAATGGGAGGAAAGATCTTTATCTGATGAGTCCGACGTATTTGACCTTTTTATACCCCAATATTCACACGATCTAAAATGTGCACAGCCACACTCGAACCACCAAGTACTATCATAATCGAACCATACAAATCGTATCACATACATATTTCAATCCGAATACTCGGCAACGCGATACTCGGAACGATGTGCAGCATATTCGGAGCGACCTCGCTGCGATCCCATCGCTTCTTTCGCTAGGCATCTCATCTTCGTCCGAAGGAACCGAGAAAGGTCCAAATGATAACAGGCCTGGTACCAGACACCGCATTCACAGCATAGTAATATTTTATTTGGCCATCTACGCTCTGTGACATAAGCTCAGGTACCAAAGTACCTCGATGGCTCAACTACAAACTACGCACCTAAGGAATCAAAATTCAAACCCAAGCTCGCAAACTAGAACTATCGATTGGAACGTGGGAGGAAAGACTGGCGTCAAGTGGGACACGCCGTTTGTATGCTGACCGGTTGAGGAGCCGAATATCACGCACATGCCCCAGCATGCGGCATGCCACGCCTACGCTAATCACATTCTAGCTTCATCGTTGCACTAGCAGGGGTAATACACTCACATAATAACGCGTAGCCACAGCCTCGTGTCCTCAAAAAACAAGCACCGTGCGGCCCTATCGAAAACCTCCCTGATGTGATTGCCTTCAAAGAGCGATGAGGTCAGAGCGGGGACTTTACTTAAGTTTTGTTTTTGAATAAGGTGTTATGACGTTCTTCGTTGACGGTGGCTGCATAGGGACTTTCTTGACCTTCACACCAACGATAGCTGCATCGGGATACCTTCCGATACAGCGAAATTCGGCAATCTTGGTCGCCGATATCATCCTGTTCCACGCACATGTTACAGGGGTCAATGTGGACGAGCTTTACAGGGAGGACGGACGCAGAGGCACCGATGCAGGAACGGGAGTGCCAACGGTGGAATTCGCATTCGAGGACGCAGTGGATTGTTCTGAGAGGCGTTCAGCGTCGATGAGCAAGGGAATTTCTGTTGGATAACGCAAGTGAGCTACGACGCAAATGGGGGTGTCAAATTGAGTGGATGAGTCCTACAGTACTCTGCATGTGCCTGAATTCTTTTGTTGCCCGTTGAGTGCGCCATTGACATATTACAGGGAATGGTAGGAGTTTGCTCTTGACCAAATTTGCTTCCCTTCCTCCTTGTAAATTAATTAAATTAATCGTTTTGTCCTACTTCGTCGATTTTCCTCGTTCAACACATTTGTTCTTAAGCTTGCTGTGTATTCTAATGCCTAATTAAAAAATCGATTATCATAATATTCCGGTTGAAATACATAGCTATGGTTGCCAAGGAAGCCTGCTTTCCACGGCACCTGCAGAGATCTGTATAGAACCTCCTTCACCAGCAAGATCATTCGTCCCCTCAAAACATTGGATCAGATCCTTGACGCTACCACTGCTGCTCCGTCTTCCCCGGCAATCACCTGTGGATGCATGTTGGATAGGCTCCGGCGATATGTGACGGAGCTCTACGAGGCGCTTTGGTTTGTTCCTGCGCAGCTGTGCGCGCTTTTGTAGAGGTGAAGTATGGCGAAGATTTACAAAATCCTTGTGCGGTTTATGCTGCTCTGAAAGTTTCCGCGCTGGCGTTATAATGGGCTTGCGACGGTCTATGATATTCGTGGGCGGAGGAGGTAAGGGAGGACAGTCGGGGTGATCGTCAGGTTTAATATGTACACGGGGAGAAAGAAATGATGCCCATGTTGGAAGCCTGGAAAAGAAACCTGTTTTTTCCGCTAGATGATTTGGTGGTACAATGGTCGGTTGAGACCTAGCTGCGTAAGATGATGTATATATGGGAACATTTGCTGCGTCGATAGCACTGGCTTTGTCGAAGAGGTCACGGTACCGTGGCGTGTGCGAGATCGGCGTGGAGGTGAAATTCGCCAGCGTGGACACATTTGGCGATGCGAAGCTGGTAAAAGATAGTGTTGAGAGATCGGCTCGCGCAGCCCGCTTTTTGATGAGCACATCTACTCTCGCCAGCAAGTTCTCCCTGAGTATGTGTTAGCTCAGCTGGGACTGCAAAAACAGCGAGGAAGTACAAACCAACTCCAGGGGGGACCCAGCCCCGTTACAATATCGTGACCTCCAGCAAGGCATTGAAATCGCATCACCACCGCCTCCCTGTTAACCTCCTTCGGCGCAGTGATAACTCCGTTGACATAGCACTCCTCAAAAAAACATTTATCCAAAAGCTTCCAGTCTTCACGCCTCCACTCGCCCGCCTTGGGTCTATACGGAGGTTGGGCGCATGTCGCACTCGAAGGACGAGACACTTGTTCTTCAGTGTTCCCAATATTGACCCGAGGGGGCAGTTTTACAGGTGTATGTTGCTCAATGAAGGTGATGTCCTGCATGATATCTTCGACATCGCACCACGGCGTCGAATCTCCCCTGTGGATCGCACGCCGGCTCTGTATCGAGCTGCGGTGTTTCCCGACGCCTGCGCCAAGGAACGTTGTGCGCGACTTACGGGCAGCACCGCGCTTAGAAGAAGCCAGTACGCAATCGTAGTCATGCTGGTAGATCAAAAACTTCAGCTTCTGGACATTGAAGCGAGAGATACTCACTAATTTCAAAATCGCGGCGGCTCTTGCTGCGGCCTTTGGATCGCTACCCGTGATGCGTACTACATTGCTTTCAACGTCCGCATCTGAATCCTCGCTCTCTTCTACTCTGACACGATCACTGGTTGGTGAATCGCTGGATAGATCTGATGCAGGCGGCACCTCCACGATGTCCTCGAACACGCTCTCAAAATCCAATGCATCCAAGATATTTCCCTCCGTGATCTCATTCTCACTATCTGCAACTTCCATATCCTCTGGATCAGGCAAGCTCCTGTCTAGTCGTGCCTCGTACGGAAATGGGCTGACTGGCCGACCCCACTCCTCCATGCGCGCCTTTGTCCCACTCGTCGGCGGGTCCGCCTTCGTGGGCACTTGAAACATCTTGAAACGCCCTGTGTACTCTCCCTCGCCTTCTGATTCGGTGTCCGACCATTCGCCTGACTGGGTGTCACGAACATCGGTATACGTATGCGGTGGAGAGCTTGAGAAGACAGGGGTCAATCTAGACCTTGGTGCTGATGTCGAACGTCTTGCACTCAGCAGAAGCGGGTCCTCTGTTGGGCTGGGGGGTCTTATTGCACTCAAGTCAATCTCCGGTGGCTCCCTCTTTACACTGGTCTGTCTCGATCCATTCCTCCGCGGCGGACGTGATGGCTATCCATTCGTAAGCAATCATATACTTGTTACACCTCAGAACACTTACCGTCACACTCTTCTTTCTCGGACTCTTCAGCATCCGTCTAATAGTAAGTTTCACATTCGAGTCTGGAAGTAGTTTGTCCAAGGTTCGCACTGGTTCGCATCGCACGTGACTATACAAAGTCGGTTTGTGAATGAAAGCCGGCGTTAGCCGATGTCAGATTCACGCCTCCTCGTCGTCGGTAACGGCCAATGGCAGCCCCACCCAAACCTTGGGAGCGGGGAACAGCAACCATCGCCGCCGCATCATCGCTAACTCCAACGAGCTTATCTTCAGAACCACCTTCAGTGCCTCCACGTCCCCCAGCTCTCTCCAACTCATCTGTATCTACGTTTGCACCCTTGAGTTCTTTGCAGCCATCATGTAATTCGCCGTACTCTCGCTTTGGGTCGACGTACTCGCCTTATGGCTATGGCGGAATGAGCAGCGGTTACGCTGCCTCCTACGGTGGATATGGCATGAATGGCATGTGCGGCGCCATGCCAGGAATGCCCGGAATGCCCGGCATGGGCACGTACCCTGGTATTGATCCCAACAGTCCTTCCTTTTCGCAGACACTCGAGGCCACAACCCAACACACCTTTTCCTTTCTCCACTCCATGGTTCAGACATTCTTGGGCGTAGCACAAATGCTCGAGTCCACATTCATGGCGACGCACAGCTCATTTTCGGCAATGGTCGGTGTCGTTGAGCATTTCAGCCACCTCCGCAATCACTTGGGTAGTGTATTAGGCCTCGTCGATCTTTTACGGTGGATGAAGGAGCTCATCACGGGCCGCCCCAGCTCCACAAGCATCTAGAACGAGTTTAGAGAGTTCATTAGAGGCAAGCCCGTCCAGGGCTCAATGGGTACTCCTCCTATCAAGCCCAGCCGAAAACCCATCATATTTTTACTCACTATTTTCGGCGTTTCATACGCCATGACGAAACTCATAAAAATACTCAATGAACGCGCGATACAAATTGGTGTTAGTCCCCTTGGTCCGTCTACGCTTACTTTTGCCCGCGCAGTATATCCATTCACACCTTCATCTCCATCTGAGCTTGCGCTCAGGGAGAATGAAATCGTCGCTATCACAGGCAAGTTGGATCCTAGCACCGGTGTGGAAGTAGATCCACGGTTAGAGGTGGAGAGTGAGTGGTGGAAAGGTCGGACGCGCGAGGGTCGTGAAGGTTGGTTCCCGAAGAAGTGGGTTGAGGTTCTCGAGCGGAGGAAATCCGCGGAAGAAGACAAGAAGATGGTTTGAATATCCCATTGGCTTTTTGTCCTATCTTACTTTTTGGTTTCGATTGTTGCTTTTTGATTGAGTGTATTCCAGATATACCGATGTACACGCTCACAGCCGTGAGTTGCAAATCGAAAGAACTACTAAGTAACTAAGTAGTATGACTGATCTCGCAGAGTAGAGTATATGGTCATGAAGTCGTCAGTATCGTCAGAGGTCGTAAATTGTCATCTAAATGGCTATGAAAGAGATGGACACTGGAAAGCGAAACTGAAAGCGATCTCAGCGAAGACTAACGCGAAACAACGCTTTCGCTCTGCCCTCTCGTTCGGCCACTGAAGTCTCCCGGACCCAATTGCAATGAACGTTTTGCTCCAAGTGACAGATCGTCATTTGCACGAGAGAAGAAGTCATCCTCGCCTTCATATGGAGAAGTTCCCGAATTTATCTGTGCCACGACATTTGATGAGCCGGGAGACAGTACCCTATGATTCCAAAAGACTCACCCACTGCTTGAGAACATCTGCTACACGACTCGCTTCCTCAACGTTAAAGGTCACATCGGTCCCCTTCTCGGCATGGAGCCGCATGAGCTCACTTAGTGACCTGCTTTTCCTACTCCCATTTGCCCCAGGTGTGCTGCAGTTGTCCTGCGCCACTTCCCCCGGAAACAGCACAGAATTTCGTGGTACCTGCGTCTGAGGCACGATAATATCACTTGAGCGGTCCCAGTCCTCATTCAGGTGCAGCGAGAGGCTGCTCGTCGTGAAACTCTCCTTTGATGACATAGTTTAATTACAGCCCCAGTTCTTAGTGGCACGGCCGGGAGGCAGGGGTAGACGGAGTGGGAGAGAGTTTAATGAAAAGTAAATCTCGAGGCGCTGCGCAGCAAGTAATTCTTTCGACCACATCCATTCTGGGATAGCCTGGGAGAGATAACATAACCACCTGTGACTCCCACGTAAGGAGTCTAAATAGAAGTGATAATAGATAGGGTTATCACCTGTTAAACGACAGATTTTTAATACCTGCAGGCCTCCTTCGATATCTCTTCGATAATGAGCGACTTGTAATAATCAGTAGAGCAGTATACTGGGGTAAGCAGGTGTCGGCGTGTCGGCGCTGACGTAGTTGATGTTCCTGACTTCGGCTATCACCGCGCGCCACCCGAACCTTCGTGCCCGCCGTTATAGACGATGAGGTCGTCAAATCGAGTGTATTGAGGGCGCGTTTTGACACATGTTACAGCTACTGATGCCATTGGGCTATGTACAATATGCTAACATAGGTAGTACACTACATGGCCTCAAAGTCTTCCTCTTCCTCACCAGATGACACAATGAATTCCACACTTTTGGGAGCCTCACTGCTGCTGGCGGCCATCTTTCTTGCCTTCTTGGAAGGCCTTTTGTTCTCTCTGTGTGCAGCTGGTAAAGCCTTGCGCTTGCGAGAGCCTCCAGTGTCAGAACGCTTCTTGCGTGGCTTGCGAACAACTTCGCCTGCCGAACGGCGCACGTCGAGTTCTGCCGCGTGAGCCTTGACTTCCACCGGCGTAAGCGCAGTCCAATAACAAGTTCGAGCCTTGAGTGCATCACGAAGCTTGCGAATGTCCCCGACAGTCCCAATATTCGACGGATTGATGAATTTAATGCTTGCGGGCCATCCAATGAGCCTGACGGCATATGTTTCAACAACCGCAGTCTCGTAGTTGCTGTAGTTCATGGTAATGTTTTTTTTTCCAGTCAGCGCAACTGTCAAAGATACTACATGTAAATTTCGTATGGTAATTGATGTTGCCACTCACTCAGTCCACGGACAATCATTTTTCGAACTTGCTTGCGCACGGCCTCCAACGAGTCGCGTTCATTTAGATCTACAGATAGTTGTTATCAACAGAACGAGTGTGAAAACATTTACTTACTTTGGTTTTGTGTGCACGCCCACTGTTCATATTGTCGAAGATAGTCAGCCATTGGAATGTCGTAAACATCCTCCCAAAAATCTTCGGAATTGTCGGTACCATGCATTGAGCTTTGAATCGTGTCATTGATGTGGCCACGGACGACAAACATAGTCGCATAGGTTCCAGTGCGAACGCGTAAGTCGTCGAGCTTTGAAGATACAAAAAAACGAGGTCAGATCAACACACTTGATGTACATGAGAACATACCTCTTTGACAACTCTTTCTGTCGTGAGCAGGACATCTCTTGCTGCCGCCATATTATTTCCTCGTACATTAGTGACATTCTGCTCACGGTGCTCAGAGAGAGCCGCAATATATCCCGCCTTCTCGTCCTTCGTCAACTCTTTCATCTGAGGGTCATTGGCGACCATCTCACGCAGTTCAACCAAGGTGTATCGAGATCCAACAGGTTGATCTGAGTGCCGTAGAATTTGAGATTTATGACAGTGAGAAGTCAAGGATAACTTACCAGTGTTCATTTCCTTTGCCTTGGCGTGAATGAGAGCGTTAGTCAACTGCACCTTGCGCGTTGTGCGATACTTGGTATGACTGCCGATAATGTCGTTGATATATGTAGGGGTGACGTTGTGAGCACTTGAGAGGGATCCAATTTTCAATTTCTGCTCATCCAGGTATAAGGCAACAGCGTCGTGTAAGTGCTTTGTTTTCTCCATCTTCTGGTCGCGCTTGACCTTGCGAGATGCTTTTTGAGCATCAGACAGTCGAGGTGGCGGAGTCCGTGCTCGAATAACAGAGCACGTTGGGTTACGCGCTGCCCACGTGGACGAATTTGCATCGCGAAGAGGGTCTGGCCTTGTGTTTTCGATAGGTGATGGGATGCGAGAGGGAGGCACAGATTCACTGGTATTACTGGCAGATGACATGTTTGCAATGGAAGGGTCACGAAGCTGTGGAAAGGTGGTATCCGCATTGATGGCCTGTAATTCGTCAGCTGAGAGTGGCATAGTGTACAATGACAGGTCCTCCCAGTCAATATTGTCAAACGAATGCACATTTCCACCAGACGCGTTGCGCTCAGTGTGATCAATGCCGAGACTTCCCGCTGCTTTAAAGTATTGTTATGTCACATAGACACGTCTCTAAAAAATAACTTACCACCATAGTCGTTCGTCACATTGAAATCATCAGGTCCTCCGTTAGCGACAAAGTCCCCGCTGATGTCCAAGTCATCGACCGAGTGAAAAATGTGGCTCATAATGCTTTTCTGTGCGGGTAGGAAGGAGGTCAGTGAGGAGACACCACTAGAAAATATCGTCTCACCCCAAATCACGTCAACAGAAGGCTCTGGGCGCGCCAGATGTCATTAAAAACTTAGAAAAAAAATCGGTGTTAGTACTGATTGTTAGAGCCATATCAATGTACCATTAAAAATGGTGAAATGGTTACTGCTCGGCTCATCAACATTCAATATGAGTGACACAAAAAACGGTATAACACTTACAGTACGGGTTGATGATCGAAAATAGAGAGTCCAGCAGCTCAGGTATGTCGACTCAGAGGGGATCATCCAATAGGTATGTTGTAGAATTCAAGTGAATCTAGTAGAATATATTACTATGTCAGCTCATTGCGCAGTCTAAACTACCACATGATCGTCACGCACCGGAGTTGAAACATTGACATTGTGTTCGCATGACGGTGCAGGCCCAGGGCCCAGGCTTCCTTTCGGTTGCACAGCCGCATTGTTGGCAAGTAGATTTTGTAAGCAGGGGAATCCCACCAACACAACTATGTCTTAAATACTGTCGATACTGCGAAATCTTACGAGTCGATTTTCCGCCTCAAACTCAGATGGTAAGTCTCATTTTTCAAATTATGTATATGATGCCTAACATACCAAGGGTCATTTGAGTCGGCACAGATCTCACAGTCCAGCTGCTAGACAGCGCGTGGCTACAAAGCGCTGGCTTGCAAAGCCAGGGTAAGCGTTGAATTTTAAAATGAGATTACGCTTACCTGCGATTCCAGAGTTCGAGAAGGGCAAAATGCAAAAGCGCGCGCTCGGATGGCACGGTCAGTCCTCTCCCACTCTCATGTCTGATAATTGTACTTACAGATAATTTTGAAAGAAAGCGGGCATGGTAACACTGTCTCGTTAAGTGATGTCATCTCTTGATTTTGCTGACTGCCGCTCTCTCAGGACAAAACATCAATCAGGCCACGTAGAGCCGAAGCCATCCATCTGACTCAGAGCCCCTTTGGCCAATTCGCCCACAGTCGACAGTCCCTATTTTCGCAGTGTCACTCCTGAAGCCAACGATAATTCTATACTCACTATGCAGGACTCGGATCTCCTCAGTTGTTCTTGCGACTCGCCAACCCTCCAAAGTCTCGAGATCATGGTCAACCTATGGAAAAAGGACTGGGAGTCTGAAGTTAAGTGGAATGAGTCGTATGGGGAACTACTCAGTCATGCCAGACACAAGGGGGGATATTGGACGGCCATTTTCTTTGAGGAGTGCAGCATACATGCTTCGGAGGGGCGAGCACTTCTTGAAAGTATTCGGGAAGTTGTGCATACGAGTTGCCCGTATTGCAGGGAGCGGCTCAAGTACGACACCATTTTACTATATGATTTGCTTATTTGTGTCATTTCTGAGATCAAATTCTTCGAAGTTAAAGTAGAAAACAATTAGTCTGCCTGTATTATAAAATCCCTCATGTGCATGCAACAGAAATTTGGACCACCAGATCAGAAATTAATTGCCGAGGCTGAGAGACGAATCAATGATATTCCACCTAGATGTATATCGAACATAACGAACTCATGGCGAACATGGCGAACGTATAGTGAACTTATGGCGAAATGGCGAACATATAGTGAACTCATGGCGAACATATGTCGAACTCACAGCGAACATTGTATAAAGCACTTTCTGAGAATTCTAAATTACTCTGACTATGTCAAAGGCTAACATCTGTAACATGCAAGTGGTCGCAGTTAGTGTAAGCTACGAGAATTTAAGACTACGTATACTAGACACTGACCGTGATCGTATAGTACTATTACTGGCTGGAGTCAGTTACTACATATGGACCTTAAGGTAATTATGCAGTCAAATCACTATTGATATCTGTAGTGCCGTGCAGTTGCACAACAATATTGAATTCACACAGAGCCCAACGTGTATGTTCTGTTAACTGCCATATAGATTGCATTGGCAAGATACTACAATATGTACACTACAAACATATCTAATATCTAATCTCACAGTGGGTCATACTCCGACAAGTCATCTACTTGTGACCACAGTTCATCCGAGTTAGAAGACAACGAGGGGGAAGCTGGAGATGGTGATGGCCAGAAAGGGCCGCCTGGAATCGGGACTGCTCGCACTCTTCCTTCGTTGTATTTGGCGGTGTACACTTCGCGTGCCTCCTGGAAAGAATGGTAAGATTTCTGAACGTTACCACTAACGTAGTTAGTGCGTTCGGCAACATCGGCCCTGATTTAACGTTCGTCAATAATATTAGAAGTGAAAGTATAACAATGCTTACCAGTGGTAGAATACACCGACTTCTTGTCCAACCGTGATCACCCAGAACCCCTCGGGCTTGAGACCATCACATGGTGGTGTGATCTCATTCGGCGCTGGAATCATGACATTATTGGAGGGTAACTGCATGGCTGGCAGTGCAGGGAGTGCGATCCTTGGGCCGGTGGAAGATCGCATGTCTGATGATGAAGGAAGAGGGTCATGGGTGCGTGAGCTAGCAGAGAGTGCAGGGACTGATGATGTTTGGTTGGCACGTGGGGAGTTTGGGTGCGGCGCCTTGGACAAGGTTATTGTCTCTTCGACAGTCTTGCGCCTCCAGGTAACCGTGTCCATTGTTGAGCCTATTCTAGAGCATAAACGTGTGGCTAAAGTGATAGATATGATAGACGTACCAGATACAGTCATGCCCTCAAGTAACTGGCACAAGTCTCGGACGTGATCATCATGGCGAGAGACAACACTGGATGGTGGAGAAGAGCGCGACATGGTGGGTGTGAGAAGCTTAAGAAATCGGTCAATACAATGACCAGGAAATAGAAGGAAGCGGGTACTAGTAGCGGCTATAACACTGATTAGTCACGCATAACGCGACAATGGACTATTTCCTCCAGGCTTAAGTCGTCAGTCCAGGCTTTCGTCACGTGTGGATACATACTTCATTGAATAAACATGCGCCTGGACCATCTGAAAAATAAAACACTAGTTAACATGAGGAATTCAGGACGTCAGACTCAACGAATTCGCACCAACATATCCTTGCGGTCCATCCGCCACATTGGATCATCGCGGGATAAGAATGGACTCCCCTCCCGCTGTGTGTCGAAAATACTCAAGCATAGGGCGTTAGTCGAGCAAGCATCCACCTGTAAAGAGCGGCGAGAAATTTGTCTGGAAGGTAAGTCATCTCCGAGTGCTCAATGTTACATGAAAAGATCAGAACAAATACTTACCTGGTTCAAAGCAATGTCAATCGATGAGCGTCGAGCTCTCGAAGCTCTCAAAGATTCTTCCGCTTTCCCCGCTGACATCAATGAAGATTCCGAAGACTTTACTTTTGGTGATGTGTGGGATGGTTCCGATGCACTCCCCATCAGCCACGCTGGTGGGGAGTTTGGTGACCTGGCAAGAGGCGTTCTCGAAGAAGTCTGGAGATTGTAAGTGTTTGTACGAACAAATGATCAGTGACTGACACGAACCTCAGAAATGATCATGATGGTGCCCGTAGTGTTCGACATGACAATCGGACACGACGTGATCGTGTTCTACGGAGGAATGACGCTTTCAATGAGCAAGTACCAGCAATGAGTGAAGCTTACCTTCTATGGAGCTTGGAAAAGTCACAGAAAGGCTTCAAGAATTTCTTTGATCGCCTGCGCAGTGAAGAGACTGATGAAGCTAATGACTTAGATGGCGGCCAGTGGCCCATGATGGTGGTGGATGCCTTTTGTATGCTTCCGTGTTTGTCTTGCTGTAACGTGATTGATTGGTTGGTTGCACAGTTGCTGAGAAACTGCTACTCAAAATATCATCCAGGGACAGAACCATTGCCTCGGCAATGGTTCGTCAAGGCGTCATGCCTTGCTCTCCAATATCACCAGTCGTGGGCATAACATTAGAAACCCTCGAATTCTATCGTGTTGCGCACCTGAGGAGCCCGCATCTTTCTATTCAAGCATTTGTCAAAACCATGTCTGATTTACGTGGGGTACGGTCAGCTTCAATTTTACCTGTGCTCAGCGCTAAATTCACACAGGTTGAATTCCACCGGCATCTGTCCCGTCAGTTCTCGATCGCATTCGATTTGTACCACCAAATCAGACGGACTGTAGCCTCAGTCTTAATGACATCACTCCAATGCAACTCACCAGACTGGCGCCTCAAACATGCTTGTCCGGCGTGTACTTACTTGCTTACTGATGAAGACCAGCTTCGCTTCAAGATGCTCTATGCCATGGATGGCAACGATTCATTGAAGCGAGTTATACGACGCTCCCTGAACGACGACGACGACAATAACAACACTCCGGGTACATCATCTGAGCTTCCTACCGGCCAGTTGTTTGTTAGCGACCGTTACCTGGCTCGAGACTTCGTTGACCAGTTTTCGCAGGATGCATCACGCAATTCAGGGCAGGAGGTGAGTGATTGATGCAGACTTTATGTAGAAACAACTCAATGTCAGTCAGAACGCACCTGAAGAGAACTCTTGCGAAGGACGTTGGAAGAACATGGATGATTCGAAGACTCAGAAAGCGTGGGGCATATATGATGAAACTGGTATATTCGTTGCCGTCTGCCGCCATGGGTTTTGTCTCGTCATCACGGACATGGTACAGAGTGGGGAACTGTAAGTAACGTATACTATTGATTTTCTGTAGCTGACAGGTATCCTACAGTGCAAAGTATCCCTTAGCGGTTGTTTCTAAATTGCTGGACGCTTTTGGTGACAATCTGGGTGGTGGTTATGATATCGGCTGCCAATTCAACACTACCCTCAACAACAGTTCCATTGGAGCCCTCGCGCGTTCACTACATCACACTTGCCTAGTTGGCGCATTTCACGGTCATGCCCATAGACGCTTATGTCAGCTTTTTTCGTTAACTACCTACATCAAGGGTCTCGGCATTGAAGACTTGGAGACTTGTGAACGCACTTTCTCAAAGTCAAATTCACTTGTGTCACCTCTACGTTATACTAGTATATTTCATCGCAAACAGGCCATTGACTCTTACTTCGAGCACAATGATGACCTCGAGGTGTTCAGTAATCTCTGTATGTTGGTTGCTTCATTATGCACGAGACTTGGCTGACATAATTATTTTGTGCCTAGCTAATTTTCTCTACGGCAACTACAAGCAGGCGCTTGATATCCTGACGAATGGTAACAATGTACTACCAAATGCTATGCGAGACCTCGGAGTCACGGATGTCGGTGTTTTCGAAAGTTGGCTGGAAGAAGAGAAAGCATACCTCAAGGGCCTAACACGAGAGCCAGAAGAAGAAACGCTACAGATGGAATATTGGCAGAGGTTAGTAAGTCTCGGTGCGAGCAAGTGAGTGTTGCATTTTGGTGTCTTGTAGTTACTGATACTCCCTGCAAATAGTGATGCTCTCGATGCCGCAATGAATCTTTTCGGAACACCTTCTCGCCACTGTGACATCACTGGATCGTATGATGCACAGGTCACAAACACACGCAAAACTGAAAGCACACGCCGCCATGTCCTCGAAGATTACGAGAGAAACCTGAAACTGGTTCAAGCGTTGGAGTGCAAACTTGATATCATCACGCGCTGGGTTCCAGACGATGGAGAGTGGCAGAGGGTGGGGAGGCTTGTAGCAAACAGGAAGTACCAACGTGCGTTGGACCGTCTTGAAGGCTTGGTTGTAGCACGCATTTTTGAACTTGCAAAGATGAACAAGGCAGGAACAGGTGAGTTCTAGTGAGGCTTTAGTTGTTTGTGCTAATTCTGTGTTCCAGGCTACAAACTACGAAAGCACATCGCGAAGGCATTGCAAACGCGTTCCGCTGCTATCAGATCCGCCCTCAACACCTACAACAATATCGCAAGTGCAATGTTCCCTCCACGGCAGATACTCAAGTGGGATGAGGTCGTCGAATACGCCTTTCTCGCCGACTTCGATTTGCTACGCAATGCACACGTGGATGTTTCTCAAACTCCTTGGTCTTCGCCGGCAGCTCGTAGTGCCATGGATCTTCATTTTAAGATGTGTCGGGCTCAGGAGGAAATATCTCGCCTGAATGTGGAGGTTCGCCGTCTGGTGACTTACATATGAGACGAAGACATCTATCTACAGGTGTGTGAGGATCAGCTTAAGGCTACTAGCCCTGCCCTTGCCCATCAAGTGGCCATTCATCGCAACATTCGAGGGCGCTTCAACTCCCGCCATCTGAAGTGCCTTCATGATATATCTAAGCTCCCTGGTTTCAGTGGGACAGTAGTGCCTGGTGTTAGTGCGCGCACGGGTCCTGGAGAGAGTGCCAGTGCACCGAATGCACGGACCCCTGCCAACATGTTCACTGGACGCATTCCTGCACATAACCCGTCTTCTCCTGTAGGGGCAGATACCCAGGAGGACCTGGATGAAGAGGAGGTGACTGAGGAGGTGACTGAGGAAGCCTCCAGGAGTTTGCACAATGTCCTCCTCACCGCTGATGATTTATCACGGTTACAGCTTATTGACAACGTTGAACTAGAGTAGTAGCCATCATAGTACTTGTTACAATTCACTGAGTCTTTTGCTATGATGCTTAGTTAAAACGCGCCCTCAATACACTCGATTTGACGACCTCATCGTCTATAACGGCGGGCACGAAGGTTCGGGTGGCGCGCGGTGATAGCCGAAGTCAGGAACATCAACTACGTCAGCGCCGACACGCCGACACCTGCTTACCCCAGTATACTGCTCTACTGATTATTACAAGTCGCTCATTATCGAAGAGATATCGAAGGAGGCCTGCAGGTATTAAAAATCTGTCGTTTAACAGGTGATAACCCTATCTATTATCACTTCTATTTAGACTCCTTACGTGGGAGTCACAGGTGAACATAACAAGCTTTCAAGATCAAACCCTTTCTGCTGGGATAAATGACTGGGAACCTTAATAATATTTCGGTTCAGTGCTACATCAGGCTCGCGTCCAACCTCCCACTTGCCTATTTCCCGTAGGTCTATGCCGCACAGAGTGATGGGTGCTCGTCAAGTTAAGTGTTTGTTCAGGGCCAGCCGCAGGTGTGAACTCGACCAACGCGCGCCGCGATCGAGATCACGTGACTTTAGGCCAGTCATTTATTCATGCATCATGTATATATATATCAGTGCTATGTGGTACTGCTAACCTGTTGCATAGTAAACACTTCCATCGTCAAGTTTGGTTTGTCAATAGCTGTATTTCCAAATACCCGGATCCCTCCCGTATTGCTGGTTATCGATTCATCCCTCACAATCTGCGCCTCCCCGAGATTAAAAGATATACCGTCATTGTGAGTACTGCACTCTAAATTGATCATGGGTACCGAATGGCGACACCTGACTGTTCGCTTCCCATCTCTCACCTCTACCAATGACTCTAGAGCTTGACTCCCAGCAGCAGCAGTCAGAGACGAAGGCAGATGGTGACCCAGTCGAAGTCGATGTTACCGATGAGGTGGACTTTGTTGCTTATTATGAGCAGGCTACTGGCCGTTTAGTAGTTGACGCCGAGTATGTGGTTGTTGCTCGCTATCCTGAGTCCATCGTTACTCATTCGTATCTTACTAGACAGGCGAAGGTCGAGTTTGGGGAGGTAATGGCTTCTAGGCTCAAGCTCAGCCCTGATGGGTTGAAGGTTCTCTGGCCTCAGCCCGCCAACGACCCGAACGACCCGCAAAACGTTCGTCACTTCTCATTATCATGTCGACTAACACTGAGCTATTCATTCATAGTGGACTGATTTCCGCAAGAATATTCACTTGATGATCATTACAATGTCTGCAGTGATACCTGACTTCGACTCTGGAATTGGTATGTATTTCGCCCTCGCTCAATATCCGTAGTGGTGTCATTGTGAAATACATTTATTGGCAGGAATTGCGTCAATATTTGGGCTCGCTCAAACTTATGACACGACCTCGGGTGTCATCAACGATCTGACGTCAAAGTGCGTAATGCATTGTTCGTTACTCACATTCAGTGACAACTCGTTGAAGCTGGAGCATCTTCCTTCTGGGTGAGATCACACCATTACATGGGAATAGCTTCTTCTCATCTGTAGTCTAGGATGGGGAGGCATCTTCTGGGTCATGCTCATGAGACGCTATGGTCGGCTGCCAGTGCTCTTCTGGAGTCAGGTATATATTTCCCGTGATTTGGCCGATATGGACCTGAAACATCTGAGCACAGCTTTTTGCGCTTGCGTTCTTGATTGGCGCCACATTGGCACCGAATCTAGCCACCTTTGCAGGTATTCACACGTTAGTGTGGTAGTTGTCGAACACTGTTAATTGTTGATGAAGGGATGCGCTGTTTGACAGCATTCTTTGGGCAAGTCCTCACGTTCTTTATGCTTGCATTAAGCTGACTGCGGTTTCAGAACGTGTCCCCAGGTGACAGTATGATTAGTAGCAATTCTCGTGATAGCCAACATTTACCAACCTCCAAGGGTCTTTATGTCGTAACGGATATCTTCCCCTTCCATCTTCAAGCACGGAAGCTGAATATCTGGACTTCGGGTTTTGTTATGTCAGAAAATGAATTATTTTAGTGGTAAAGACATTTCTCACTATCTAATAGATCTCCTTTCCTATCACCATTTGTATTTGGCTTTCTTGTGGCGCGTGCGAGGTACGTCTTATGCTGTCCTTGCTTCAGAATATTCATCAATCATTGGATAGCTGGAGGTGGGCCTATGCTATAGGATCTATCTACAGCGCCATCGTATTATGTCTCATTGCGTTTTTCATGGAAGAAACGTACGTTCTGATATACTGTTTCTTTTGGGGGCAATGGCATTGACTTTACTGAACCAGTATGTATGATCGTCGCCTCGTATCGAAGCCACCACGAACTTCCACGGGACTGCGATATCGATTTGAAACTTTGATAGGTGTCACTGGGTACAAGTTGGCGAAATACAGACCACGATGGCCGGAAGTTCTATTCGCATCTTTGGATGTCGCTTGGCGTCCTCAGTTTTTCTTCGTAGTTCTCTTTGAGGTGAGATGAAGTAATTTACTGACCATACTCACTACATCTGCTGACCTTTTCGAAAGGCATTGGTTTTCGGGTTCTCGATCGGTGTGAATGTGAGCATCTCCGTTTTGACCTGCGGTAATGGACTTGACAACTTTTGTAGACGACGAACGTTGTCTTCATGGGATCTTCTCCTCCCGTCGGATTTGGCTTCAGTCAATATGCCGTTGCTGGAGCATATGCGACTCCAATTGCAAGTGTTTTTCATCTATGAAGTGTTCATGACTACTGTACTCAGCTTGGAACGTTTAGGTTGCCGTCTTTTTTGGCGAGTTCATTGGACGTCATGTGAATGACTTCATCATGAATCTGAATATTCGCAAAAATGGTGGTTTCTTCGAGGCCGAGAGCCGCTTGTGGTATGCAAATCCAACTGATGGTTTTTCACAGAAGATTAGAGCTGAGAGTTTGTGTAGGACATGCTACTTAGCCATGCCGCTTTATATCTGTGGCTTTTTGACACTAGGTGCTGGGATACAAAACCTCAGCGCAGCCGCTCTCATCATGGGCTGGGGCATTGCATTTGTTGCAATCACCCTCAACACTGTTGCAGTGTGTAAGTCTGGGATCTAATATTCTTCGAGTGTCAAGGGATAACTCAAGGAATGTTATTAGATGCATACTGCAGTGACTGCTTCCCTCGTAGGGCGGTGAGTGATACATACATGTTTGTTTGCATTTCAGTGACACGTCCTCCCACTTCTAGGGCGAAGTCAGTGCTCTCTTAAACTTTGCAAGATCAGTGGGCGGTGAGTTGCAACGACGCATGATTACCCCAACATTCACGCTTGTGGCCTAGGTTTCGCGGTGGCATATTTCCAAGTCCCGTGGGCTACAAAATCTGGAGCATTGACGGTGTTTGGTGCTGAAGCAGCGCAAGTGATATTGCTCGACACACTTGAAGTGCCTGACTTTTTTATAGACTTGTGATCGCCTTGTTTCTAATTGCCGTTCCTATGACACAACTGAAAGGAAGCTACTTCCGAGTGAGTGTGATTCTTTTCATTTGACTTACAGCATTTAATCTCTGTATCGAATACTAGGCACGCTTTGCTTTATGATCAACTTCTCGCTTGCAAGAACCAGGGAGGGTTATTAGATTTAGACATCCTTATGTAACAATCTTGGTTACTTGGTTGCGCATCTAAGTATCACCCGCCACCGCGTTATGGTCGATGTTTTTGTATATATGTAATGAATTCCGCATTGTGACTTAGCTAAGACCTTACCTAATGAGGTTGGAGTAAGTCAGCTCGGTAGCTCGTTCAATTTCATATTTTCTTCAGCTTTTCTTCCATACTTCACTATAATGTTCTTGCCTACCCTCGCCTCTCTTTTTTTCTTAACTTCGGCAACAGTCCGAGCATCTCCTTGCATTTCGTTTGACGCCAACTGGAACCTCCTTGCTTTCGGCCTGAACGGCAAAGACTGGAACGCGGGCACCCAAGACACCTGGTCCAGCAGTCAGTTTTCTGTCGTTATGGGATCTAGAGGCCTAACATTCTGTTTATGCAGGCACCGCGGCCACAGACATCACAGCGTCCAACCGACCGTTAGTAATTTTCTTCACCCGTGTATTGCGCTTATACTCCTCTCTCGTAGGCCATTTGATGCAGCTAACACTACATGCTATCTTTCGCAGGCAAGTCTGAGCACAATTGTAGCTTTTGGCGGCGGGCTAATTTTCCGTTGATAGTATGCCAACGCGATCTATGCGATCAATGCCGACTCCAAAAATCCTTCTTCTGTTTACATCTACAACGCGGCTGCAAAATCATGGTCCATGCAGGCAGTCGATGCTGGTTCTTTCGACTATACATCTTTCGGTGCTATTCTGGACCATGACACAAACGTCTTCTGTAAGTTTGTGCCGTTTCCATGTACTTTATTTTGTTGACATGCCACCACAGATGCGTTGTCACAGGGAAATCTCTTCTCCCTGGACATGGGTTTACTCAGTGCGGCCAATAGTACAGCATTAAACTGGGTCAACGATGAACAGGCGCCGTACCCCTCGGGCTACGTTCCAGTCATGGCTCTTGCGCAAAATCACATTCATTTCCTAGACGTCCCCAACGTCCCTGCTGGGAGCGCAGACATTTTTGTCATTCACTGTGCGTAATGCACTCTTGTCACCAGGGGAAGACACTGACAGTGGCACCAGACTCCTACTTCCAACCGCAGGCCCAGGCTTACCCGCTCTCAGATGGGAGCGCATTCCCTGCCACTTACGGGCAAGTCGCCTCGTTCTTCCAGGCAGACAACACAGTGAGTCCTGTACTTTTTTATACCTGAGATACGTTTTCATGTAGTTGATAGGTCCAGCAAGAGTTCGCCTTTATTCCTGCGGATTCCTCCGCCACGTACATAATTAATGTTGAGGTACGGTCCTTCATTTTGACTGACTCATTCTCACTACTGATGAATCTCCAGACGAACACCACTCAGTCCCTGGCAGCACCCGCTACCAAAGACTCCAAAGCGACATACTTCGCCGGCGTCACAGCTCTCGTACAGCTCACAAGCAATGGCACCGTGTCTTACCTCCCTTACCTTGAGGGTAACACGAGTACGAACATCGCTGCAACTTGGGCCTCTGTGAGCAACCTCGCGGCAGCTGCCCCACCATCATCATCCTCTTCGAGTTCCAACGGGTCGAGTGGTAATACCTCCGGCACACACAGTGCGACCAGTCCAAGCAGCACCACCGCATCTGGAGCAACTTTGGGTGCAAGCGTACAATACAGCATACTCGTCACCGGTGTTCTGTGTCTCGCTGCGTTCGTGGTGTGAACACAATCCTTTTTCCGAACAATGATACCACATCTCCCTACGAACCCTTTACATACATAGCTGAAATCGATTCCCCACTGTGGTCCAGCATAGGACTGTTTTTTTTGAAAGTTTGACTTCTTCGTAACCTTGCAGTTTGAAGTTTATTTCCTGGCATAGTTCGCTCTTTATTTTGTCTGACATGCTCTTTCCTCGTTCTGGATAATTGTACGGTTTCTTCAAGGTTTGTTACGTCTGGAGATTCCGTGCAATTATTTCTTGTAATCTAAGGCTTCTAATGCTTCCAGCGGTAACTACACGGCAAACCCTTGGTTTTGTAATCCTGATATAGCGCGAAAAGTGCATACATATTATGTGATATGAACATTGAGCTAAGCATCTGAATTTAGACATACAGATTATATACACATCAAGAGTCAAAGACATCGTATAGACATAATGGGCATATGTAGTTCTTTTATTATGTACAGAATCCCCGATCAAAGACCATGTAGTGTTGTGATATAATCGCTTAATTCAAGACACACAGGGGCTCTAAGTTGGATTCCGTACTTGTCCAATTTTTCTCGGTTTTCTTTCATACCCACGGATGTACATATGATGTACCTACAATGTATGTACGATGTAAAAACCCAGATATCATCCATATATAACGCGAAAACCATACATATTATATGATATGAACATTGGGCTAACAAGTCTGCATTTAGACATCAGAATTACAAAATGTACGACCTGCCGTGTAATGGTGCAAACATCTCCGCAGAATACAGTTCTCATATTTACACTTGCCTCGGAGTTATCAAATAGCAGCATCACGTTATAAGGCGAAGTGCTCCTACAACGCCAGCGGGAAGTTGAAGGGTGACATTAGATCATAATATTGTCACGTACCCGGAAATATCTTCCTCTCAGTTGCACTGTTGGCACGGCAAGTAAAAATAATCCCATCACAATCCTGGCATGTGGTTAGAACTGGTTAGAATCTGTTCTGAGCTGCTCTGGTGTGTACATACGCTGCTTCAACACCAAATACCTGAATTCCACCAGATTTCGTCGCCCATGGGACTTGGAAGTATGCTACGCTGAAGCCTGCAAATAGACGTGACGTGTGGTCAAAAGTAGAGAAACAATGAGAGTGCCTACCACCGAGCGTGCGCGCCAGGTTGAGCAGAGCACTAATTTCACCCTGACGCTGCGGGAAGCAATCACTACAATACGCATCTGGAACGAGTTAGCAACTTAACAAATATTCGCAATTGATAGCGCGGCTCACAGACGGCAACTGTATTCACCATGACTGCTACTTCCGCTATCCCCCACCCTAAGATAAGTGCAACTTTATTCAAATGTTGAATACCAGCTCCCAATGTCAAGAAGCCGCAGATGAACAGTGGCATTGCTGCATAACACGCCCTGCAGTATGCATGTCCTATCAGCGGCTGCTAGGGGATAACCAACATGTTGCACATACCATAATCGACTCTCAGCCTCGAATATACCCTTATTCTTCCGAACAGTGAAGTTCATAATTCGGTCGTTCAGGAATCGCCCGCTCAACTCTCCTATAATCACCGCTAGCTAGCACGACATGAACACATTAGCATCTACTAGTAACAGCAAGGCTCACGATCGGAGTCGCGTATGCACCAGCAACCCCAAATTGGCTGAATCCAAAACCGACTGGAGGAGGGGAGCCCATAAAAACAACATTCGTCACCTAGTATCCTTAATTATCAACGAACGCTTAAGCAACAAAGAGCAGCTCACGTTAATACCAATTGAGAATCCGAAAACAAAAGTCTTGAATAAATACCAGTGAGGTTGAGACATTTCCAAGTACTTTATTTGCGAACTCACTTCAAAAAATACAACCAAGAAAAATTGAGGCCTCCACACAACGTTTAAACATGCCCATACAATGTCAGACCAGCGTGACCGATACTTGGCCATCTTATACCCCGTGATACCAATCAGGGTCTCGAGTCGATATCGTATGCCTGGCAATATTCGTTGTTGGTCGGGATCCAGATGGCGGTCGTACATCCTAATCATAATGTAGTATTTTGTAAGATGAGTTGTGAAACATAAACTTACGTCTCTTCCATGAACAGACCGATTAGGAGTACAACGAAGGCGCTGTAGAGCGATCCAATCCCATAGGCCCATCGCCAGCTGTGCACACATCAGCAGCTGTTTATCTAGGGAAGGGTAGACTTGCCTCGTACGTGCTACGAGAAAGCCAAAAGCGAATGGCGATAAGAATGGGGATCTATACTAAGTAATGAGTTGTGTTAAATGCCGATGAACACATTAATAACATGCATGATGAATCCAAAGGTCCAAATATTCAACTTTCGAGCTTGTAGATGGAATGGAAATATGTCAGTGACAACGTACAGGCCCTTGAATCAAGTTCAGGTGACGGTACCATGGATGAGGGCATGTAGGACGTACTGTGACCTGGGGACATGTCCTACTTATCCATGAGTATCATCGTTGTTGACTGAGAAACTTAGATCAGGTGCACACCCAAAAAATGCTGTCAAACAGCGCATTGCTGTCAAACGAAATATGTCGGCATTCAGGTTATTCACCGCATATGAAATATTACCTGTGAAGGTAGCCAGATCCGGTGAAAAGGTAGCGCCGACGAGGAAGGCGAGGGCAAAAACCTAAATACAGACTATGTGAATCCAGCACTACAAAATAATCGCAAAAATATACGTGCCTGTGTCCAAAATAACACAGGAAGGCGACCGTAACGTCTTATGAGCATTACCCAAAAGATCCCACCCCATCCTTGTGGGAGGAAGAATCAGCCAACTGTGGGATTTCATCTCTTGAATAACCGAGATTACCTAGCAGGAAAATGCTCCAGCTATTCTATTATTAAGGTTTCCCTTCACTAAAGAATGTAAAGCTGCGCACTTGGATGTGAGGTTGTTGATAACGCCTGTTGTTGTGCTATATGTCTGTGCCAATCCAAAGATTGAAGCAATTCCTAGCGATGTCGTCAGACACTACAACAAGCATCGTAACGTGGACGCACCAATTCCTGAATCAAAATCGGGTATACATGCTGCCAGAGTGATAACAAGAAGGTGCAGTGCTTTACGCCAATCACTCCACTACTTCAAAAGTTAGTTCATCTCAGAGCAAAATAGCAAACAATTCTCACATTCTGTGGGTCATTCGGGTCGTCGGCAGGTTGTGGCCAGAGAATCGTAGAGCCGTCAGGGCTCAGTTTAAGCATCGAAGCCAGTGCCTCGCCAAACTCGATCTTCGCCTGCCTAAAGTTAAAAGCAGGTGCGATCTTAGTCCTTAACCCGTCGCTAGAGGCCAAGACTGCGACTGGGTCACATACTGAGGATCGATCACCAAACGACCGGCAGCCTGCTCGTAGTAAGAGGCGGGGTCGAATTTTTCTGCGACCTCGACAACAATCTTATCCGAGTATTCTTCTAGCTGGGGCATAGTGACTCAGAGTCAGGGAGGTGGGACTGATGCCGCATGATAACCGCCCGAGGGGTTTATATCCCGTATGCTGTACTAATCAAGGTTCACAATGCACATGCAAAGTTGGATGATTATTTTGGACATAAGTCCGGTGCAACACTAGGTCCCATAGGGCATAATTCAAATGTTCTGGAGATAGCAAGGGTAAATTCCTGAATTGCCAGCTCAGTGGGTGTTACCAAAGTGCTAATAGTAATAGATTTACAGCTCCGAGGTCGATTCCACGTGACAGGGCGTAGCTATTTTGACGCGGTCCTGGCAGCTGCCGCGCCTGCCGCGGTCGTGACGCGCAAGTGACGCGGCACTGACGAGTCTTGACGCGCTAGTGCAACTCATTTCTATGTCCTATATATTCGACTTTCACATCAAGCTGTATGGGTTCATGATCATTCCTTCGTTGATTTTATAACGCGCAAGGCCGCACGCGGCAGAGCCCGCTACGGTCGCCTTTTCAAGTCGTCATAACGTGAATCCGATTGGAAGTGCTACTTACTAGTACAGATACAAATATCAAACAGGTCAACCCAGACGAGTCACGAAAACGGTGAAAAGCTACAAGTATCGTACAGATCAACCTAGACGAGCCAGTTTTTCTGAAGAAGCCTCGTCCTTGAACATCTGCACCAAACGACGTTTCAATTTCGACGACGGAATCTTGGGCCAAGCTTTCATAACTATCAAAAAAGTTGTCCACAACATATTTATTTCGCGAGAGTACAGACGAACACGAAGAAGATGAGGAACATAAACCCGCTTGGGTAACAATGGAAGATCCCGCTTGGGTAGCTAGACACGATCCCACTTGGGTAGCTGAAACTTCTTCTTGCTCTGTAGTAACAGACGAATGAGAAGGATGATTCTCTGCAGTCGATCACTCAGACATGCGAAAAGAATTCGGACCAATACACATACCTTCAAGCTGGAAATTCCAACTATGACCACCAGAAAGTCGACCGACGTCCGTTTCTGAAGGCCTTTGGAACCGAGACCCGTCGAATTTCGCATTCACAGACGCGAGCCAATCACGACCAAGCTCAACATCGCATCCACTCAGATAGACGGGTTGAAAGGTCTGTCGGGAATTGTACCATCCGTCCACAGTAGGAATGCGAACCGGCCCAAGAGCAGACTCTACAGCCACTCCGTGATGATCGGAGACAGTTCGCGGCACATTACAATCGTGCAGAAAAGACAACGACACGGTCGAATCAAGACTCGCATCATCGACACGAATAACAGCAGGGATGTCGGCAAAAGATCCGAGGACTTCATGAGAAGGCATAGACATAAGTAGTCAAAGATAAGAAATCAGATCAATGTGCGCAGGCAGAGCACTTAAGCGTTCATAACGGTGCGAAACAAACACCTCAAACAGACATGAGTCACATGATAAACATGTTTAGGGCCGGAGTTAACTCTTTTTTACGCCAAAAGTGAAAAGATGAGGTTTTTTGGAGGATGACACCGGCAAAACCCACTACTGCCGTAGCGGGAATTCACCACAGGCACATATACTACTAGCCAGTCCTCAACTAATGACTATTTTCTTGGAACTGACCAGCCTTGACACGCCAGTGTTCTACACTAAGGACACATACTACTAGTCGCGTCAGCCAATGACTATTTTCTTTTCCTCCCTCTCTGGACCCTCTTTGAACCACGTCGACGCTTAACTGGTGTGCATTCTTCAGCTGGCAGTGAAGGGCGACGTTTCACGGGCGCAATCTCTTCTTCAGCCGGTAGTGAAGGAGCTACAATGTCGGACAACTCATCTGCAGACGTGGCATCAGAGTTATCGCTGAATAAGGGGCCACCCTGTCAATCACATCGGTTAGAGACCTATTGAACAGAGCAGGTAATATTTTCCTTACCTCAAGTTCACTCTCGCTGTAATCTCTGCACAGAACCCACTCAGTAGGAATATTGAAATACACGTCCCACCGCCTGTGATGTTGACCGGCATCCAAACCCCACTGCCGGTTGCTTGCAAGTCCTGCTTCTTCGGAATCCTCGAACATCCTTGCTTCTAGTGTGGTCAGACACTCGAGGTCTACATCAGCCACGAAACTGTCAGCAGGATAGCTTATCATGAGATCAGCCCAAGCCATCTTCAAAAGCTCGCTATTGTTTCATTCCTCGTTCTGAGCTTCGACATGTTTTTTGAAATAACCAGCCTTTCGATGAGCAACAATGAGAGTGAAAGCGTGCACTAAAGGCATGCCACCGAGCCATTTTTCGACTTGACCGGAGGCACCGGGAATGTTCTCAGCGAACCAACGTGCGATTTTTGCATACTCATGAGATGAGATGTCGCCACAAAATGGCATGCTGTATGCACCCACACCATCTAGGTTCTTCTTCGACTGCAAGATGTAGTCTATCACAGGATACTATCGATGGCCCAGTAATGCAAATCAGCCCGGTAATGCAACATTTTGATGTATGGCCTCAATTCACAAATAATTAAATACCAAAAAAAATGGACTGTGTCAGTAGTCTGTAGAAGAGTTCATATGCGTAATTTGAAGAGCCTTGCCAGAGTTTTGCATCCTGCAGAAAATCAACACTGGTCAAAATCAGACTCAATTTTGCACATCAGACAATAGTGGTACTCAAAATAACTTTCAAAACCTTTTGGAAACTCGGCTAGAGCACGGCTAAACCTTCCAACACCTCAAGCAACTTGGCCTCGATTGAAAGTCAGTCCGGCATGGCACAGCGGAGTTTCAAAACATGCCTGCTACTTGCCAACGTGTTCGTTGTTCTGCACGACTTTGAGCCAACGCTCAAGTACGCTCAAGGGTCATGGATCCTCGAGCATCCACCTCCGAAGGACAATTCAACAGCCCTGCAGTAGCACCAGGGCCCAAGATGTCAATTCAATGGCAAAGTGAAACGGCCCTCACTGACGCCCTGGTGAACTATCTAACCACTCACTCCCCTGAATGTAGGATTCTATTCTATTCGGAGGGGAAGAAAAAGATGGTGGATGCTGATGATAACCCAATGAGCAAGGACAAAGGGGATGTCCATGGTGCCATCGCCAAGCTCCTTTTTGCGAATCACATCAAGTACGGCGCCGTATACGATCAAAATCAGAAGAAATTTCGCAATTCAGTCTCCAACCAGATCTCAGCGTAAGTGCTCTCTTATTTTTCTGTGCTCGCATATGCTGATTAAATACATCAAGACTCAGAACAAAATATAAGAAACACAAGACCAGGTTCAATGCCACGGGCACTGGCGTCATGCCACTTGATGGGCAGTCTGTGCAAAATCTCTTAGGTGAGTCCCTCATGCCTTATTTTTGGTCTGCGGCTGATTGATTTTTGTAGAACTCATTCATGCAGACTTTCTGTGGTACTCGGATCTTGATTCCATCTGGCATAACAATCCCTCCATGGTGGCAAAGACTTACTTATCTCAGCCAGGCGTTGATCATGCTGCCGCACTGTACTCACTTGTCCAACCGCATGGCAGGGCTGGTCCCTCAATCCAATTTGGCGCCACTGCTGGGGCTGGTTCCTCCATACCGGCTGCTCAGTCCTCCTGCGCATATCCACCCCCCAACATGTGCCCGCCCCCCAACACATATCTGCCCCCCTCCGCATATCCACCAACCCCATCCGTCAATGAGCCATCGAACGCAAACGTTCCCATGAGGCTTCCCAGAATGTCTGGCCTTCCCCCCTCCGCATATCTACCCCCCTCCGCATGTCCTCCACCAACCTCATCCATCAACGAGCTGTCGAACGCGAACGTTCCCGAGAGGCTTCCCAGAACACCTGGCCTGCCCCCTGGTGCATATCTGCCCCCTAACGCATATCCAGCCCCTAATGAATTTCTGCCCCCCAATGCATTCCCCCCCCCAAATACATACCCTGGTACCTCCCCTCGTCCTCCCCTCCACCTTCCCAGACTATTTAATTCCCCTGATGTCAATATCTGCGATGATTTTGGACCTGGTGATGATGACGACTTGTATTCGGAGGGCGCAGGCCCATTTTCTGCGCCCCTCGGAAATGCACTAGAACATCTTGACAATGATGAGATGATGGACCATGATGGGGGTGCTCTTGAGAGCCCTCCCTGAGCCACGGGGAAGAAATGCCAGCTCCCGACATCCCCATCTCCTCCTCCCTCCCCCCCCCACCCATTTGAAATGCCCTTGAAGTCGCCAACGTCGTTTTACAACAGTCGTGCGGTGTTTGGCACACAGAGACCATCCAGCCATGGGGGGCGATGCAAACTGTTGTCAGAAATTTCCTGCAGCATCTCGACACCCTTGTCGGATTACTGTATGTCACCTACCCCACAGACCTCCCTGCCAAACAGTGCAGGGGGCTCAAAGAAGAAGAAAGCAAAGTCGGACATTCTGCAGGAGGTGGACCACATTCAGGACGAGATCGAGAGCTTACATTCCGACGCTATGTCACTCCACAGCAACAAGCATCAATGCTTCCTTGTGAAGCTCGATGCGAAGAGCGAACACAATCGCGACTCAAAGAAATATGAATGGCTTCGCGGCACCTGCGAGCATGAGGCCTCCCAAGCCACTGTCTCCCATCAATGTCTGCAGGAGAAACAAGACACTGAGATTCGGCTTCATGAGACAGATATTTGAGTGCATGAAGCACATTCATTGGTGCTTGACAAGGAGGCCGAGACCCTCTGGCTCAAGATCCAGTTCCATCAGATGACGCAGGGCAACAGGACCCCAGCGTCAGATGGAGCTGTGTGATTCATTTGTTGTTGTTGTTGTCGTCTCACTTTGTTTGCTGTTGTGTGTTCTCACTATTGTTTTTTTTTTTCATTTGTACTTACCATCATACATTTCGTTTTGTGCTGTCATTGTGTCATCATGTCATTGTTTTGTCAAGTCACCGTGTTGTCGTGTCATGTCATCATTTCGTCGTTGTCGTTTTGTGTTGTCATTTTGTTGTTGTTACATGTATGTTTTTCATGTTCTCATTCCTTCGTTCGTTGGTAATGCTCTGATTCAAGTTGATGTTACATAGGTACATATATATGTTGTACATTTGGTAGTAGCACATGTCAAGTAGTACATGCTAATATGATCCTTATCCTGCCCTACATTGTGCATTAGATTGAGGACTGTCAAAGAGCTCATCCATCAGCCTTGCACGTGTAGCCTGACCTGGAGTGCCCTCATAAATCCTGTCACCAACGACCTCATCACCATCTGGGGTCTCAAACTCTTGAGCAATGAAATCTTCACCCTCTACACGGGCCCACTTTAGAGAACTCTCGTATGTTCCATCCTGTTTGCGATGCTTGGTTTCAAAGCAGATGATCATGTTGTGCAGGATGATACAACACTTGATCCACTGCACAGCAAAATCAAGGTCTTTCTCTCCCTGAATCCTGAACCGGAGCTCTTGAAGGGACTGGAACTGTCCCTTCAAAACAGCAAATGTGTGTTCAACATGAACACGAACCTAAATAAATATAAATCAATTGAAAACCACCAAAATAAAATAAAATAAATACCTTAGAGAGGTGATAATTAAACATCTTCTGGTTCTTTGTCAGCCGTCAATTGCCAGGCTTCTTGAAAGGGGCGATACACCATGGTTCCAATGGATAGGCACTGTCTGCCCAAACTCAATGACCATCAGGCAGAAGATCAGCATGCTCTTCATAGAGGCGAGTAGATCGAAAAGCAAATGCATCGTGGACACTCCCAGGATGACCAAGAGAGTAGTCGACAATCAGGAGGTTGTGGGGCAAAATGACTGCCTAGAATTAATAGAATTAAATTAATTTTTGCACATGAAGATGAAAAAAAAAAATACCTGACAGCCAAGGGAATACTTAGACTTCCTATCATAAAATGTCTCACCAAAATAACCAGGTTTTGTGAACAGATCCATGGTTGAGCCATCAATGGCTAGAAAACTGCCTCTCCACTCCGGACAAGTATGTGACTCAGCAAATTTCCGAGCTAGGTCACTATCCTCAGAGTCACCTGCTGGGAAGCAGATAAACTGATCATGGGCATCGAGCACCGCAACCATCACACGATTAGTGCAATTGACCACTGACCCAACACTCATGCCTGCCCATTGAGCGACATCCTCAAGAGTAATAGCATTGCCATAGTGGCCTGCATGATTCAGAAAAATGGCAAGCTGGATGGAGACGGGGAGCTGGGGATTGTTAGACTGGTTCTGGAAGATAGGGTGATTAGAGATATGATTGAGGATATCATCAAAGATCTCTGGTTCGACATGAAGTTTCTGCCAAAACAAGTGAGGGCGGTGTTCCTCATGGTGAACTAGCATATGAAGCTGGGGAGCTCGTGGAGGAGGCTCATCAGGCTTATGGAGTACACGTGCCATCTTGACCTCATCACGAAGAGCGGCAATGGTGTCTTGGAGCCTGTCGTAAGGTGCAGCAATATTATCGGATTCGTCACTGGATGAATCTGAAATCCCTGTCATAGGGGAGAGGGGGGATGGGGGGCTAAAAGACAGATTGATAGAATCATCATCATCTGAAGTAGAAAGTGAGTCCAAGTCCGAGTCCAAGTCGGTATCAGAATCAAAGTCTGACCAGTCGTTGAGGATATCATGATACTGCAGCTTAGCTAATGAAAGTGCAGCCTGATCAACAGCATTCAAGATGTCTTTACATGTGGATTGATGAGGCATGGTGGTGGGGAATTCAGTGTAATCTCTTATCAGCTCATCCGATCTCACAACTGATTTGTCGGAGTTTTAATCTGAGTTTTAATATCTCCCACTATTGGTGTGCTGACCTCGTTGACCTTCGCCATTGCTGACATCCGCCAAACCTTCGTCGATGGCAATCTCAGCCCATCTCACTAGGGAACTGCATGGGTATGGGATACCCATGCGGGTCGTGGGTGTGGGTATCACTGGGGTATGGGTAGGGGTATGGGGTTGTGATACCCACACCCTTACCCATACCCATGGGGTGGGTTTGTCATCAAAAAAACTATGATTTCGTAACTCCGAAGGTACAGCTCAAATTCAAACATTAAAGTCTAAACCTAAATACAAAACTACCTATAATCCACTCCCAAACATCACAGTATGCAGCCGAACTTCTTTTCGAGGACTGCAAAGCGTGTTACGAAGCTCACGGACAAGGCAAAGGCAGCCCTTGATGACCAAATGGTAAGCACATCCAAAAAACGGAAACATGAAGGCAATAGCGTTGAAAGTGAGGAAGCTTGACTGTGGGTGAAAACACTAAAAGAAAGGGGGCTCTACAGCAAGACCTGGATACGAGAATACAACTCGACCCAAAGGACAGCTACTGAGAGAAGTTCCTCGCGAATAAGGTGGAGGGAAACTATGTCAACTAGACGGGCGCTGGTAGACGCGGGAAAGTAACGCGCGCAAAGGCGCGCGTAGGCGATGCGAAGGCGCGCGAGATGCGCACGTGAGCGAGAGATGCGGAGGGTACGCGCGTAAGCGGGCGCGCGCTTGAACGATGAAGAAGAGGAGTCCTTAAGAGAGTAGCAAGGGCACAGGTGTCAACAGTGGAGGAGTATAATCAGATTTCTAGTATTGGAGGGAGAACTCTACACTTTGCAGTATATCAAGATCCCGGGGAAAGTAAGTACCAGAACCGAAGGAATCCTCCCTCTATTTAAGAAGGGAGATTACGCTATGCGGCGCGCTTCCGAGCGCGCTCCCGAACCGAGTAACCATATCAACTTCTAAATATATTCTAAGTTTAAATAGACTCTCTGTATGTAAGCGCGGAGGTCGGACCGAAGGTTCGTTAATTCAATGAGAGAGATAAAAATAACGCACCAGTGAATCAGCAAGGACAAAGGACAGAGGGATGGATGGTAGGAGCGCGAAGGCCTATGGAGCGCGTGTGTGTGCGATGTGCGAGTGGGGCGCGTACGTAGGCGCGCGCGCGAGAGCGCGAATGACTGGTCCTTAGGATGTGAGCTGATACAGATAGGGAATTAAATGGGTAAGAAGGCCGCATATCCGGCATCGAGAGGCGCGAGTCTCTACATCTCCTGGGAACTTACATTCTGAGTGTCCCCACTCAGAGCTATAGCGTGGGATTTTGGACTTGGAGAAATGGTGATAGACAGGGGTCATGTGATCGCGAGAGTAGGGCCGCTCCTTTGATGATCGCGAGCATCGCTGATCTAATCGATGGGGTTGTTGATAAGAGATGGAAGTGTTCTCGCGATCTCTTGTCTTCCTTCTTATCATTACCATCATGCCTCCTTTCACTGCCGCTATGCTGAACTCCACTCCCTCTCCAGAACCTGAGCCTGTGGCGCCAATTCACCCTGAGGACGCGCCTATGGCTGACGCTAGCGTGGAGTCCGATACCGACCGCCTTGTCAGCGCTTGGGCGGCTTCCCTGGTCGCATTGGAGGCGTGCGTCATGGTGACGCCAGACCTCAAGCCGGAGCTCCTCGAGGATCAAGAGATGTGGATGCGCGAGTGGCTCTCTGTACTGGTGAGTGCGCTTACATGGCTTGCCTTTTGTGATCTAACATTCCTAGGCAACCATGAACGGCTGTTCCGAGCGCGCGGGTGCGTTGAGCGTGGAGCTGGATATGGACAATAAGAGCGCGGAGCTCCTGAAGCAGGGGCGCAAGGGTTACAAGGAGATTGAGGTGCTGGTGAAGGGATGGAAAGCAAAGGCGATCGAGACTGTTCCAGTGGCGCCTCCCAAGCGCGTTGTTCGCGCCACTGAAGCGCCGGGTACCGAGGCGCGCGCCACCGACGCGTCTGGTACTGATGCTTCCATGCAGGTGCGTTTCTCTATGTCGTGTGGGTGTGCTACTCTACTGAATGTTCGTCCGCATTAGTGCAAGGTTGGACGTATGTCTGTTCCTTCAGCGCCTCGCTGCACCAACTGCGCCAGCAAGAATCAGGTTTGCGGAGGCACGCCTGGCAGGCGCTGCCCTCCTTGTGACGTTTCTAAGCGTGCTTGCTCCTTTTGTAAGTTGCGTCTTGTCGGATTCTGTTGGCGCGCTACTGACGCCTTTGGGATTAGCTAAGCGCAACAATACAGACGGACCCAAGGCGCGTCCGCGCAAGCCTATGCCCAAGCGCCCCACGGTTACTGAGTCTGCCAAGGAGACTGCCTCCTCTAATGCCGTTGAAGAAGATGGTTCTGACGGGTCTGGTTTAGATGTGATGATTATTGATGAGCGCACTATGGAGGATAAGGTTGTGCGCGCCTCGCGCGTTATCCCTGTGCGCGCCGAGGGTCCGTTGGCATCTGGCTCTGCGCCTAAGGGAAAAGGCAAGTACAAGGGACCAGAGGAGGAGTTGAGAGAGGTGCAAGCTGAGATGGCGCGCTTGAGGGAGGAAAATGCGCTTATGCGCGCGTCCGCTTTGAAGACTCGCCAGTATGCGCGCGCCCAGCAGGCGGATCTCTTGGCGCTTTCCAACAAACTTTTCGCCATGTCCCAGGAGTGGTCTGACCTGGAGGAGCGCGCCAATGCTTCTCTGAACTAGATACAACCTGTTTTTCTCCTAAGCGCCAATGCGCCTTTGCAATAGATCCTGATTTTGTTGTCCCATGTCCATGTCCATGTCCTCGTCTGATTCACTGGGCTATGAGATTAAGATTATAAGTATGTAAGTAAGGCTCGAGCGCGAGACGAGATAAAGGTACTGCGATGGACTTTACTAGGTTTTCTGCGGGGTGCGCGCCCGTCTTGTCTTCTTCGCGCGCCTTCCTTCATCTATCCCTGCCTTGTTGCGCCGCGCGCGCCGAGGTGATGACGCGCGCGTTTGAATGAAAATTAGAAAAAAAGAAAAAAGGTGCGCGGCGCCGCGCGCGCGTTAGAAAGTGAACGTCTATGGGGGTGATTATGCGCGCGCTATACAAATATGGTAGTTAGTAGTATGTACTTGCGGAATATGAGCGTTTCGGTGGTGCGTTGATGTATTCTAGAGTCTGTGGGGTTTATGTGCAGGCAATGCGCGTTATATGGATGAATGATAGAAAAAGATATCACCGGACGAAACCCGGGGTAAAACTGAGAGTATGTACTTCATGGAATATGTTTGTGTTTTTCGTATTATCTTGTGTTTTTGTTTTATGTTTTTGAGGAGTGTGTGGATGTGCGAATTGATTGGGTGATGTGCGGGTGAGAATTGGTTGCGCACGCTAATCGTCTTGCGCGCGCTCAGGCTCGTCTTCTTCAGGTTCTACGGTTTCATACGCTTCTAGTTCGTCGATGCTCTCGTCGTCCACTCCAGTCATTTGGGTTACTGATACGCGCTCCCCGCTACGTGGGTAGTAAGGAATGACGCGGAACGCGGCGAACCGGAGTTTTGAGATTGCGCCATCCAACTCGGCCAGCATATACGAGCCTCCCTTCGTGTGGCGCACTACGATCATAGGTCCCAAATAGCGCGGCTTCGTCTTCTTGCTCAATTCGTATTCGACCCTCGAGTTGCGTACCAACACTAAGGCGCCGGGTTCGAAATCGTGTGATTTGATAGTCGCGCGGAAGCACTTCTCAAAATCGCGTATCGACTTGAAGCGCGCCGCGACTACTCTGTCTCTGATCGCGTTAATATCTTCTATGCGCTTCTGTAATTGACGCGCGCGCCATGCTATAAGGTCAGTAGTGGTGAACGCGCCTCGGCTTGGTAAGGGCGCGAGGAACGTCGCTTCAGCGAGATCAAAGGGAAATATTGGCTCTACACCGTGCATCATGAAATAAGGCGATAAGCCCGTCGCTTTGTGAATGGTAACGCGCTCTGCCCAGAACACTGAATGAACCACCTGATACCAGCGGGAATCGTCTCCGTCGCAGGTTTTAATGATGGCCTCCCGGACATCGCGGTGTCGTCTTTCGACTATACCGTTTGCCTGAGAGTTATATGGCGAGATGCGGATCGGGTGGATCCCATATTTGCGCGCGAGTTCGTCTACTGCGAGCCTATATGCGGGCGCGTTGTCCGTCACTATTTCTGTGATCGGGCCCCACCTACAGAAGAGCTCTTCGAAAATAAAAGCGGTTAGCGCGTTAGTATTCTCTTTGCGCAGCATGCGCCATTCAGGATACGATGTTAGCGCGCATCGCGCTTGCACAAGGTATTCAAATCCACCTGCTCTGGGCATCTTCATGGTGTCGATGTGCGCTTTGCGGAATAGACCACCTGGTATGGGTACGATTGGAGGAATATGCAACCTCCGCGTTTGGCGCACTTGGCATTCGTGACACGTTTGCGCATACCATTTGATATCTTCAATGATGTGTGGCCACCAAAAGCGCAGGCGTAGGCGCGCGCTGACTGTATAGATACCCTTGTGCCCTAGATCGTCATGCGCCTCCTTCAGAACGCGGTAGCGCTTGTTTGGAGGCAACACGAGCTGATGTTTGCCATGCGTCGCTCTGCGCCATAGGTTGCTTTCCAGGACGAAGTAGCGCGCTGCGTTGTTGACGAACTTTTCGAATTCTTGATCTGAAACGTCAGTGGGTCTTTCGCGCGAGGTAAGGAACTGTTCTATTGTGGTCATCAGCGCGTCTTGCGCGCGCGCTGTGTCCGAGCGCAGAATGTCAGGCTCCGATTCTTCCGTCTGCGCGACATCGAAATATACGCGCAACGCTGGCACGCGCGTGCTCTGCGAAATGAAACATGTGCGATGCGCTTCATGGCGTATGTCTGCCGAGACGCCTGCTACGCGGCGCGCGTGATCGTTCAGCAGTGCAATAGCGAATGAGTATGCGCGATCAATCCAATCTTCATGATCGTCGTCCTCAATGGGATCTTCCTCAGCGGGTGGTCTCCTTGAGAGGCCATCCATGCCTTTGTGCTTTTGCGCGGGTACATGAACGAGTTTGAATGAAAATAAGAGGATACCCGCAATCCATCGATTGATGGTCGCGTTAGGTTGCAAGTCCGGGTTATTGATCATACCTTTGATATACTTCGCGTCTACCTCCACCGTCAGATTCTTTACCCCGAATATGTATACACGCACCGCGCGTAGCGCGCGGAAGAGTCCAAAGAGTTCTAGCTTCGCTTGAGAGTAGCGCCTCTCCACGTCATTTAGCGCGATGGAGCCAAATCGATTTGGATAGCGCTTCCCGTTTTCACCTACTTGCAGCAAGATGAATCCGACAGCGATATTTGAAGTATCGACTGCCAGAATGACTTCGCGTTCGCTATCATAATCGATGCGCCTTAGCGCGGGCGATTCTAGGATTGCGTCCTTGAGGATCTGCATGGCTTCGCGCTGTTCAGGTCCAAATATAAACGGCGCGTCCTTTCTAGTAAGATTGATTAGCGGGCGCGCGATGCGCGAGAAGTCGCGAATGAATATGCGCAAGACTCCGCAAGTCCCTAAGAATCCGCGCACTTGCGATTGATTCGTTGGTTCGGGCCAGTCGCGTATCTTCTGGACTTTAGATTCTTCTGGTACGCGCCCTTCAAACGTGCATTTGTGCCCGACGATAATAGCCGTGGGCGCAGCTAGAATGAATTTCGTCGCGGAGACAGTTGCACCTACGTTCTCTAAGCGCTGGAGAATGCGATTGACGACGATGCAATGTTCCCATATGAAGCGCCGGATTCCTGGGTTTTCGGGTATTGTCTCGTATGAACCGTCCTCGCGCTGATAGCGCGTTCGTACTGATTTGATTGGGACATCATCCACGAATGGCGACGTGAACTCTGGAATCTCGTGTTGCAGGATGAACGCGGTATCGCCTTGGTAAACCTGTACAGCGTTAGCATGCCCTTGAGGAAGGGTGGTCAGCCGGTGAGGGCCCAAAGGCGTTCCAAAGGTTGTCAGGTCGCGCGAGTCTACATGAAGCGCGCGCTGGTCATAACCTGAATATAAATCCAATATTGCATACACTGCGTAACCGGCGAATGCTTCTGCGAGAAGTTCGACAAAGGGAGGAAGCGAGGCGTCGCGAATTGTTACCGCGTTAAGCGGCTGCAAGTCGTGAACTAGGCGCAAGGATTTTCCGTCCTTCTTGACGACACAAAACCAGCGCGAGCGATACACGGCCGTTGATGGCTCGTATACTCCTGATGAGATCTTTTCCTTGATGATGCGCACTACTTCATCTAAGGTGGCTGGTGGAATCGGAATATTGCGCTGAGACCACGGGGTGTGCGGAATGGTCGGAATCTTGTACGGCGGAAAATAGGTCTCGTTGAGACGCCCGCACTCTGAGGCGCCCCACGCAAAGGCGAGTTCGTGAACGCGAACCAGCCAGCGCACTAACTTGAGTTCCTCTGGCCACAGCCAATTTGCTGGGTCGAGGTCTAGCTTGTCTGCGCGCGCCTGGAGAGAAATCTGGGGGATGGGTGGGTAAGTCTGGTAACCCTGCTAACGGGTCTTCTGGCAACTGGCGCACTACCCTATACTCTGCTGGCATAGTGGTAGGCACGGTCCGCACCTTCTTCGCGACTGGTTTGTAGACCAGCGTGTGAAGGGCGGGATCATAATAATAACATGAATTGAAGGCGTCAATAGTCGCCTTCTCTATAGCGGTCTGTGTGGATGTTAGATGCGCGTAACGCGCTGAATACTGCGGAATACTACCAGCGGAAAGATGATGCGTAGAAACAAAAGACGATGCGTTGTTGCTCCTTAAGAGCATAGAATGAGAAACGCCTTCAGCGCGCGCGATGCGCGGTGCGTTAGGCGCAATACGAGAAGACGAGACATGATGCGATAATGAAAATGATTGGGGAAACGAATGCGAATAGGCGTCTCCCCGCGAATGCTGCAGATCATCGATACTTAAAAACCCTGTTCCTCCTCCTTGAGCGCGTGCGAGTGCGCGTTGTTAACGCACTTCGCGTCTCTTGCGAGCGAACGCTTGACCCAAGGTAGGGTTGGAATGCGCAATTCCTTGCACGCATTAGGGTCTGTCAGTATAAGATCCTGCTCCCCGTCAGGGAGATCAAATGTGCGACATGAAGTAAGCTTAAAAAACGGGCGCCCTAGCAAAACCTCGAAGGTCATGCGCTCGATGACCTGGACTTGAAAATACATGGGTCCTGCGCCAAAATCAAGCGAAACATTCTCCACGACTCCAAGTGTCATGTCGCGTGATGTGTTCACTGATTCCATGTTGAGGCTGTGGTCCGATCTGAGCGGTACTCCGAGCGCCTTCCACACATCTCTTGGCATGACTACTACCTCTGCGCCTTGGTCTAGGACACACGTGAGAGTGCGCCCCTCTGATGTCTTCGCGCGGATACAGCGCAGGGGCGCGAAGTGATCCGCGACGATCCTGCCGTCGTCGCTTCGCATGCGCGCGTCTTCGTATTGCCTTAACCATTGATCGGTCGCGGGGTGTCCTGATAATTCGTGTACTGATACTGCGCCTACCGTGACACGCTTCTTGGTCGTAAGTTCGCGGAAATGTTGGCGAACATCAGGAGATACAGCTAATAATTCCCTTACGGGAATGTTGAGATTGGAATCGAGAAGACGCTCGACAACGCGTTTGTCGGCCTCTTTGTCCTCGAGCGCGAATGCATAACGATACGATGATGATTGTGATGGTGCTGGTGACGATGATGACGATGATGGTGATACCGATGCTGATGCTGATGACAATGCGGTCGCAGATGGCGATGATGATGATGGAGAAGGCGCGGACGACGATGGCGCCGCTCCTTTGGGGGGCGCCTTTGCGCCTATTGGCGCGCTTGACGGCGTAACTTTCGCTAGCTCCTTTCCTTTACCTTTGTCAGACGAGGCTTGTATTTCGGGGGAGATTATCTCCTCCTCTACCGTGGCTTGTCTAGATGCGGGCCTCGGGCGCGCGCGGGTTTCGCTGGGTACTTCAACACCGTCAAAGCGGACATTTTTACCTTTGGTGTTGCGCTTCTGCTCGCGCTTCGTGGCTACGTAGGCTAGCGCCTCGGTCATGAGGTCCACCGTGTCATCGTCTCCATCAAGTTCTGTTCGCGCGACTGTGTGCACAAACGCGGATGACCCTACTTCAATTACCGCGTCGATCTCCTCAGACGCGCGATAGAACAGCCCTGCTGTGGTGCTTGCGCTAGCGGTCGTATCTGAGGTAGCGCGGCTCGCGTGGTGTCGGTCTAGTCGTTCCTTGAGTAGTCCTCGACCTGGAATCCACTCGCCATTTGGCAAAATGAGCTTGCGCGTCTCTTCGTTAACCTTACATTTGCCCGCGTCGATGTACCTTTGTCTCTCCGTGCAACGAGCATAATAATGTTCAAGACTGCCACAAAAGGAGCAGTCGTTGAATGCGGACGCCTCGCGCTTATATTCGCGCTTGGTTACCGTTCCTTGCGCGGGCGATTCCATTGACGTGTTAGCTGTGACCAGGTTAGTGAATGATGCCGCCTTAGGCGCGCTAGCCGTTGCGCTTGGTGCGGGCGCGTTCGCTGGTAGTACAAACTGTCCAGCTGCGAAAACGTTCATGAACGGATATGGATCTTGCGGGTAGTGGTCCGGGAACTTGATCATGAGGCGCGTGCGGATTTGCGCCTGAGTGTCCTTAGGAATACCTTCCATGAATGTGCGGTCGCGCTCGGCTTTCCCGATTCGGTCCTCCGCCAAAAGCGGTTGCATGATCTTCTTGAATGCGCGCAGGTAACTGCTCAGTTCCTGGTAAGAAGGCATCGGTTTGTTAGCATACTCGTGCGCGATGGCTTGTAGGTCCGCAAGCGCGTAGCGCCTTTTGCCATCCCATCCGGGATACATTACTTTGACCTCGTCTAAAAAGGCGTCGTAATCGCTTACTTGCGCCTCAGGCATTCCGCCCCATAATTCGCGATCATCGCGCTCAAGGTAGCGGATGATGCCTTTGATGCGGTCGAGTCCTTTTAGACCTACTTCATCAGCGAGCTGCTCGTATAGGTCTATAAAGTCAGCGAGGTCGTCCGCGGTGCCATCAAATTTAGGCGCGTCCGTTGTCCCACGGACGGGCATTCTGGTTCTTGTGGTGGACATAATAGGCGTTTGGGATGTTGTAGGCGCGGAGGTCTTCTGACTGATTGGCACTTGGCGCGCGTATGCGAAGGGAAGGTTTGCTATAACGATACCGCCTGGAATTGAAGGCGGCGCGCGCGGGGTTTCGAACACTTCTTGCTTGATTTTCGGAATTCCCACTGTAGGAGGCGCGTTCTCGCGCACGGGGAATGCTAATGCGTTAAGCGGGGTTTTGCTAGAATCGGTCAGTTCGGTCAGCGCGCTTAGCGCTGATAGGTCAGAAGAAATAAAAGGAGGTTGGTTGGGCGTATGGAGGAACGCTCCGGGAACTTGGCTTCTTGGGTTATCTATTGCTTCAAAGTCGTCGGACGACTCTTCTTTGACAGATTCTTCCGGTGATGGCGTGACTGGCAATATCGGCTGTCTAGGCTCGCGCGCTAAGAGCGCTAGATCTGGTCGTGGCGGTTCTGAGATGTTGCGTGAGCGACCGCGCGCGGGTTGAAGGAATAAGGGTCCTGGTAGAATTGATTCAATTGCTCTGTCGAATGCGGCGATGGCTTCTTCTCTAGCTCTGCGACGACTGTTGGGTCTGAGTACCCGACCGGTTGTCTCAGAAGTGTCCCTCGCGGTGGGCTCCAGTTGAAGGTGAGGAAGCTTGACTGTGGGTGAAAACACTAAAAGAAAGGGGGCTCTACAGCAAGACCTGGATACGAGAATACAACTCGACCCAAAGGACAGCTACTGAGAGAAGTTCCTTGCGAATAAGGTGGAGGGAAACTATGTCAACTAGACGGGCGCTGGTAGACGCGGGAAAGTAACGCGCGCAAAGGCGCGCGTAGGCGATGCGAAGGCGCGCGAGATGCGCACGTGAGCGAGAGATGCGGAGGGTACGCGCGTAAGCGGGCGCGCGCTTGAACGATGAAGAAGAGGAGTCCTTAAGAGAGTAGCAAGGGCACAGGTGTCAACAGTGGAGGAGTATAATCAGATTTCTAGTATTGGAGGGAGAACTCTACACTTTGCAGTATATCAAGATCCCGGGGAAAGTAAGTACCAGAACCGAAGGAATCCTCCCTCTATTTAAGAAGGGAGATTACGCTATGCGGCGCGCTTCCGAGCGCGCTCCCGAACCGAGTAACCATATCAACTTCTAAATATATTCTAAGTTTAAATAGACTCTCTGTATGTAAGCGCGGAGGTCGGACCGAAGGTTCGTTAATTCAATGAGAGAGATAAAAATAACGCACCAGTGAATCAGCAAGGACAAAGGACAGAGGGACGGACGGTAGGAGCGCGAAGGCCTATGGAGCGCGTGCGTGTGCGATGTGCGAGTGGGGCGCGTACGTAGGCGCGCGCGCGAGAGCGCGAATGACTGGTCCTTAGGATGTGAGCTGATACAGATAGGGAATTAAATGGGTAAGAAGGCCGCATATCCGGCATCGAGAGGCGCGAGTCTCTACAGCGTGGCAAGCAAGGAGCCAAAGAAGGCAAAAGCACCCCAGACACCTGGTAAGGAGTTTTTGTCAACTTTACGAAAGGCTAATATGACATCACTTACAGTTCATAATGTGCCACACACAGACGAAGAGGGCATGCACCCCAGTAATGATCCGATTAACACTATCACCAAGCCAAACTACCGGGCTACTAAAATAGCCTACTTCAAGCATGCAAAGTGGGAAGACCAGTGGATTGAAACTGCGGAAGCCCTTGTGAGGGATGAGTTCGAGCATTCTTACTCGGATGCCATGCTTGTCGATGACGACTCAGACAATGAAGGTGAAACTGCACCAATGGAACCTGCCTCAGTGAGTGTTTTATATTTGTTATCCGACCATGCTACTAATTTGAGCGGCAGGACAATATATTCGACAATATGCCTGCACTCACTCCCCCGAAACCAAGTGCCGGCTACAATGAGCTTGATCAGTACCTCAAAAGTGATCTTGAGGACGTTACAGATGTCATTGCCTGGTGGCACACACACCGTAAAGCTTATCCTAAGCTCTCCCACATGGCATTAGATTATTTGACTATCCCTGGTATGTGGTTTGTTTTGATTTCGTATTCAAATGTAGTCTAATATGTTGATCATAGCTACTTCTGTTGACATCGAGCGACTCTTTAGCCGTGGCTGCCTCCTTCTCTTGCATGTTCGGTCTCATTTATCGGCACAATCAACGCGCGCACTTTTGTGCCTTGGATACTGGAGCAAACTTAACCTTGTTAAGATGGAGGATGTTATGTCTGTCGCTGTGCTTGCTGACCTTGAGGATGACGAAGAGCAAGAGCTTCATGATGGGTGGGATTGTATCAAGTTACAGTAGGTTTGGCTAGCTACATTACATAGTACGAAATTTCAGAAACCCATGGGTATACCCTTGGTGGGTAGTACCCAGGGTATATTACCTTCGTACCCGCCGAAAAACCCACACCACCACATGGGTGTGGGTATTCCCTGGGGTATGGGTGGGGGTATCACCACTCATACCCCAGGGTCTACCCATGCAGTTGCCTACATCTCACACCCCAAACTACTGCTAGGAATTTTTCTGCTACAGATGCTGCTGGTCTTGCACTCCCCCTACTTCCAGGTTTTTCCTGCAATCAACACTTCTGAAATCACTAACACCCACAGGCTCAATGCCACCTTGCATTCGTACTGTTGGCCCTCTCATCTTCCCAGTGCGCAGCACTTTCACAGCCCAAGTCTCACCATCATTCGGCCCTCCAACAGGGCTTGGTCTATGCACTGCCATCGTTATCAGCGCTTGGATGCCTTATCTCACCAATACCCACCTCGCTATCAGCACTCTGATCTCATTACCGCCATTTAGCCTTCCCACCACCTTTGTTATTCATGGTCAATATTCTGGGAACGGGAGGGCAGTCTGAGTGGGAGGGTAGGCTGAGTGGGAGGGCAGTCTGGATGGAGAGCATTCATTCCCGCCATTCATTTCTTACTTGCTTCCATCGATATTTGATTACATGTCAGCGCATTCACTAGCTACAAATATATTTGTTTTGTCCTTAGTCCATTGAAATCTCCTAAGTGTTTCGAAGTCCGCTATGTTATGCCGTGTGTGCCGCAGCTGTTGGACGTTATTCTAACCAAGTTTCTTGACACCTTTAGCTGGTGTTGGAAGGTTTAGCCATGCTCTAGCCGAGTTTTTAAAAGGTTTTGAAAGTTATTTTGAGTACCACTAATGATTAACATGTTGCATATTTGCACAAGTACGAAATTTGGGAAAAAAAGACATGTGCATAAACTAGAACACTCCTGCTACCTATTCTCCCCCCTCAATCAGTGTTTGGAAGAGGTTTGTATGAATGAGACAGTTGTGCAAAGCATGGTGAGCTTGAATGTGACAGACGCATGACATCTCTGGGCTCATAACACATTGGTTCATTTGTACGCGACTTGCTATATGTCATACATTCCTACCTTTACATGATATTTCACGTACAAATCGATTTGTAGGGTGCAACGACCATAGTCAATTTGTTAAATCTGTAATGGTATGAACGAGCGCCGGTTCGCATTCACGCTGCGCAAAGTATGACTAAGTGTGACATTGTGTGACATGGTGCAAATTTGAGGGAGAGGGACATGCTGTCGCGTTTGCACATATCTTGGTACTGTAACATTGCCAAAAAAATTCAAGATTTTTGTGAGTAGATCTATAGGCTTCAAGCTACAATTTGCACTAGCTTTCAAGGCTCTATGTGTTGTGGCTGAGTCGTGAAACACTTGTGCAAATTGATTTGCATTACTGGGCCATCAATAGTATGCCTCCTGTTAAGAACATGCTCAAAGGTACTGGATCCGAAGGGCTTGGCCTCAGCTCGTACGCTGTGCCCCTTACCCGAGTACTGCCCTTGATTTTGGAAGGCTAAAGTACCGCGTTCGGAAGAGCGGACGAGTACTGTAGAATCAATCCAGATGACTTCTGGATATCAGACGAGTAGCGTAAAGGCTAGTCCGGACGAAGTCTGAGACTAGAAGCGGAACAGAGAAAGACTACCCTAAGGTAGAGCCGGAGATAAGTCAAAGGAATCAATCCTAAGACTGGAAGTGAACGAGAGAGAACTCAAGTTCGGACGGAGACAGGAATGAGCAGAATCTAAGATGATATTCGAACTGAGGTTCTACAGAGTTGTACATGAGTTTATATACTGTAGGTAGCATAACGGAATGGTCAGTCAGCACGGAACAAAGCTATGTATGAAGCATGTGGAAAGTCTAACGGTAAGTCTAACGGATCAAAGGAAATGAAGTTTGGACATGAATACACAGGGTAGATCAATAAGCAAAGTGGAAGGGAATATAACCGGTGTACCGGAGAAGGTAACGCCCAAAAGGGGATAGGCGCTGAGTTAAGGTTCTGGGCTCGGGAATGAGTTGTGGACTGGATAGCGGATTAGTGGTCCGGATCGGACTAGTGGACTGGATCTGATCAGCGGACTGGATCTGTGGACCAGATATCGGATCTGTGGACCAGATATCGGATCTGTGGATCGGATCTGGATCTGATCTGAGATCCGAATGCATGGATATGACACCTCCACATCACACTGGCTCAAGTCAAGACTATCAAGGAGCTTCTGATAACCAGTCAATGACACTCACGCGAATCTACGCCTCTTAGATTGGTCTTGCCAGAGTTCGTCCACGAGATCTCCTTGCTTGACATCACTAGGAGGTGATCTGAGACTGGATGGGAATTCAATCAAGCACTCACGATAGGCATGGTATATATAGATTTCCAACAGCACGATACCAGTTCTGCTCTAGGCCATAGGAGTTGAGGGTGGAGAAATGATTTTTTGGAGTGCCACTGCCCGTAGAAATTTAGAATGCTTATATTATGTACCTAAGTGACACTGACAGTTATTGACGCGGCACTGAGGTTTGACATGGCATGTATAGGTGTGACACAGCATTGATGAGGCATGCAAGTGGGCCTTGATGTGGCATAGGTAAGTGTGGAGGTTTACATTAGTGCAGAGGCTGTGAATATGTTGGGGAGAACTTGTCGTAGTGTGAGTAGTGCTTGACCCAGCCTGACTGAAGCTTGACATGGCATGGTTGGGGGCTTGACGTGATAGTACAGAGCACAGAGACTGATAAGGTGGGGTCGAGACTTGACACAGTGATACAATAATTCACACTGCTATCTGAAAACAAACTTTGGATCAATGATTAGAGACCATACAATACAAACACAAGATGCACAGAACATTCCCAAGTAGTATGAACACAGAGGACAAGCACTGTGAAATTGGTGAGAGGTGAATGCAGCATTCCAGGGCCTGTACACAGCTGGACATTCATATGTTGATCATTAGCGAGGATATAAAGTGTTTGGAATTCATTTCGAGCAACATAAGATAGTGTTTGAACATAATCTGTACCCTAGTATTTTATGATGTTATAGGTGCACATTTATTATTGTGTGTTGTGCGGCCTGCGTGGTGCCCGCTTTGGTGACCCATTTGTTGTTGCCCATTTGGTACCTGTTGTGATGTCTGCGCGCTGCCCGTTCAATTGGTGACTCAGGCTTTTGCTAGTATTGCCAATGGATCACTTGCGGGTTTTTGGGCTGCATCTGACTACTAAAAATAGAGCTCGTTGGAATACAACAAGACGAGTAAGAACATCAAAACAATGTATTCTATGCTTCTAGTGAAGGTTCGAAAATCAATTTATCTGCAAGGCGGTTACAAGCTTCATCGACGAATTGATCAGCGTGATTGAATGCTGCTCCCTCCCCAATAATCTTGAACATAAGTTCCTTGCACCCTCCGCTAACATGCCCGAACTGCAAATCTTTAAAGTGTTTGACAGCTTCACGATATGGTTGTGGGTTTCGTCTGTTGAGAAGGAAACGAGCCATGCCATTCCACCAGATAGTGTGCCAGTCCTCATTACAGCCTACTGGATCTTGGCAGTCGCTGGTGTGCATCAAAATTTTGGGCTCTTCTGCAGCCACAATATGACCACCTGTTAGTGGGGGAAGGATATATCCAAACTGGCTTATTAGCCAAAAACCCTGATACATCATTCAGTTTAGCTATCCACTGTAGCACTATCTAGGTTGATGTATCCTTGGGTGGATCCCAACAGTGGCTTCTGTATACATCATTCCCAGCATATTTTCGCATTTTTGGCCACCTACCCCCCATAATATTCTCACACTTCATAGCTCCGCATTTTGGGCCACCTACTGTGGGAATTTCCCCACAGCACCAAAAACATCGCCCATTTTGGGAATCTCCACAATATCAATTATTCCCACACCCTCCCCACCTTACTGCAGCTTCACCACTACACCACAATAGGTCCCCCCTTGTATCTAAGTAGTAGTTTGGTATATACATGTATAATATACTATAATAGACCGCTTTTTTTGTTTTTTTGTATGCCTGCTCCTCCTCCAGGGCCCTTTTAAAATGAAGTAGGACACAGAACACTTTCGCATTTTTGCCCCTTTGATATGTAAGTGTCTCAGGCCATTCAGAACATGTTTATGAATATATATGAAGAGATTCCAATCTTTATTTGACCCCCTGAAGCGCCCTACATCAATAGATATGGCATATATACAGGAAAATACAAAATATGTTCTCATGTATTAATTTCTAGGTACAGAGCCTTTGAAACACGATTCCCAGCATCTATCCAACAGTATTAAAAATGTATCAGGAGCTCAGGACCATAGGATAAGACCCTGCTGTGTAGTACATCCCCCCTCTCCTGATGGTTTACCTCCTGTGAATTTTTTTCCTGCAGGACCGGACCTCAAGGATTGTATGGGGTCCATTCCTATGCATATTTAGAGTATATCTATCACCTAGCTACTCCAGAATATCCACAGGGTCCTTCCACAGCAACATAAATATAATATATTGCAATTTTGACATCTTTGATGTTTTTCATTCCCTTACTCTTGCACAAATGATCCAAGCTGGTCATATATCATAATTGGGGCACATATATATGCTTTGTATGCCCAGGATCAGCTCAGAATAGGCCGGAGGTTTCAGATAATGTGTATACTTACTATTTCTACTGATTAGGGGTCCATACCTTTAAAACATCGGTATTTGATGATCAGACACCTGGAGTGCATGTCATATATATTCAGTATCACAGATCTCAAAGTTCAGAAAGATCCATCAAGTATTGAGTGAAATGAATGTAAAAGAACATATGTGTGAAAAGTGATAATTGACACATATCACACAAAAGTCACATTTATATATGATATAGGTTGAAGATTTCATTAAATTTTGATAGAATACATGTTAGACTACACAAGGAACATATACTACACTTTTCCCTGAGAGTGGAAGGGATGTGGAAGGGATGTGGTGGTGAAGTCAGTTGATGCAGCATAAAAGTCCTACAACTTCTTAACTGACCACTTTCGATGTTTTGAGCATTTGCAGTTTCCCACACTCAATTTCTTATCTATTTACTTCCCCAGTCCTCAATTCTGGGTAGATCTTTCTATAACTTGAGTCCTATGATGCTGAATGTATGTGAGATGTACTACAGATGTCTGATCATTAAATACCGATGTTTTAAAGGTATGGGCCCCTAATCAGTAGAAATAGTAAGTATACACATTATCTGAAACCTCCGGCCTATTCTGAGCTGATCCTGGGCATACAAAGCATATATATGTGCCCCAATTATGATATATGACCAGCTTGGATCATTTGTGCAAGAGTAAGGGAATGAAAAACATCAAAAATGTCAAAATTGCAATATATTATATTTATGTTGCTGTGGAAGGACACTGTGGATATTCTGGAGTAGCTAGGTGATAGATACACTCTAAATATGAATATGAATAAACCCCATACACTTCTTGAGGTCCGGTCCTGCAGGAAAAAAAAATCACAGGGGGTAAACCACCAGGGGAGGAGGGGTACACTACAGAACAATCTCTTGTCTTGTGGTAATGAGCTCCTCACACATTGTTCCTACTATTTAATAGGTGTTGGAAATGATTTTTTCAAGTACATCCACCTAGAAATAAACAAATGGCAACATATTTTGTATCTTCCTGTATATATGTTATATCTATTGATGTAGGATGCTCAAGGGGGTCAAATAAAGATGTTATTCTCTTCATATATACTCATAAACATGTTCTGAATGGCCTGAGACACTTACACATTAAAGGGGCAAAAATGCGAAAGTGTTCTGTGTCCTACTTCATTTTAAAAGGGCCCTGGAGGAGGAGCAGGCATACAAAAAAACAAAAAAAGCGGTCTATTATAGTATATTATACATGTATATACCAAACTACTACTTAGATACAAGGGGGGACCTATTGTGGTGTAGTGGTGAAGCTGCAGTAAGGTGGGGAGGGTGTGGGAATAATTGATATTGTGGAGATTCCCAAAATGGGCGATGTTTTTGGTGCTGTGGGGAAATTCCCACAGTAGGTGGCCCAAAATGCGGAGCTATGAAGTGTGAGAATATTATGGGGGGTAGGTGGCCAAAAATGCGAAAATATGCTGGGAATGATGTATACAGAAGCCACTGTTGGGATCCACCCAAGGATACATCAACCTAGATAGTGCTACAGTGGATAGCTAAACTGAATGATGTATCAGGGTTTTTGGCTAATAGGCCAGTTTGGATATATCAATATGACAGTATGGGCTGATATGATGATGTGCTTCAAGAGCTGCTTGCACATAGACCAAGGTCTCAAATACATTGTTGCCTAATAGTTCCCGGTGTTGTGCAGTCAATTGGGTAATGGGAGTGTCAACAAGTCACTTGAAGGCGAATGGGAAGATTGTGCTTGTGTTATACTGTATGGCAAGGTTAATGAGCTGAGCGGGGTGGAAATGATAGCGGGTAGACTGAATGCGAGAAATGACGAATTTTCGAGTATGAGAACATTGATACATGTCGCAGAAATGCAGAAAATTTGACAGTTCTTCAATGGTGTATTGGCCAGTGCGTGCTCTACAACTGGTTTAGCAGCTCGATGAAAGGTCTATAGAACAACGGCTTACCTGCCAAAGGTATGTTCAAGGAATAATTCAAACATCTCCTGTGTTGTACCATCAAGACGGATGGGTCTCTCATCACTTTTCCCATCCATCTCTTCCAATCCAGCAGTTTCAGTAGCAGAAAACATGTCATTAAATGTTTCAGAGTTCGAGGACAAGACTGAGCTGCAGAGCCTATATAGCACATCATCGATCTGTTGATGTGAGGGCACCCAAACTGCATAAGTGACTTGATACATCAATTGAAAAACCTTACCTGAAAGACATGGCTTGCATTAGAGAAATAATAGACAGGATGTCGAGTTGGCATGGTAGGAGCGGGAGCGCCTGGCATAGTTTCTACACTTCGACGTTTGATGGAAATCAAGTTCAAAAAATGTTCAACATGACATGGTGTAGCACATCATGTGAGTCGTGGATTGATGGACTTACTCTTCTACTGCTTCCAAATCATGATGGAGAACATTCATTTAACCTTTGGATTCTACGGCTTCCAAATCATAGAGAACATTCACTCCGACACTCACCCACTTCTCATCAACACCTACTCACTTCTCATCAACACTTATAAACAGCTAGCCTTTGTTCTGGATGCCAGAAAATTTTGGGTTGCCTAAATTGGAAGTTTGAGAACAGCGGTTCGCATAATCCAAACAACACCAAACAAAGGCACAAAAGCGAAGCACTCACACCAGCACCCTATTGCCTAATTAGGAAGGCCCACCCACCCCACTCGATAACGAGTACAACTCACTATATCATTACCCAGGCTGTCATCATTGAGCAGGAATTCTTGACAGGTTCATTATTACTTTTACTCCATCTATCTTATGCTGACCGTCTCTCTGGATCCTCTCCTTGTTGGCTTCATTGGCATGAATGTCGCATTATACTTCCCCCATGCACTATACCATACGCCCATATGTTCAGCGCGTGGCATGTTCCATTTCAACCCTGCCATATGCATGGGTTTCGACGCTGCTACTATCTCTAGCAATGACGACACTTGCAACCTTAATGCTGGAGGAAGAATTCTTACCCAGGCTGTCGTCATTGAGCAGGAATTCTTGACAGGTTCGTCATTACTTTCATTCCATCTATCTTATGCTGACCGTCTCTCTGGATCCTCTCCCTGTTGGCCTCACTGGCACGAATGTTGGATTACACTTTCCCCATGCACTATACCACACGCCTGTATGTTCAGTGTGTGGCGCGTTCCATTTCAACCCTGCCATATGGCATGGGTTTCGACGCTGCTACTATACCATACGCCCATATGTTCAGCGCGTGGCGTGTTCCATTTCAACCCTGCCATATGGCATGGGTTTCAACACTGCTACTATACCATACGCCCATATGTTCAGTGTGCAGTGCGTTCCATTTCAACCCTGCCATATGGCACGGGTTTCAATGCTGCTACTATACCATATGCCCATATGTTCAGCGCGTGGCACATTCCATTTCAACCCTGCCATATGGCATGGGTTTCAATGCTGCTACTATACCACATGCCCATATGTTCAGCGCGTGGTGCGTTCCATTTCAACCCTGCCATATGGCATGGGTTTCAACGCTGCTACTATACCATACGCCCATATGTTCAGCGTGTGGTGTGTTCCATTTCAACCCTGCCATATGGCACGGGTTTTGACGCTGCTACTATACCATACGCCCATATGTTCAGCGCATGGAGCATTTCATTTCAACCCTGCCATATGCACGGGTTTCAACGCTGCTACTATAAAATTAATGAACTTGTGCTCTTTTCTTGGTGCTGTTTCTTACAGTAATATGTAGATATATGTGAATGACTGACTGTATGTAGTTGGATCTATGTCATATGTGTGTGTGAGTGTTTGGTGTGTGTGAGTGTTTGGTGTGTGTGAGCGTCCTGCTGCTTGAACTCATCGAAGTTATTGTGATGCCTATGCTACCACAGATGCTTCCTCACTTTGCACCTTGCACAATGGCCCATACTCCATGGCCAGCTAACTTCCTTGTTGCCCATGATACTTTGTCAGACATTTACAGACACACTTATCGCATTCTGAACCAAGAGGATGCAGACCCTCTTCAGCTCATGTTTCATTTAGAGGCCATAACGGCTGATTCCATACCATTACTCGAAGCATTTGAAGTCGATTCTCGAGGATTGGAAGTGCAGGATTGGCTATCTGATGCTGCTACCTTACTGGGGAGTTTGTCTGTCCAATTATCATTGTTTCGACATAATATTGAGACTTGGTGATTCCCTTGATTCTTACCATTACATTAAGAAATCGCTGACTGCATTGACAGGGTGGATAGTGATATTATATTTCCCGAACCAGTGACCTTGTTGCAAACAAGCCGCCCAGGTCACCCAAAGAAGATCATAGACCTCAAATTCCTTGCCGACACATTGTCCAACTCTCGACAAATCAAGCTTAGGGAACTGGCGGATATATTAGGAGTTCATAGAAATACTTTGCAGCTCTATATGAAACGCCACGGTATCCAAAGGAAGTACTCTGAACTCACGAATGCCGAAATTGATGCTCTTATCCAGGAGTTCAAGAAAAGGCACCCAGACTCTGGAATACGATATATTATTGGGTTTCTCCGCAGGCATGGCATCCACGTGCAGCATCATCGAGTGGTACATTCGCTTCGTCGAGTAGACCGGTTGGGTCAGGTCCTGCGAGATCGACGAGTCAAAAGATGGCAAAAATATTATGTCAAGCGGCCCAATGCACTCTGGCACATGGATGGCCACCATAAGTTAATTAGATGGGGGATCATAGTTCACGGATTCATTGATGGCTTTTGCAGGACGGTAATTATATGTTTCGTGTGTTTATAAAAAAAAGCAGTTTATTAATGCAGCCTCTTTTTCTATCAGATAACAGCACTGAATGCCAGTAATAACAACCGTTCAGCTACCGTTTTGGACTTATTCAAACTTGCAATCAGAGAGTATGGTACTCCTTCTCGTGTGCGAGGCAATCGCGGTGGAGAAAACCTTGACGTCGCCACTTACATGATAATGAGAAATGGACCGCGCTGCGCTTCGTTTATGTGGGGATCGTGAGTTTTTCTTGCTCGAATTATTTTAGTTGCTGACTCCGTACATAAGCTCTACATGAAACACTCGAATTGAGCGGCTGTGGGTTGAAGTCAGCACTCAGTTTGCTAGGCGATGGAGGGCGTTTTTTACTTGACTCGAAAATTGGCACATGCTCAACCCTCAGAATGCTAATCATCTTTGGTTGCTTCACATGCTTTTTCTTGACGATATCAATCAGGATTGCTCTGACTTTTGGGAAGAGTGGAATTGCCATCCAATATGGGGACCTGACACTAATGACAAGAGTCCAAAGGTAAGCTTGTGATTGCGTTTCAACTTGCCGAAGACCTCAATTTTATCCAGGACCTATGGTTCCTGGGACAAACGCTATTCGGTGTATATCATGACGATTGTGAGGGCGTTCACCCTGATGTGATTGAGGAGTACTACAGTGTTCATGGGCGCCCTGCATCCCGACGACCACATCAAACTGGAGCAGGACATCCTGCTGACGAGGAAGACGATGTGGATGAACAGTCGCCCGACATTATTGAGTCGTGCTTCTACTCGTCTCGCAAATTACAGTAAACTTTCAAAGGGTCCAGGGCCATCAACCGGCTTGCAAAAGGTAATGTACTGCCAATATACTAACAAACATTATCTGCCTATTCATGATTTGCTCTAGATTCGGAGGGATACTACTACTAGTTCACAACCTACTGGGAGCCAGGCAAAACGGAACACCACATCCGCAACATCTACTTTCCGTGTTTCATCAGTTGGCATGATCATTTGTGGTGTTGATGTCAGTCGTGAACCTTCACTAATGCTCAAAAAGATCACTGATATTCCTAATCCTTCAGAGACATGGTGTCATCAGAGTGTCAAAAGCCCCATCTAAGAACGGTTTGAACGAGATCCAGGCCATGAAGAATCGTGGATGTTATGTGGATGAACAAGTGACATTCCATCATGATTGGTCTTACTCCAGAATCACTCAACTACTATGCAAGTTATTTCCAAAGGTCTTTGATTATCTGGATGCAGATAGGTCCAGGAATGTGTCGTCATCAGCGGGCCAGGACGAGAAGCCGATTTGGAGGCTTTTGAACAAGAGCGGGCAAGTCTTGACTGTCATCGACAACACGTGTCCGACTGGAACAGACTTAGCCAAGCACAAGGGCCGGGACAAAGCGAGCATAACAGAATCTCACCTTTGGTTTGATGCGATCGTCACTATATACACCTGACCGCTGCACTAATAACTCGTGTTAGTCACCAGGAACCATATTCCAGACACTGTGTACGAATCCTGGAACACCCAGCCCATTATAGCCGGTTCAGATTCCAAAGGCAATGGTGACAGTTCAGACCTTTTCTCTGACATAGACAGCATCAGAGATGATGCCGACCATAACCCCAAACTTGCTAGCTCCTTGATGGAGATGGATTTAAGCGATTCTGGAGACATTCATGCCGACTACAAAGGAAAAGGTAAGCTGAGGATCTTGAAGACACCAATGGCCAATGGTAGGTCTGCGTTCTGTTCCAGTTGACTCGGACAAAAAAGCTGACAATCGTGTATCTAGCCAAACGGACTCACACAGCACTCTCCCCTGATGAATCACCAACAAATCAGAGAGTAGCAGTGAAAAGACTCAAGAGCAGTAAGTTGTTACCATTGCCTTTTATAACATAAATCTGGACTCACATTTTTCATTCATTAGAAACGGCTTCTGCCATCCCACGTTACCTGCCTTTCGAGTCTCCTCCTTCACTCAGTCAGCTGAGCGTTCCAGGTGTACCAGCTCCACGCGCTACTTCCCCTGAATTATCGTATCCAGTTGCGATTGTCTCTGTGAGCAATGATGATATTTTGTGGTGCAGCCAGCCTCAACCCGACGACCCTTTTGCACCGGTGATGGTCAATCCCTGGGAATCCAAATATGCTATCAGGCCTGTCCATTACCTCGTTTGATCCTTTGACATTTCAGTATCTTGTCTACGTGTTTAATTGCATTTTTTTGCTTATCTTGCACTATACTCTGCTACTGCAGCATGATCCTTACAATACTCTTCGAGCTGAATGAATCGGGCATCAACATTCAACAACTAATGATTTTGCACTGTCATTACATCTACTACATAGGACAACATCAGGAAATCAACACATTACTTAACGATGACTTAATGATGGCTGAGCACGTACTCACAATGGATCAAGAACAAATAAGCCAGAAATCATTAAGAACAGTATCTCTTAAATAAATTAGATCCAAATTCTTATGTTTGACTTAAGGGTTGCTTGATCAAGCGCTGTTTGCCAAACACGATCCATTGATTTCAGTAAGATCCAAAGTAGTGGCTAAGAGGGATTACGAAGGGTATTAAAACGAGTTCAGGGCAAAACAAGCAGAGGAAAAGTAACACGAAAACACGATTAAAATTGCAGCGCAACACGCCAGTGTAAAAAGGATAGTAATTCGAGCATGCGAGAGTGACGGCGAGACATTATATGACGGAAATGAGGAAAAGCACTAGTCGGCAGTTGGGCAACTTGAATGATAGCAGGCGAAATTCAAGTACGAGCCACGAGCCAGGGATGTACATCTGTCAGGAATGAGTGAGCGCTGTAAATGATAAAATAAAAAATAAAAAATTACACTCAGCGGAAAGCGAGGAGGTCAGCATACTCTTCGTCGAAGTCTTCATTTTGGGTGTCCGCAAGCACACCATCCGTCTTCGATCGTCCAGCGCGAGTCGTGGCCTTCATGTACTGTTGAGCTTGTTCAATTATGGTTTTCATCTTGTCAGCGGGAACACGATTGATGGCGGTCAAGAACATTCGGGTGTCATATCCCCAGAGCAGCTCCGAAAAACTCTCGTTCTCGCCGATGACGGCGACCCATTCGGTTTCTGCAGCTGATGCCTTACCCTTCCGCGAAGGCTTCTTCTTGCCCTTAGAGGTGGTGGTCTTGATCTCGAAAGTCATCTCTTTTTTCGCAAGAAGAATAAGGGCACGTTTAACCTGCTGAAGTCATCAGAAGAATGCGTGAATTCAACAAAAACAAATATACCGCCGCTGCAGAGAGAGAAAGTGCAGTTCGGAGAACCGGCTCCTCGCTGTTGAGCTCTGGGACCGGTACACGTCCTTGGGTGTAGTTGAGGTGCGCCGCGAAAGTCTGCAGGACGAATGTCGACTGCCACATTCCTGACCATTCCTAGACACATATAGACATCAGCAAAAATCACACCAAACGACGACACATACCTTCTTGTTGTCGGAGTCAACATCCAGAAAGAGAAACTTATTGTCCGCAAGCCAAAAATCTGCAAATCCAGCACGGTTATCCTCAGATTCATAGAGCGGGTCAGCTGCCATGAGACTCGTGATCATCATGACAGCAGCGGAACCGAATCCACCGCGCCATTCACTCAAGCGTTGCTTAGCCTACATTAGATAGAGTGTCAGCTACAAACACGCTGTATCGATGAGACTTACCACATAATAGACAGCGTCTCCTGGGACAATCGAGTGATCAATGAGTGTTGGGTTTTTCGCATAGACAGTTTTCCAAGCCTTCGTGAGGATCAGAATCAGCGCGTCATCCTCGACAAGCCATGGATGGACATCATCCCCACCAGCGGCATGAGCGATAGTAGGAATAAGTAAGCCGCGCCACGCATTACCGTCCTGGCAACCAGCAGGAAGATCACTGTTCTTGTGCTTTACTCTTAAGACTTCTCCAGTGGTGACTTTCTTCTCCGCAGCGGTTGCCTTCTTCTCTGGGATGTCTATCGGCTCCTTCTTGACGCGCTTCTTGGGCGGGACATCCAAATCATCGAATACATCGACATTGGTCTGTGAAACAGGTTGCATATCAGTGTGGACTGCTTTGAGTGACTGTGCGTACCTTTGATGTCACCCGTTTGCTTCCCGTAGCAATGACAGGGCTCGCCTCGACACTGTCAACAACCATGACGTCTTCTGATTCCGCTTCGGTGTCATCCATGACAACGTCCCCTGCAACAGATGAGGGGAGCGACTCGGAGTGAGTGAACTGATATTGTGAAGGCGGAGGTGGAGGCGGGGTCAGTGAACTATCGCGAACCTCAACCACATCCTGTAGTAAGTAGTTAACAAAGGAAACAAAAAAAAAAAAAAAACACAAACCACTGCTCCTAATGCGGTACGCAAACTACTTGGCTGTTTCTTCACATTCGCGAGGGCATGTGCCGCCAATCGTTCTGGCTCGTCATCCTCATCCAGCAGAGATCCTACTATGTGGACATCGTCGTCAATCTCCGAGCTTTCGGGAGTTATTGGGGGGGCAGTAGTGCTGCTGATGGTTGTCACTTTGGTGAACTGCGTGGGTGCTGAGATGCCCGATGTACTGGTCGGATGTGTTTCACTCCTCGGAAATTGAGACAACGTGCTTGTCTTCGGATTCTTAACTCCGTGTGCCCACACCGAGACTGAGCCCTTGTAGGCTGCATCCTTCAAGCCACTGGTCAAATCATTCAGCAAGTTCCAGTAAAAAAGAGTCGGTTCAGTCAGCAGCAACATCGTGGTATAATATCAAGGTACGTACATTGCTGTATTCCCTTTCGGGCCAGCATCTGATGCACGTGAACTCAACACCGTGATCCCATCAGTGACATCGTTATTCTTATCAGTATCGGCTGATACGGCACCACGAACAGCCCCAACAGCATCACGGTGAGTTGTCTTCTGCACTCGCTTCCGCTTTTTCTGCGCGTTTGCCTCACCACTATCACCCACCTCATCCAGATCCTCTGCCTCTGCTACCTTTGCTGCAGCACCTCTTTTCGGTCCTGTGACTTTAGCCTGGGAAGGAGGTAGTGCCATCTCGGTAGCAGTGGTTGCAGCGGCAGTCTTGCCAACGGGACGAGGACGGGGTTTTCTCGCCGCGGTCGCCTTTTGCTCCTGGACAGCGAGTTTATCCTGAACAGCTGCAACTTTGGCAATGCCCTTGTGGGTCTTTGCCTCCCGCTCTTGCTTTTCCCTTTGGAGACGAGCGTTGTCCTCTTGTACCTGGGCTGAGGTTCGTCTTTTTTGCTGCGCGTCTATGACAACCTGAGCGACCTTTTTTGAAGCATTGGATGGACGTGTAGAGACCATGGTCAGCGGCAGGAATGAGGAAGAGAGCTGGTGAGCAGGACAGGTGGCCTCTTGGGGCGGGGCAAAGAAGTGGTGAAGAAGGGTTGTTTTAGAGTGTTGTTATTATACACCGCATGAGCCCGCCATTATGTACTTTGCTATTTACTGACCCTTTAGCTTGTTTTAGTGCCAGTTGGTTGCTAAGCCCTCCTGCACCCCGAGCCCTCAAGTGCGCTGTGTTCTTGTCTCTTTGGTGCGTATTTTTTGCTCGTTTCACTGATTATTCACTCACATTTGACCTATAGTCACACTCCGTTCTGACTTCTGCACCAATGGGACAAAACCGCAGGACATTCAACGTCAACCTAATACCTTGTCCGCACACTGGCTGCAACCGCTATTTCAAGAACCGGTCAGGTCTCACACAGCACCGTCACGCACTCCACGATTTTTCGTTCGAACTGCCTGCGAATGCACACCAACGCCCTGCAGAATCCGACTCAAACAATGGGGAGCAGCTGCTTTCAAATGTCGACTTCCACGCAACCGATCACCACGGGGATACGATGGACTACGACTACGGCAATGATGCCATAGATGATAACATGGCCCCAGATGTCAGTGGGGACGTGAATGAAGTCTATCATGACTATCACCTTGAACTTGACGGTATGTAGCTCAATTTTATTATCAATACATTCTAACAATGGTTTTCGAGCAGGTCGCATATGCGATGCAGCAAGCAATTTCGTTCCCGCGGATACCATACCTCCTCCCTTAACATCGAAACAGCCAGGCGACTGGACGCCTTATCGTAGTCGATTGGAGTTTGAAACCGCGGAGTTTTTGTACAAGAAGGTTCAGATGTCCGCTGGCGACGTCGATAAATTGATGCACTTGTGGGGCCTTGGTCTTGCGCGACATGGAGACGCCCCTCCTTTTGCCGACCATCGGGACCTATATTCGACTATCGACGAAACACCAATTGGAGATGTCGCTTGGCAGAGTTTTTCGATGAAGTATGGTGCGGATGCTGATTCACCTAGTGATCTCACACCATGGATGGACGCCACATACACTACATGGTTCCGTGACCCGCGCGCTATCATCCGCAACATGTTGGGCAATCCCGACTTCAAAAATGAGATGGATTATGCGCCGTATCGTGAGTGGAAAGGCCAGGGTGAAAGTGCAATTCGCCAATGGCGCAATGTGATGTCAGGCGATTGGGCCTGGGACCAAGCAGTAAGTTCAATGCTACGAACATGATTCCTTTCACTGACACTTCATCAGGATGAGATCGCCAAAGATCCTGCCACGCACGGTTCAACATTTATCCCAGTAATACTCGGAAGCGACAAAACCACAGTCTCGGTGGCAACGGGACAAAATGACTATTACCCGCTGTATGCCTCGATCGGGAACGTTCATAATAACGTCCGCCGTGCTCACCGTAACGCTGTAGCCGTTATTGGCTTTTTGGCTATTCCAAAAAGTGAGTATTTACTTTCTCAGCGCTTCTCAATGCTAACAAAGTCTTGCAGCAACAAAAAAAACATTCAGATGATCCGCGTTTCCGAAAATTCAAGAAACAATTGTTTCATTCTTCATTGTCGCGGATTTTGTCATCGCTCAAGCCCGCCATGTCTGTCCCTGAGGTTGTCCAATTCGGGGACGGGCATTTTAGACGTGTCGTGTACGGTCTCGGTCCTTATATCGCCGATTATCCTGAGCAACTTGTCCTTGGTTGTGTAGTTCAGAATTGGTGCGCGAAGTAAGTAATTCATCTGTGTATTTGGTATCTGCTGTACTAACACCAATACATCAGATGTTTCGCTTATCCGGACAAATTGGACAGCGGTGAGGGTGGGCTTCGTTCGCGGGAAGTTGTAGATACCCTTTGTGACGAAGTTGACTCCGGAGTACTTTGGGAGGAATGGGGAGTCATCAGTGATGTAGTGGTGGGTATTTCTACCATTTTATGGTATCATTTTAACATATGTTCAGCCTTTCACCAATGACTTCCCTCGTGCCGACATTCACCAGCTTCTCGCACCGGACATCCTGCATCAAGTCATCAAAGGAGCGTTTAAAGACCATCTCGTGGCATGGGTCGAGAAGTATCTCGAAAAAGAGCACGGGAAGACACGCGCGAAGGCGATTTTGGATGATATCGATCATCGGTGAGTTTCAGCGTGTTTCTCAATTTTGTTCTAACTAATTTCTCATCTCATTTAGAATTGCTGCGGCTCCGCCTTTCGCAGGACTTCGTCGATTTCCGCAAGGACGCGGATTCTCTCAATGGACGGGTGACGACTCTAAGGCCCTCATGAAGGTCTATCTCCCTGCGATCGAGGGACACGTCCCTCAGGATATCATCCGGTGTTTTCGGGCCTTCCTCGAATTCTGTTACATCGTGCGACAAGACATTATTGCAGAGGACACCCTTCTACAGCTTTCCGACTGTCTTGGACGCTTTCATCGCTATCGACAAATTTTCCAAGATACCGGTATTCGATTCGACGGATTTTCACTGCCACGTCAGCACGCGCTATGTCATTATTCAATGCTCATCCGTTTGTTTGGTGCTCCGAACGGGATATGCTCCTCCATAACGGAGTCCAAACACATAAAGGCCGTCAAGGAGCCTTGGCGCCGTTCCAGCAAATTTAACGCGCTCGGACAAATGTTGCTCACCAACCAGCGCCTCGACAAACTTGCTGCATCACGCTCGGACTTCACTGCACGCAGAATGCTCGACGACTCGTACGTTTCAGACCATTTAGCATATCTAGGTACATCTTCTACTTGTTATAACAGATGTATACTCATATGGACACATACTAGACCAGCTCGAGTCTGCACGGTGCACTGCACAGAACGATGAAGCCATGCAGGTGGATGCCCCGGACAACAACGGCCATGGCACAACGGCAGCAGCAACAACAACAACACAAGCGGCCACAGCAGCAGCAGCAACAGCAGCAGCAGCAGCAACAGCAACAGCAGCAGCAGCAGCAGCAACAACAACACGAGCGGCCGCAGCAGCAGCAACAACATCGGCCGCAGCAGCAGCAGCAACAACAACACGAGCGGCCGCAGCAGCAGCAGCAACAGCAGCAACAACAACACGAGCGGCCGCAGCAGCAGCAGCAACAGCAGCAACATCATCGGCTGCAGCAGCAGCAGCAGCAGCAGCAGCAGCAGCAGCAGCAGCAACAGCAGCAACACCAACAGCAGCAGCAACACCAACATCAACACCAACGCCGACAGCAGCAACACCAACAGCAGCAGCAACAACTGCCACGGCAGCTGCAGCAGTTGACGACGATGACGACGACGGTACTAACGACCATTGTGATGGTGACGACGATGGCGGAGAAGATATACAAATCAATCTGGTGGACCAGGCAGACTTGGAGCGCCCTCACTTGGACGAGCCTGGAGACGGCATACTAGAAGGACCCAGAGCACAGTGCGATGTCAAATTGGCACGCACCCATCGTGAGTTCCCTCTCCCTCGTGTATCTCAAATCACTCAATGTAGCGTCTTCAAAGAACGATATCGTGTGCGCAATATCCGCGCGTTAGCAGATGAGCTTCGCGTTCCGGATCTCTCCCGTCTTGTCCGACTTTTTCTATTCGATCAACTCCTCGCGGATGACATCCACACTTCTGACAATGTTCCCCTCAGCGCATGTCCACGATTCGAGGGACGCATCAAAATATTTAACTCGGCCGCAGCCAGTTTTTATGCACTGAGTGACCCGAGCGGTGTTGGTGGAATGCGGCACGAACACATTCGTGCAGCACCATCATGGCGTCGAGGCCCTGCACGCAACGACACTGTCCTCGTCAATACCGCCAGCGAGGATGGGATCAATGGGATGGAGGTCAGTCGTGTCCTGTGTTTTTTTTCATTCCAGCACAGTCGAGAGACTTTCCCGTGCGCCCTCGTCCACTGGTTCAAACTCATTGCGAATGAGCCGAATCCAGACACTGGCATGTGGATGGTAAAACCATCTTTCCATGCAGACTCGAGTCGAGAGCTCTCCATCATACACGTTGACACCATTATTCGTGCATGTCACCTCTTACCTATTTTTGACTGCGATTTTGCTCCAGACAACCTTACGCTTCATAACGTTTTAGATATATGGCCCAGCTTCTATGTTAACAGATTCGTAGATCACCACGCGTTCGAAATAGCATATTGATGCAGATCATTTTTTGTCGCACCTTCGTGTCTTAGCTCCTTAATGACAATGTGGTGATGTTTCCCACAAAGACATTAAGTCTCGATCAAGCAAAGACTTATGTTCTTACATTTGGCTTAGTCCTCGTAGTCTACTTAATACAAATTTTTAAGATTTTAAGGAACATTAAGTAATGTGTAGATTTCCTGATGAAGGACAATAGCATCCCCTTCTTTGCTTTGATATTGACCATTTGACGTGCCAGGTAGTAGGGGGACACATGTAGAAGATAATGCAGCCCTGCAAAAAATACTAGCAAAAAAAAGGAAAGACATGGCTAGAGCCCGAGTCACCAATTGAACGGGCAGCGCGCAGACTATACAAAGGGCAGCGCGCAGACATCACAACAGGTACCAAACAGGCAACAACAAACGGGTCTATGGCGTTATATCTGCACATTTATTATTTGCGCGTTCCGCGGCTTGCGCGCTGCGCGTTTTCGTCAATCCAGAGTGGGCGCGTTTTAATCAAGAGGTTCCGCATTCCCGCACTGCGCGTTTTCGCCAATCCAGAGCTGGCGCGTTTTCATTGGACTCAAAACTCAACTTGAAGTTGCCGCCATGATAATTATGATCTCTACTTTCCTTCAAGCAATTTGAGACTCGGACCACTGCAGTATAGTATTTGTACTGGTACAAACATCACTCTATACAATTGAACACGACGAGTCCATCAGGGAAAACCTCCTTTGCCAACCTAGATCTAACTTCGATAATTACCAATAATTCTGCATAAATATAGTGTTTAGCAGATTATCAAGACTCTTTTACCCCCCCTTTAACTTTTTCATAATTAGATGGCATTTTTGCAGATTATGCACTGGTATTGTCGAGATTTTCTGACTAGATCTGACTTTTGTAAAAATGCGAAAATCATAGTCAAAGTAACTACCACATTGACATGTACACTATTGACTAAGCAAGAGACTTACTGAAATACACAAAAATGCGAAAATCTAAAGGTCAAAAAGGAGTCAGGGAGAGAAGAAAGGAGAAGAAAGAAGTGGCTTACTAAAAAGACCCAAAATGCGAACATGTGTAGGTCTAAAAGGAGCCTCAGGGTTAGTATTAAGAGGAGAGGAGAGGAGAGGAGAGGAGAGGAGAGACTCACCAAAAAGACCAAGAAAGCGAAAATCTATGGGCTAGCAGGGAGCAGAGAGTCAGTCTACAAAAATGCGAAAATTTAAAGGTCAAAAAGGAGTCAGGGAGAGAAGAAAGAAGTGACTTACTAAAAAGACCCAAAATGCGAACATGTACAGGTCTAAAAGGAGCCTCAGAGTTAGTCTTAAGAGGAGAGGAGAGGAAAGGAGAGGAGAGACTCACCAAAAAGACCAAGAAAGCGAAAATCTATGGGCTAGCAGGGAGTAGTCAGTCAGTCTTCAGAGGAGAGAAGAGAGGACTAGATACTCACCAAAAAGACAAAAAAAAAAAGCGAAAAACTATAGGCTGGAAAGGTGTAAAAAGTCAGTCTCCAAGTAAAGGAAAATAGCAGAGAAAGAGACCAAAAATGCGAAAAAAGAGAGCAGGAGCAGGAGAGACCTACTAGAGTCAAAGAAGGAGGAAGAAGTCAAAGAAGAGAAAAGACACAAGACTGACTCACCACTGCACCAATCCCAAAGCCTCACCCACACCAGTACTCACACCAGCACCAACACATCCTAACTTAGATATCCAGGAGCCTGACCTAAGGGCAAGGGAGGGAAAAGAAAATGATTGAAAAGGGAGAAAGAGGAGAGAGCAAGGAGAAATGTCAAAAGACTTGAATTGTTGAACACATTTTTGATTATATAAACTTTCCCACCTGCTATTCCACTTCAACCAACATCACATGACCGCTTATATCATCAAAAATGCGAAATTCCACTAAGTCCCTCCAACACTACAGTATAGGCTAGGCTAGACATTAACATTAGTATAGTAATAGTGTAGTATACATAGTACACATATGATGGAGCTCATTTAATATATATCTTCAATGTAGGTCACATGGTTAAGAACTGTATGTGAGTCTGTGGACCTCTGTGGTGCACTGTGACTCTGTGACATTCTGTGGTTCTGTGATGACTAAACATTGCTTGCAGTATACATCTTATCACGAAGTTTGGACCAGTTGCACCTCACCACTGGACAAGCAATAATGTCCTCGAGATAGTACTCAATAATTATTTATATGTTATGAAGACTATCAGGTTTATTTCTATCTAGCTCTAAGTTGCAGTATATTATCTGCCTTATAAAATTTTTCTCTAACTTACCCTAAGTTGGCATGGGAGGTTTTCCCTGATGTCAGCCATTTCCGTTGACTCAACCTGCTCAATCCAATAGCCTCAGTGAGTTTTTCATTCGTGCTACTTGTTTAAAATTTAACCTGTGCTGTTGTTGTGTTAAGACCGTACTCAAGGGGTATCGGATCCGAAGGGCTTTGGCCTCAGCTCGTGCGCTGTGCCCCTTTCCCGAGTATTGCCCCTTATTTCAGAGCACCAAGATATCGCGTCTGGAGGGACGGATAAGTATCGTAACGGATCCGGTAAGACTTCCGGATATCAGACGGATAGGGTAACGGCTAATCCGGATTGGATCCGAACTAGAAACTAACGAGTAAGACTGTCCGAAGACAGAGGCGGATGGATAGACTATCGGATTCAATCCAAAGTCTCGGAGTAGACAAGAGTATCGTACTCAAGTCCGGACGGATAGCGGAAGGACTTAGAGTCCAGACAGGATGAGTGCAATCTAAGATGATATTCGAACTGATCTTCTACAGCGCAAGTACAAGGGTTTATATACTACGGATAACTAACGGAATGATCAATAAGCAAAGGTATGAGGCTATGTACGAAGTATAAGCAAAGTATGCATAAAGTGTATTGGTAAGTCGGAACGGGTAAATCATGAACCGGAAATGAAGTACAAGTTAAAGCGGATCAGTAAGAACAGCGGAAGTAAAGGATAACCGGATTACCGGTGTACAGGAATACCGAAAGGAGATGAAAGGTAGTTAGAGTTATATGAACAGGAAATGAAATGAGAATCGGATCGGATCTGTGGACCGGACGACGGATGTGTCCAACGGATCTGGATCGGATCTAAGATCCGGATCTTCGGATCTGTAACCGGATATATGGTATATGACAGTATCCCCCCCTTAGGGCCGATCCCTAGAGGCACGAGAATCAGCGATCCGGACCGGAAGATATGAGTGCGAGACGATGGAGAAGTTGATGGGAGAAGTGTCTGAGTTCGGATTTCGACAGATATACGGATGTCAAAGCGTCGCAGGTGTTCCTTCCTTTCCCCACTTCTTCACTACCACTAGCTTTACTCAAACATGGCTGATAACGGATCCGGTTCCAAGAAGACCGCTAAACAACAACTAGCGGAAGCAGAGGCAGCACTGCTGGCAGCCCAGGCCGCGGCTCGGAAGGAAGAAGAGGCTGAAAAGCTGAAGCGCCAGGAGGAGGAAGCGGAACGGAAACGTCTGGATGGGATTAGGAAGATTGAGCAGGCTGAGATCCGAAGGGAAGCGGAGGAGACTAGGCGCAGGGCGATTGTAGTGGAGATGGTGAGTTTGTGTTTGTACCATCGGATCCGTCTCATATCGGATCCGTAGACTCGCGCGATCTCCACGGATAAGGAGGGAGCTTGTTCTCGTTGCACAAAGAAGGGTCGGGCTTGTCTATGGACCGATGCTGAGAGCAATTCCTTGGTGAGTCGTCCTGATTTTTTCAGATCCGTGACTCCTAACGTTCGGATAGATCAAGGCTTGCAACGGATGCCGGAAGGACAAGGTCACGTGTCCTGGAAGGCCTGGAGTTGTCCAAGAGCGCAAGTCTAAGAAGAGGCAGCGCGCTGCTGGGACTCCATCTCCGAAAGGCAAGGGTAAGAAGCGCCAGCAGAGTCCGACTCCGGATCCGGATATGGAGGTCGTCGGAGCGGATGACGCGGAAGTGGAATATGATGATCAGGCTTGGGTTGCTGCTGCTAATAGCATTGTAGCGGAATTGGCTCGGACCAACGGATTGCTCCAACAGAGCATCGGAGCGGCGGAAGGGAGTAGGACTGCCCTGGATCGGATGAATACTAACTTGGAGGCGTTTATGCAGCAGCAGAGGGAGTTCCAGATCATCCTTCTGGAGGGGATCCGGAACGGAATCCGAGTTACTGAGGCGGCCCATTCTGAGGGTTCTGAGAAGGGAGCTGAAGAGTCTGGATCCGGAGGCGACATGGAGACGGATGGCTAAAGGATTTCGGATCTGTCTCTTCTGCTACTAATGTACTTGTATATCCGATTTTGTACTCATTGTATAGCAATAGGACCGGGTTTGTCTGGATATGCAGTGTGGAAATCCGAGACTAGATCGGACGCGTTTCCGAGTTCCGTGGCTAATAACCACGAGGTCTCCTCGTCCGTTCCCTCATATCCGGACCATCGGACGAGGTATAAGAGTTGGCACTGGCGTCTACGACGGTCTAGCTTAGAGTCTAGGATTTCGGATATCTCATACTCTGGTTCTCCGTCGACTTCGACCGGAGGTGGAGGAGGCTGGATACGATTAGGAATGGTGTTCGGAACGGATGGTTCTAATTGCGAGACGTGGAAAACGGGGTGGACGGATTTCATGGATTCGGGAAGTCGGATTGTGAAGGAATGTGTACCTGGACGGGATATGACTTCGAACGGACCTAGGTTCTTTTCCGAGAGTTTCTTGGACGGACGAGTGGAACGGAAGTATTTAGCCTTGACAAAGACTTGGTCTCCGATATTGAGATCCGGAGCGGGTTTGCGTTTAGCGTCCGCAGGTCCTTGATATCTTTCTTGGGCGTGAGCCATTTCTTCTCGGAGGAATTGATGAAGGTCGTCGAGATCTATAGCATAGTCTCGGGCACGGATGGAGGATAGATCGCGTTCCGGATGGACGGATATGTTCGGATGATAACCCTTATTAGCAAAGAAGGGTGATACTCCGGTAGTAGCACTCGGAGCGTTGTTGTATGCAAACTCTGCTAAGGGGAGTAATTCCGACCAGTTGTCCTGCTGATAATTGCAATATATCCGAAGGTATTGTTCTAGGGTTTGGTTGGCACGCTCGGTTTGTCCGTCCCCTTCCGGATGATATCCGGATGTGAAGTGGAGGACCATATCCAATGCTTTTCCTAAGGACCGGAAGAAGTGTGATACGAATTCTGTACCGCGGTCCGAGGTGACATGGGACGGAACTCCGTGCTTGGAAAACACGTGAAGTAGGAACAGGCGAGCGAGGTCAGGAGAGGTAATGGTATCGTGAGTCGGAACAAATATTGCTTGCTTGGATAGTCGATCTATGATAACGAGGATGGCTGTAAAGCCGGAGGAGTCCGGAAGTTGCTCTATGAAATCCATAGAGATGGAATTCCAAGGCTTTTCCGGTATGGGTAGTTGCTTGAGCAATCCATAAGGCTTGTGTCTCGGAACCTTGGCCCGGGCGCAGGTAGTGCAGGATCGGACGTAGTCCTTAACATAGGTGCGTATACCTGGCCATGTATACTCGCGTCGGATGAGGTCTAAGGTTCGGTTTTGACCAAAGTGACCGGATAGGGGATGATCATGAGTATTACGGAGGACGCGAAGTCGGAGGTCATTGGATTCCGGAACATATATACGATTGTCGCAACGGAGGAAACCACTATCGTCCACTGTCCATCTCGGATCCGAAGGTACCGGAAGATGGTTGGTTGCAATAGGGTCATTAGGGAGTGCGGTCAGGATGTCTTTCCGAAGGTTATCAATATCCATTAGAACAGCTGCTCTAAGCACCGGAGTTGCTAAGGTTGAGGCTCGTAGGGACGAAGCTAACTGTTCGGACGTGAATACCGGACGGAAGTTATGAGGGTTAGCTCGGGCGTAGTCCTTATCCCCCTCTTTGGGATAGACGTCCCAGCGTCTAGTAAGGGAATCCGGTTTGACTCCGAGCTTTCCGGGACGGAAACGGATGATGAGGTTGAACTGGTGAAGGAATTCGGACCAGCGAGCCTGACGGCGAGAGAGGAGTTTGGTAGTGGCGAAGTACTCAAGGTTCTTGTGGTCCGTAACAACATCTACAGGCTCGGCCGAGCCTTCTAGATAATGTCGCCAGGTCCGGAAAGCTTCGTATATAGCTAGGAGTTCCTTGTCGTGGGTGTCATAGTTGAGTTCCGGAGCGGTTAGCGTACGGGAATAAAACGCTACCGGACGAAGCTCTGAGTCCGGACATACAATGGATAGTATTCCAGCTATAGCATAGTCAGAGGCATCGGTTTCCACAACTATAGGAACATCCGGCATCCAGTGCGTAAGCACCGGAGCCGTAGTGAAGGCTTTCTTGAGTTCTTCGAAAGATTTCCGACAATCCTCGGAAAAGTTCCATGGAGTGTCCTTGCGTGTAAGCCGTGTTAACGGAACCACGATATCCGAGTAGTTGAAGATAAACCGTCTATAGAAATTTGCGAATCCGAGGAAGGACTGGATATCCTTGACTTTCCGGGGTTCCGGCCAGTCAGTAATGGCTTGGATCTTCTCGGACGACATGGTCAATCCGTCCGGAGATAGGAGATATCCGAGATATTCAACGGAAGTGGAGTGGAATTCGCATTTTTCGGGTTTGGCATAGAGACGATGTTTACGGAGTCGACGGAGTACTTCTCGGACGTGTTGCTTATGGGACGCGAGGTCATGGGAATAGATGAGGATGTCGTCCAGATATACGATAACGCATACATCCAGCATATCCGCAAACACGCTATTGACAAAGCGCTGGAATGCTGCTGGGGCATTAGTGAGACCTTCCGGCATCACCAACCATTCATAGGAGCCATAGCGCGTTCGGAAGGCAGTCTTCCATTCGTCTCCTTCCGCTATCCGGACGAGATGATAAGCGGATCGGAGATCGATCTTGGTATAGACTTTAGCGCGGCTCGGAGAGTCTAGGAGGTCGGCAATGAAGGGTAACGGATATCGGTCTTTCTTAGTGATCTGGTTGAGTCCACGGAAATCCACACAAAGGCGGAGGGATCCGTCCTTCTTCTTGACAAATAGGACCGGAGCTCCGTGAGGAGAGGAAGAGGAGCGGAGGAGTCCAGAGGCAATATTTTCATCAAGAAACTTCCGGAGGGCTGCAAGCTCAACCGGGGATAGAGAATAGATAGTTCCGAGGGGAGGACTAGTTCCTTCTTCCAGATCTATATTCAGATCATAAGGACGATGGGGAGGAAGTTGGCTAGCCTTTCCCTTGTCGAAGACATCCGCAAACTCGTGATAGTCCGAAGGAATATCGGATAGATCCGGAGGATCGGACGAGAGAGATGCGGACCGGAGATCGACACCGGATGGACGAAGGTAAATACTGAACTGGACCGAACCTTCCAGCTTGCAGGCTCGGCAAAAGGCAACTGCATTGATTAAGGATATGTTAGGAACGGTTTTATCAGCGGATGGTCCAGATGTAGTTGGAGGAGGAAGAGTTTCCGTCGGAGGAAGGGGATCCGAAGACGGAAGTGACGTCGGAGGTGTCGATGGCATTCCATGAGAAGTCGTCCGGAATTCGATGCTGCCCAAAACCCAGTCAATCAACGGATTGTGTCGGGTGAGCCAGCTATATCCAAGAACGATAAAACAAGATGAATCCAAAGGAGTAACGTAAAACGTATCAGAGGTAACTACACCGGACGGAAAACGGACGGACAAATCTATAGCTTCGGAAATAGTGTTATTACAAGTACCATCAAACAAGCGGAGCGGAATCGGAGGTATCGGATATGTAGGGATTTTATGTTTTCGGATGAACGCAGTGTCTATGAAACAATGAGAAGAACCACAATCTACAAGAGCTGGAAATTCGGATACGGATGGAAGTAACGGAAGTGAAACATATGGACAGAGAGAAGTCGGATCCGAAAGCGCGACAGCGTTGAGTCTTAACTCCTTTGTGCAGGCAGAGTCAACGCGACCCTCTTCCTGCACGGAGCTAGGAGGGTCGCGGACTATTTTTTTGTCTCGACCGAGACATCCGGTTTGGCTTCCGGAGCAACTACTGCAGCACGGCCCTTGGCAGCGCGCGAAGTAGACTTGGTGCATTCCCTAGCAGTATGTCCGGGTCCACCGCAGAATAAGCAAAGCTTCTTATCCAATCTTCTCTGCCTCTCTTCGGACGTGAGTTTACCGTCCTTACCTAACTTGGAAGTAAGGTCCGGAGCCTTAGGAGCGGACGAGCTCGAGGACGCGGATGGCTTGGCAGATTTCTGGTTACTGGAGTTATTGTTTCTGGATTTGTGATTTCCGGATCCGGACGTATTGGAGTTCGTCCGGTCAGAAGCAGGTTGCCTAGGGGTAGTGGGTGAAGCGGGTTTAGTCTCTCGGGAGATCTCTCCCTTCCGTTCCCAGTATCGGGCGTCGATAGTCTGAGCGAGGGTTTTGTATTCGGAAAGGGTGGAGGGTTTACCCATGCGACTGATTTCATCCTTGATGCGAGCCGGAAGTCCGTTGTAGAATTGGCGTCGTAAGGCTCCGTCGCCCCAACTACGGACTTGCGAAGCGAGACGCTGGAATTCCACAATATACTTGTTAATGCGCTGTCCGTCACGCATGTGGAGCTGCTCGAGTTGCATTTCTGCATCACCGGATGGGTCGTGAGGTCCGAAATTGGTTTGGAGTTCAAGCATGAACGCGGAATAGTCATTTACCCAGTCCGGACGATCATCTGGATCGTCGGACAGGAGATCCGGTTCAAACCATTCGAGGGCCATACCCTTAAGGTAGGATTGGGCGAAGTTGACTTTAGCCCGTCCGGTACGGAAAGCCTTTGGCTTGCTTTGGAAGTTCAGCTCACACTGGACGAAGAATGCACGGAGCTTTCGTGGCTCGGATCCGTCAAAGGTATCCGGTTCTCGGACCTTGACCTTGGAATCTTCGGATGTGGGTACGCGACGATTATTGCGAGCAAGGTTATCGATGGCTTCCGAGAGTCGGAGCATAACGCGGTCCTGTGGGTTTAGGCCGTCGTTTTCATCGTCATCATCATCCGGATCATTGTCCGGTTCACCACCGAAGTCATCCGGCGGGTTTCCACCGGGAAAGTCATCATCATCATCACCATCATCAGGATCTTCGTCGTCCGGAGGCCCTCCGGCAGGAGTGCGCGTAGGAGTTTCCGGGTGTCGACGATTAAGGAGTTCAGATATGGTTTGAGCGGGTCCGCGGTTACTAACGCGTCGCTGAGAGAAACTGGTGAAGGTGTTGACTATGGGTGTTGGATCACGACGGAGGGATGTAAGTCCGACCGTGTGTAGAGTTGCTTGTGTCTTAGTAGAAGGCATGATAGGTGTAAGTATACTCGGAAAGGTATGAGTTCGAATATACTGTTAAGACCGTACTCAAGGGGTATCGGATCCGAAGGGCTTTGGCCTCAGCTCGTGCGCTGTGCCCCTTTCCCGAGTATTGCCCCTTATTTCAGAGCACCAAGATATCGCGTCTGGAGGGACGGATAAGTATCGTAACGGATCCGGTAAGACTTCCGGATATCAGACGGATAGGGTAACGGCTAATCCGGATTGGATCCGAACTAGAAACTAACGAGTAAGACTGTCCGAAGACAGAGGCGGATGGATAGACTATCGGATTCAATCCAAAGTCTCGGAGTAGACAAGAGTATCATACTCAAGTCCGGACGGATAGCGGAAGGACTTAGAGTCCAGACAGGATGAGTGCAATCTAAGATGATATTCGAACTGATCTTCTACAGCGCAAGTACAAGGGTTTATATACTACGGATAACTAACGGAATGATCAATAAGCAAAGGTATGAGGCTATGTACGAAGTATAAGCAAAGTATGCATAAAGTGTATTGGTAAGTCGGAACGGGTAAATCATGAACCGGAAATGAAGTACAAGTTAAAGCGGATCAGTAAGAACAGCGGAAGTAAAGGATAACCGGATTACCGGTGTACAGGAATACCGAAAGGAGATGAAAGGTAGTTAGAGTTATATGAACAGGAAATGAAATGAGAATCGGATCGGATCTGTGGACCGGACGACGGATGTGTCCAACGGATCTGGATCGGATCTAAGATCCGGATCTTCGGATCTGTAACCGGATATATGGTATATGACATGTTGCCAGAAACGGTGTCGTTCCGTAGCAGTCGACTCGGAGTGCAAGCTGGTACCGCCATCCGATTCCTGAAGTCGAAGAGTGCATTATCGTCCCCACCCGAATTTGTGTCAGTCAGCGAGGCGGATGTCTTGTGGCGCAGTCGACCACACGTTGACGACCCTTTTACACCGGAGCATATCAATCCCTGGGACTCTCGCTATTCCATGAAGCCCGCTAACCTCCAGCTCATGTGAGGAGGGTCGGTTACCATTTCCCAAACAATGTTTGACAAGTGACCGGGTCTAGTATTTTTTGATGACAGGCATGCTAATTTGGTACTAGTTTTTGTCATTTCTCGTGCGTTGCAGTACATACCACTATCTCATCCTCATCCTCATCTCATTCCGTACTTATACCTTGCATCCTCGCGATGCCTCACCTAATGATGTCTTGCAGGAGTCACGTACATGATTTACATCACACTCTTTGAATGCAAACATTGACGACTAAGTACGAAGGACGTGTTGTCTCACTCATTTTGTGGGTGTATCAAAACAGTATGTATTTGAAGCAAAAAAACTATGATACTGCGTGAGCCGCTAAGTTAGCTCCGCACAACTTGAATGACTCGGTTAGTAGAGACTTGAACAAGCAAACGCGGAAGCCCTCAATGAAAACGCGCAGTGCGGGAATGCGGAACCTCTTGATTAAAACGCGCCCACTCTGGATTGACGAAAACGCGCAGCGCGCAAGCCGCGGAACGCGCAAATAATAAATGTGCAGATATAACGCCATACGGGTCACCAAAGCGGGCACCGCGCAGGCCGCGCAACGCGCAATAATAAATGTGCACCTATAACATCATAGTATTTGTGACAGAGCCGCGTCACATATGCCGCGTCACAGGCGCGTCACGACCGCGGCAGGCGCGGCAGGACCGCGTCAATTTCACATGGCCCCACGTGACATAATTGTCCTCAGGGCTGCATCCGAGTCCAGACTTCCACCATCCCTGAAGAAATCATGGATGATACCGACTTCGTTGGTCTGTCTGCTCGTCTGCGTCGACGCATAGATGATGCATTCGATAGAGCTGCTGGAAACATCCCAAAGTCATCAAAGCCGCCTCGAAAGAAGCGTAAACTTGACTCAGTTCAGTCTGGCGGATTCGCCGCTATAGAAGATGTATCACCAGGAGGATTCTTGATAGAAGACGCTGGAGGGTTTCTACTTGATGAATACGAAGACTGTACTCCCTCTCCGTCTCCAGACCTTATCTCCATACCACTTTCATCTGTCCCAGCTGCACTTCAGTTTCTTGGACTCCCTTCAGATGACGAAGAGGTTCTTTCTGTGTTTCGAAATGCTGCATCAGGCTGGGGAGCAGCCTTGGAGGAATCGAGCGAAGTCAGCCGGAAAGACTGGCGATCTGTTTGTGCTGCCCTTCTAGAGGGAGAAGACAGGGAAGGGAGTGACGATGGCGGGCCTTCTGCTGCTCACTCCGAGATGATAGCACGCAGTGACCAGGAGGACGATAGTGGCCCGGACAGTGATGAATATCGCATGTCCGTCGATGGGGACTCGAGTGAACCAGAAGCATCTGACGAGGAATATCAAGATGATAAGCCTGCCGCTGTTTCCGGATCGCGCAAACCCCAAAAGATATCCAAGTCGTTGCCTAATGACGCGATGCTTGATGCTAGTCAATTGAGCGCGAAACAAAAGGCTGAATGTCGGGAGGAGTTCGCAAGGTTCTTCCCTGATGTGCTTGATGCTGAGCTGGACCGTCAGAAAATCATGATCAAGGACGTTACACACGTTGCTAATCTACTTAAGGAGAAGATAAAGGCCGAGGAAGTAAGCATTCTCATTCTCTATCGGTGTCCCTTGTCGACAGAATTGCCCTTCAGATTATTGCAATGCTGGAGGCGTTCTCCACTTCACCAGATAAATCCATGAATCTTCAAGATTTTGAAAGAATGATGGTAGCGACAAAACTCATAAGGTATGGGCAATAGTAAACAAAGCCTAGTTACAAAGTTCTACAAGTGGATATCATCCGAGTAACAAATAATCTAAGGCCCTGCTGTGCCATAGTTTACAGGAGCAGCAGAACCTTGATTGAGAGCCTGGTAATGCCCGTTGCCAGTGTCTGTTACATCATAGTCTCAGCCGCAGTGTACATAATGGCAAGCAAAAAACGTACAATGGAAACCCCCGTACCCATATTTCTCTTCAGCCTGCATCTTCTTGTAGATGAGCCAAAAGGCGTGCTATGATAAGGAACTACAAGTCAGAGTCTGTCTGTTCATGTAGATGAGTGGCCAGCGCACAATATGTCCGGGGAAATATCCCAAGCTATGCCGGTGATCAGCCTGCGTCATGATTACGGTAATCATGGGAAGCTCACATAGTCAAACATATGTTAATGAGCAAATCACAGCTACAGCCGGTGATAAAAGCAGCGGCTGCTGGCGGAAAGATGATAGCAACCTGTTTGGTGACTCAGTTCTATGTGCTTGAGCAAATTTTGTAGGTACGAACAAGAATCAAAAGGACGTCAGAGGCTTTGACCATGGCGCGCAAGTGAGAGGTTATGCTGACGGCAGTTAGCAAGTGGTGTAGGCTTATATGTATGCGAAGCGCAGCCGCTGCGGCGCGAGGACCCCAGCCCCACAGTGTGACCTCATTGGGTTCTAAATAGCAACAGTGACTTTTGGACCAAAATGTAAGCTCTTTATACCACAAATCTAAGGACAGTGTCCATTAAGAGCGAGTTCTGCGAATGCTCTATCCAGAGAGCCCAATGATCATTTAGTTTATAGACGGGATAGCTCGTGTACTAATAGAACGATAACTGCAGGAAAACGAACAACATTGTATGAAAGCCAGCCAGGGAAATGTGAAGGACGAATGAACGTTAGAACCATGATACGATATGCGAGGATGATACTGCCGTGAAGAAAACGTTATTACTGTGTAAGGATGCATATGAAGCAAAATGTTAGCGATGGAGAACACGAGGATACAAACTAACCACATAAAGAACATAACAAAGAGGTAAAAATCAAGAGGATCACCTGTCCACGAACGCACTGAAATGTGCACACGAGTAAGGGTATCAACTTCGTTCTAGAATGCTTTTTAAAGAGTCACTGAACGCAATTTCAGCGATCAAGTGCTTTCCGATGCTGCTGGTCGTCGTTCTGGCGCCCATGAGCCTTCTGCTTCTTCGCCAATGACAAAGACAATGTCTTCGTCGTCATCATCCTCCCCATATGTATCACCTTCTTCTTCTATTTCACCATCCTGAACCTGAGCATAAGCGACCTGATCGTCTTGAGGCTCTATTGCCTCAGATTCGATCGGATGGCACACAATGCTCCAAGGAGCATTGGGCAAGACGAACTGCTTCCACTGCTCCCTGGCCATCCGAACATATTCACCCTTGACCTCAATCAAGCTAGACAGGTCGAGCACATCGCGCACGAGATTGACATCTGTGGTAAGCTTTTTTACTCTGTTGAATGAAGCGATCAGTGAAATGGGTATCCATCCCTGATCATCCATCTGTGTAACATGGCGGTACTTGTCAGAAACATAAGATTCCCATCGACTATTGAACTCACCCGCTGCCGAAGGAAGAAGTCCTGTGCCATGTTCTGAGAGCTCAGATAATATTCCAACTGGCTAAGAAGACATGACCGTGTCGTGTCCAAAGGCAACGGCAATGCCAACTGTGGCAAAGGGATAGGAGGTGCGCCATTCACAGGTATGGTGACTGGAACGGGGTGGTACAATTCGTAATCGGGAGGTGTATAAGATGGTATCTGGACGTAACCGTTCATATAACCAGCACCAGGTAGCGGCAAGGGGTTAAACTGTGGAGGTGGCGTGAGAGAAGATATGGAAGATCGTTGTTGGTGGTGGTAACCCCCACGGCCAGGATGTCGCCCTTGGTAGCGACCACCAAATCCTCGGGCTCTTCGACCACCATAAGCGCCCCGTTCGTGCGGCCCATACGAACCAGCCCAAGAGCCTCGACGGGGTCGCCCACGTCCGGACTCTTTGACTTGGTCCCACAGTTCTCGCTCTTCATGTGCCTCCTGCCACGTGTGCTGGGTGTGGATATCCTGTACTCCAAGCTGTACTTCTTGTTCCTTCTGCAGCTGTATCTGTGCCTGCTCCTTCTGCCACTCGACCTGTCGTTGCCGCTCCCGAACCTCCTTGGCGCGGCGAATGACGTCGGTGGCGTTATCTGTGCCACTCACGTCGCCGAATCCATATCCATAGTCCTTGACTTCCCAAACGTCGCTCGTCGTAGAACCGTCCTCAGACTTCATCGTTGAAGGTCCATTCTGAGTTTCACTAATTGGCGACGTGACAGGTTTCTCACTACTAGAGGGCTGCACCACGGATGTTGCGGCGGGCGGGTGCTGGTCAGCGACTGGTTGCGCAGGTTCAACGGGTGGAGGTGAGTGCTCAGATGACGTGCTCCGCGAATCCTCCAGTGGACTAGCCTCATTCGGCCTGTCAAACTTCACTGTCGTTCCAAACACCCACTTCTTACCAGGTGCTGAAACATCTTCCCCAACAGTAGTATTCGGTTGTTCGTCAACCACCTTACACCCTTCCTCGGGTGCACCATCGATTGCCTTCGCATTGTCTGTAGCATCCGCTACGGGACTCGCAGAAGGCCTTGAAAGACTCTTGGTCGAATGTTTTTTATGTCCTTGACGAGGTGGCACTGGTTCGCCAGGTGGAATACCAATATAAAAGCCAGAGAACTGTTCCGCCATTCGCTCAATGGATTTCTTGCCTTCTTTCATTGTAGCCTCCTTTGCGTTCGGCGTCTGATGGATGCGATCATGAGTCAGGTCGATACTCCCGAAGACCATATTTCGTGAAATAATAGCAGGAGGCAAATGTGAATCCTGCGAGCTTTCATACGAACGCTCACTCTGCGTCAAACGGGTTTTTGGTAATGGCTCCGTTGGGTCTGGAAACGGTGGATTGAAGAATGATAGATGCATCGGCGGAGGTACAATATATTCGTCCTGCAGTAATGGGGTGGAAAAACCCGGAACGGGGCGAGGGTGGATTGGGGAAACGAACCCATCCCACGGAATGCGCGAATGACAGTACCCGCATGTCGTTGTGTATGGAGGATATACCGGGTATGGCGGGGTACCAGCTCCAGAGGGAGGGCGTGAGCCCGCGTACGTAGGAGAGGTGTGTCCTGAAACGGGACTTGCGTAGTACGGATGTCGAATGGCCGAAAGTAGCGGCGACAGCCGTGCAGAATGCAGTGGTGCGTCAATAGTGGGTGGTATGGGCGGAGATCTGAAATAATGCGATGCAAAATCGGGAGGATGAGAAAAGGTGTGATGATGGTATGTAGTCCTCTCTGGGACCCTTGAATTCATGCGCGGTGGATTATAGGGAACCTTTGGAGCCTCATGACGAAGGTCATATACTACAGTCAATTCGTCGTCCGGCAGTCGCCTTCCTCGGACTTGTAACCGAGGACTCGAAGCCGAACTCCCAGCTCGACTTTCTACTCGGGAATAGGGCGCCGAGTGCGAACCTGTAGAGTTCCCCTCGAACACGCTTCTGCTGTTCAGCCGAGACATTTGAACTGATGGGGGTCTTGAATCACTTTGATGTCGGGTGGAATCAATGCTATCTGCCGAACATAAATGTGACGAGCACCGTCATACAATCAGCATGGTCTGAACAAATCGAAAAAACCATAGAATCGTAAAAGTAGGGTTTAGAAAGGCCGAAGGGCAAGGAGTCGATAAGGCAAATAACGTACTCTTTCTGGATAGATCAGCTGAATTTGAGGAACTATATGCACCCGCGTGACTTTCCGAACTTCGCGGCTTCTCGCCACCGTCATTTCCTCCAAGGTCAATAGAAGGAGGTTTCGCGACATCTTGCCAATTGTCAGTGTCATTAACTAGACGGATGGACTTGGAGGACGAGTGTCGAGAAAGGTGTGAAGGCATGCGCACGATAAAAGGATCATGGTCATTATCGTCTCCATTGAGCGACATCGTCTGTGATGGACTCGAACGAGATGTGGAAGTCGATGGCACAGGGGAAGTACCCATGCCAGTGGGTCTTAGCCTGTGAGGGACTGAAGGCGTTCCGACAGAAGATGTGACTATTGCCCGAGGTTGCCGATGAGGTTGGTGTACGTGTAGATGTGCAAGCGCCATCTGCTCTTTCAAACGTTCGGTCCATACGTTCACAACAGGCGCCGTCTTTGGTACATTATTGGCATTCAGATGCACATGGTTCGTTAGTCCGTTGTGGTCCTCTACGATGTTCTGCGAAGATGTTTCGGTAGGGAGTTCTGGAAAATCAGAAGCGCCGGCCTGAGATCCGCCTATCGCTTCGATCGAACTAAGCAATTTGGGTAACTGGGACGTGGCATTCGAAGGTGGTGAAGAAGAGGAAGATATCCCAGACGCGCCAGAGACGGTTGGGAAGTCTCCAAGAGAGTTTTGAACAGCGTTAGAACGAGGAGAGTGAGCTTTTTTTACACTTTCAGCATAAGAAACTGGAAGGTTTGTCAATGGTGCAGGTGCTGACGAAACCATCTGCTTGCTTGCAAACGTTCCTGAAGTGACTGACGCGAAATCGATGATTTACAGTCAACTAATTGACTAGCTGCGGAAGTCAATGGTTGTTCGAGAGATGCTTGGCCTTTGGGAATGGTAAGAGATGGGGGCTAAAACAGGTTGGTCGTGTTTGATGTAAACTAGGGATATGGAAAGTAGTAGGGGGAGGCGATTTCGAAGGGGTTCAAGCACGCGCTTGTCTACATAATAATTTGACAATGGCCCCTACACCCATACCGGCACTTCCCGTTCAATGGCGTCGGCTATAACCGAGCCTCGACTGAACCGCCGATCGAACGCTACGCATCTGAATCCTGATTCGTCCCATCAATCACGATCATCTTTTACATATTATGCTTCTTGTCCAGACATTGATAATCCGTTAATCTCTCTCAACCTCCTCACCATATCCGCCTCATTACCATCACGGCCGCCACATCTTGGACAGCTGATGCTTTTCTATCCTGTAATTGTATTACGCCCACCGTACGCATAGGCTCCTGTACTCGAATTCGCAAACTTCGGGTCGGATCTTTACGTCCCAGTCTTCTA